>CAWUFW010004136.1:1200000-1617906 GCA_963921515.1 Calotriton arnoldi | reverse complement strand
CCAGGATGCGTACTTTCATCTTCCCATCCTGAAGTCGCATCGGAAGTATCTGCGTTTCACGGTAGGGTCGCAACATTACCAGTTTGCGGTTCTACCGTTTGGTCTGACTTCCGCACCGCGAGTCTTTACAAAGGTGATGGCGGTGGTAGCGGCTCATCTCAGAAGATCAGGGGTTCCTGTCTACCCCTACCTGGACGATTGGTTGTTGAAAGCCAAATCTCCGGAGATGGTGTTGCGTCACTTGCAGGTGACAACACGACTGTTGTTCAACTTGGGTTTTTCGATCAACGTGCCCAAATCTCACCTGGTGCCTTCTCAGCACAGCCTGTTCATAGGGGCAATACTGGACACTACTGTTTGTCGAGCATTCCCGCCTCCACAGAGGATTCTCGACATTCAGGAAATGATTCCTTTGTTTTACAACGGGGCGGTTGTTCCGGTCCTGAAGGTCCTACGCCTGCTCGGTCTGTTTGCTTCCTGCATACTGTTGGTCAGTCATGCACGCTGGCACATGAGGGCACTCCAGTGGTGCCTCCGCAAGCAGTGGTTTCAGCACAACGGGGATCTCGGGGAGAAGGTCAGAATCTCCAGAGACGCTGCGGCGGAGCTGTCTTGGTGGGGTGTGCAGGGCAACCTGTCTCAAGGGAAGCCCTTTCAACTTCCTACACCGATGGCCACAGTAATCACGGACGCCTCCACTCTAGGGTGGGGTGCTCATCTGGGGATCTGGAGATCAAAGGTCTTTGGTCTCCAGAGGAAAGGTTGTTTCACATCAACCTTCTAGAATTGCGGGCGATACGTTTGGCACTAAAGGCTTTCCTTCCTTCCCTTCGCGGTCGGTCAGTTCAGGTCCTGACGGACAACACGACCGCGATGTGGTATATCAACAAACAGGGAGGTTTAGGGTCATTTTGTCTCTGTCGAGAGGCTCTGCGACTCTGGTCCTGGGCTCAGGGCCAGCAGATTTGTGTGTTTGCAAATCATCTAGCCGGAGTGCTAAATGTTCGTGCGGACAGTCTCAGTCGGCATTACTCGGCCGATCACGAGTGGCGGCTTCATCCAGAGGTGGTCCATCACGTCTTCCAGATGTGGGGGTCTCCTCGGTTGGACCTATTTGCCACTCAAGAGAACGCACACTGCCCGTTGTTCTGCAGTCTCCAGTTTCCGATGCAGGGAGCGTTGGGGGACGCGTTTCAGTTGAGTTGGAGCTCTCAGCTCCTTTATGCGTTTCCTCCCATACCCTTGATTCCTCGGGTTCTGAGGAAGATTTGCCAAGACCGGGCCCAAGTCATCTTGATCGCTCCGGATTGGCAGAGAAGGGTGTGGTACACGGATCTTCTTCACCTCTCTTCGCACCCTCCGCTCCGTCTCCCTCTCAGGGCAGACCTCCTCTCGCAGTCGCAGGGGCAGGTTCTTCACCCCCACCTCCAGAGCTTGCACCTTTATGCCTGGAGATTGAACGGGGCAACCTGAGTTCGTTCTCTCTCCCACCTGATGTGGTGGACGTTATTTTATCGTCCAGGCGACACTCCACCAAGTCCATTTACTCTTCCCGTTGGTCTAAGTTTGTTAAATGGTGTGGAGAGAGATCTATTGACCCTTTGAAGGCTCGTTTATCTCATGTTTTGAGTTTTTCACTTTCCTTAGCGCAGCAGGGTTTTGCTGTAGCTACTGTAAAAGGTTACTTATCGGCTTTATCGGCCTTCATTTGTTTGCCGGATCAGCCGTCTTTGTTCAAATCTCCGGTTGTGATGAGATTTATTAAAGGACTTACAAACATGTTTCCTCCCACTCCTTTCATCATGCCTCAGTGGGATTTGAATCTGGTACTCACTTTTCTTATGGGTTTTCCATTTGAGCCCCTTCATAGTTGCCCTTTGAGGCTTCTTACTTTTAAAACGGTTTTCTTGATTGCCATTACCTCGGCTAGGAGGGTAAGTGAGCTTCAGGCTCTTAGCTCTAAGCCTCCTTTTCTGACCATTCATGTAGATAAGTTGGTTCTGAGGACCAGGGCTGCTTTCCTTCCCAAAGTGGTTACCCCTTTTCATTTGGGGCAGTCCATTACCCTTCCTGCCTTTTATCCTCCCCTCACCCTTCCAAGGAGGAGGAGAGACTTCACCGCTTGGACCCAAAGAGAGCGGTCAGTTTTTATCTGGACAGGACCAGAGAATTGAGACTTGATGACCAACTCTTCGTGGGTTATGTTGGTCGGATGAAGGGTAAAGCTGTGCTCAAGCGGACTCTGTCAAGATGGATTATCCTCTGCATAAAGATCTGCTACGCCCTGGCCAACAAGGAAGCTCCTGAAGGTATCAGAGCTCATTCTACTAGAGCAAAGTCTACTACATCTGCTTTGGCTAGAGGTGTACCAGTGCATGAAATTTGTAAGGCAGCAACTTGGGCCTCCCTCCATACCTTTGCAAAGCATTATTGCCTAGACTCTGAGGTTAGGAGGGATGGCCATTTTGCTCGTTCTGTTTTGCAAGATTTTTGGTTTAGTCAGGTGGACACCCTCCTCCTGGAGAGGTACGGCTTGGGGATTCTATTCAAAAGGTGAGGAATCCACAGGCAGAAGTATCCATCAGAAGAACAAGTTACTTACCTTCGGTAACGCTTTTTCTGGTGGATACAATATCTGCCTGTGGATTCCTCACTGACCCACCCGCCTCCCCGTTGTCCACCTGTTTCTACCAAAATATGTTGAATTTAATAAGTCTTGATCATGTTGAAGTTTTGATAGTGAGAAATGCTATTTCACTATGTCTTTATTGATTATGTAATGGTGAATTTATATATGTGTATATACTTGCAATGCCATGTTTGCATTTGAAAATTTGTCGGTCCGCCCGTTTGCCTCGGTGGCACGGAAAAAATGGGTGGAACTGACGTCAGCACGCCGACGAGGTCTTCTTATGGCTCCGATGACGTCTTACGGAGTCGCGAGCGGAGCCGTGCTATTGTGACGTCCTCGTCGTCGTGGGAGAGCTGGGAAAGATTTTCCGCGGAATTGCTGGCGCAAGGGGTATTCAAAAGGTGAGGAATCCACAGGCAGATATTGTATCCACCAGAAAAAGCGTTACCGAAGGTAAGTAACTTGTTCTTCAGGGGCACTATTTACTCAAGGCTGCGCTGTAGGGCTTCAGAAAAGGTTCTAGCCACAGCCCCTCTTCGCAGAGCTGGTGCTCACACCCACGGAATGGCAGCCGTGTGGAAATATTTTCATACAATCGCCCGAAAGCTTGGCGGGGCACTCGGCAGGGAGCCGTCCATCCGGACTTCATTTTTCAAGCTCCTTCGTATTGCGGAAAGCTGTGCAGTTGCCTGACGCGTTTCGATGTCTCACCCATCTTATTCATAGGCTTGCTGCAACGAGACAGAAAAAGGCTCTCTTTTATTTCTATTTCCTTGCATGATTGATTAGTTCATTGCCCTCAGTGGGCTTGCTTTACTGTGTCTCCATTTCAAAGCATGTTGGGACATGTAGTCCCTCTTCGAGCCTGTTAATTTTCCTTTAGTAAGTTTCTGTTTTCGTTCCTTTGTAAAGCTTTATTATTCTTCCTTTGTAGGATCCGCAATATTCAGGGGCACTATTTACTCAAGGCTGCCTGCGCTGTAGGGCTTCAGAAAAGGTTCTAGCCACAGCCCCTCTTCCGGAAGGTAGGATCCTTCTGCATGGTTACCCCCACATTTTGCTTGATGTAATGCTGTTTTCTGACTAGTCTGACTGGGATCCAGCTAAACAGGACCCCAGTCTCTGTGCTTTCTCCCCTAAATTGGTTTGGTAAGTACTTAGTTACATCCCAGATTGGACACTGGTGTTACCTTATCAGTCTCTAGTATATGGTACTAAGGTACCCAGGGCATAGGTACACCAGGGGTCACCCATGGGCTGAAGCATGTATTATGCCACCCATGGGGGACCACTCAATTTGTAACTACAGGCCTGCTTTTGCAGCCTGTGTAAGCTGGTGCTAGCACTACTTGTGAAAGATATAGGTTTACCTATATCTAAGGTCACTGCACTTAAAACCTATATGTCACCCCTAAAGCAAGCCTTTCCAATCCTGAAGGCAGGGTTCTCGGTAAGTGTGAGAGTGCCCTTGCATGAGCAGCACACCCCTACAGCCTACGGAGTCCATTCTCTCGGGTTGTAAGTGAGACAGCCAAATGACATATAGAGGGGCATCGCGTCATTACGCGATGTCCATCTCTAAACTGGCTGTAATGAACCCTGTCATGTTTGGTATCAAACATGTTAGAATCATACCTCCCACACCGTAAACGGTGTGGGAGGTATGATTCCAAGCAGTAAAGGCCCTCCGTTAGGCCCTCAGTGCTCCCGTTACCAGTCTTCTAGAACCGGACAGCACAACATGGCTGCTGCCGACCAGAGACACGATTCTGCCCTCCTGCTGCTGAGCCAAGCTCGAGCAGGGGAAGGCAGAACAATAGGTATCCTGTCACAGAGAGGTGTGACCACCTCCCAGATAGGGTTTAGTGTATTGGGGCCGGATGGGAGTGCTAGCCAGCGCCACTTAGTCTTCTTGAAGGGCACATTTGGTGCCCTCCTTGCATAGTCCAGTTCAAACCTGCTTTGAGGCCAGTATCCCTCGTCGGAGCTGCAGGAACCAAACCCCTGTGTACCGTGGCTTCCTTCCATCAAGATCTTCGGGCTCCAAGTATCACCAACCTCAAGCATCTCCAGTGACCAAAATATTCTACCACATCGCATTGCTTGCACCGTGGGCCTGCTTCTTTGGTAAGCTGCTCGAGGTCCTCTTGCGACTCCAGTGCCTCCGGCCTGTGGGTTCTATCGAGGGTAACCTTTGAATTCTTTGGGCTCCCCTGATTGTTCGGGGCCTGCCCTGACTCCTCTGCTTGTAGCGATTCTCCTGGACCTTGCTGGTACCGACATTGCACCTTTTTCAACTTCCACGTTGGTTGCAGTTGCCAAGGCTTGTTGGTGCTCCTGCCGGTCACCGACCCCTCAACTCTCAACATCTGATGTGGGACAGCTCGTGGACAGCTCCTGGTCACCCACAGATTTGCCTGGTCCACACAGCTGCAGTTCCAAGGTCACCATCAGCTCTCCGGCAACACCCGATATCGGTGGGCATTCATCTTCCGTGCCTCCTGGTCACTCCTGAGTGCCATAGACTCTGTCCCCTCTGCTTGCAGGTTCTTCATATCTTGAGTCCACCTTTGGGTTTCACCGGACACTTTCACCTTCTCCAGCAGAAGCATCTTCCTGAAGTCTCCAATTGAGTTCGACGACGGTTCCCGATGCCACTTCACACCTATGCATCCGGCTTCCCTGGTGCAGGTAACCTGGTTTTTAAGGGTATCCACAGGTGGGGTGGCTCTCCAACCTCTTGTCTTCCACTGGGTTTCTTCTAACCCTGGGCGGAGTTCGCGTAGATGCGCTACACAAAACTCCGCCGCGCTACGCAGAGCTCCGCAAGAAGCGGGGTGCGATAGAAAAATGCCGTTCTCTGTGATTTTCAGTGCCGGATGCTTGTCCGCACTGTGCAATCATCGCGAACAGCACCATGCACAGCGCAAGCGGGCGCTGCTTTCCTTTCTGCAGCTCGAGTAGATTCGCCAGGAGGTGGATTTTTCTCACTCGCGCTCGCCAACTTGACGTTGACGAACGCGAGCGAGGAAAAAAACTCTGCTACGCTACACGGGCGGAGTTTTTCAGATCTCCGCATAACGCGGAGTTCCAAAACTCGACAGGAGTAGGGTGGTAACCCTCATCGACAGCATGGCGGACGTTAGCATAGTGCGGCAGACACTCCACCAGCGTCTGGAGGTGAAAGCAACTGGCACTTTTATAACCGTGGAAACAGCTGATACTAGAGTTTCTCCTCCTGATAGGCTTTATGAAGTAAGCCTCCAAATTGTAGGTGATATTAAACGCACGGTTAAAGCAGTATTTTGGGAGAATCTCACTTCTTCTTTTGATATTTTATTGGCGGAGGTTGATTCGCCTCCCCCTTTTGTTCTTGCTTCCTCCAGAGCGGAGGATGTTGTTCTCCCCAGTTTTTCACAATATGTACCTGATGAAGATAAAATGGCTTATGCTTCGGAGTGGGCGTTATCCCTGGCTCCTGCATTATATCGCAATCAGGCAGGTTGGGACAAGGATTCCCCAGTTCATGTGATTCCTTTGCGTTCTTCACCACAACCCCAACTGCAGTATCCAATTAAACGTGACGCTAAAGTGTCCATAAGTGACATCTTGACTCAATTGGAATATCAGGGTGTGATTGAACTTTGTGTTTCGTCGATGAATAATCCTCTTTTTCCGATATTGAAACCGGACGGTTCATATCATATAGTTTTAGACTACAGACATTTGAACAGTCATGTTCGTATCCTGTGCAGTTCAGAACACACATAGCTCTGCGTTAGTGAACAACATTGTTCGAAAAAAACATAAAACTACTTTGGATATTTCTAACGGCTTTTTCAGCCATTCTTTGGCTCATGAGAATCGTGATTTGACCGCATTCAGTGCCCTAGGCAATCAGAAACGCTATGCAAGATTGCCTATGGGATATAAGAATAGCCCAGGCATGTTTACGGCATGCATTGTTTCAATTTGACATGAAATTGACCCTGATACCTTTTCTTACGTCGATGACATTTACTTGACGGATGATGATATGACTCCGCATCCTATGCGCGTGGATCGCATTGTCAGACATTTTGCGAAGTTAGGCTACAAATTTAATTTTAGGAAATCACATATTGCCTTTTTCGCCGTACTTTTCCTTGGTTATGAACTCAATAACTAAGGTATGGTTTTGGAGAAATGTGCTCATTTGCAGCCTCCCTCTACCCTTAAAACATTACAGTCTTTGCTGGTTTTTTAAAAGTTTGGCAGAACTTGCATTCCTGATTATGCCCAGCGTATCAAACCACTATATGCGTTGATACAACCCTCTTTTTCGTCTTCCAGTTGGCTTCCGGAACATAAAGCAGTACTTAGGTCCTTGCAGTCTGATTTTCTTGCAACACAATTCTTCTTAACGAGAGATAATACTACTAATTTGGTCATACAGATTGTACCAGGAGCATTAGGATTTACTTACGTGACTTTCAATGAAGTTGACACCGTCCTCATTGCTTATAAATCGCATTTGTATACTCCAGCTGAAATGCGTTTCTCTGCTACAGAAAAGATTTTGACAGCGGTCCAGATGGCGATTCTGAAAGAACACTCTTTGGCTCAAGGTAAAAACATTTTCATGGTTTCGCCTCTGCCTGCTTTAAAAGCGGTCACGAAGGCTAGTGTCCCAAATTCCAAAGCCTTGCAACCACGTTGGATACAATGGGCTAATTCTTTGACGTCGGCCGATGTCAACTTTATCTTTGACCCTTCTTTGCAAACACAGGAGTTTTTACAATATGAACATGTTCATCCTCCACCTTTATCATTACTACCTCTTGATCAGTACAAATGCATTATTTACACTGATGGGTCTGCACAGCCAGCCTTTGGTACTAAACATGCTTATTCGGCAGGCTGAGCGATTGTGTCAGGCACGATAGTAGATGGTGATTTCAAATCTTCCTTGGTGCACACCCAATCTCTTGGGGATTGCACAGCTCAAGTGCCTGAGCTACATGCTTTGGTTTTGGCTCTTGAGTTTGCTGATCCAGATGTTCCTACACTTGTAGTGTGCGATTCATATTTACTGTGTACAATCCTTCAATGACAACTTGTTCTTCTGGACAAAAAATGATTTTCATGATTCTAAAGGCAGCACAATTAAGCATAAAATGCTTTGGGTCAGAGGGGCCGCTCTTAAGGAACGTTTGCCACTCACACATGTTATCCATACATTGAGTCATCAACGTGTGGGAGCACACGCTGTTGGTTATTCACTGGCTGATGAGGCAGCCAAATCTGCAGTAGCCACCTGCTCGGTAGCAGCAGTTACTAGGTCGATGACTAAAATTGATGAGGATATTTTGGCGGCTATTGCCGCTATGAAGGAGGGAACGCAGTTTCCCCAAGGTTTCCCTTCTCGTTATACCTATCATTTAATTACGGATCAAATTCCAATTGTGACTATTCCATCCGTTGGGGATCGGCTGATTCCCAACAAGGACCGCAGACTTTCTTTGATAGTGGCTGCACATGAAGGCGTTGCTTCTGCACATGCTGGAGTGACAACAACTATTTCCCTTTTACAGCAACGTGGTGTGGTTTATACCAATAGGCACATAAATATGTTCTTTCCTGTGATATTTGTCAACAGATTAAGCCTTCGACTGTTTCACGTCCATCCCACACTCAACTATACATTTCAAATCAACCGTTTGGTTGTATTTATCTTGATCACTGAGGTCCTTTAACGTCTGATAATGCTTTTAAGTATATCTTGGTTGCAGTGGATTCGTGCACTAGATTCCTTTGGGTTTGGCTGCAACGTAGTGCTGATGCTCGCACTGTTATGAAAGATTTGCGTGTCTTTGTAGGGACATTTGCCTGTGGCACCTTCCATTCGGACCAAGGTCCTGCTTTTGTCTCTAAGGCTTACCGGGATGTGATGAAGTCTCAGGGGGTGTAGGTGCAATTCTTGTCTCCATATCGGCCTAAGGGCAATTCTGTTGTGGAGCGGGTGAACCGTGACTTAAAGCAATCTTTGACAGCTAGGGTTTTTGGTACTGGTAGGGGCTGGTTGACTCATCTTTATGGAGTTCAACGTGCACTTAATAATCTCCCTAGAAGATCTCTGGGTGGGTGGACCCTATACGAATTGCTCTTTGGCATTAAAATGTTTGTGCCAGACCTTGATGGTCTAGACATTGTGGCGACTGCCGCAGCGTTTGACGTAGATAACCATTGTGCTATGTTACAGGATCTACAAAAGGCTGGCAACTCGCAGGCGAAAGCCCATTTGCCCTCTTCCACGAATGCAGCAGTGCTGATTCCGGTTTCTGGCTGGCTTCCTAAAGTTGGAGATCTGGTCCGAGAGAAGGTGGAGAACAAAAAAGAATTTGGTCCGTCATACCGTACATCGGTCAGAGTTCTTGGTTTAAAAGGCACCCATACTATGATTCTGCCACCACTTCCTGGTCGTAAGGAGAATAGTTACACTTCAATCGAGCATGTCAAACTACACCATATGGCCCATACTGAATAGTATGCCTACAAGCATTCCGTGCAGAGAGATTTAACTGAATCCAATGGCTTCTCTTTCCCCAACAACTCCCCAATAAATGGAGGGGAGATGGAATCTTCAATTGATTTGTTGCCTGTTTTACCTTCTACTTCTACAACTGTGGATAACGAGTATGCTTCTCCTCCAGTTGAAATTATAATTGACATTCCTGAAAGTACAATTCATTCACCTTCTAATGCAGCACAGCCCCCGTTATTTCAGCTAGGGTCCAGTGGTTACTATATGGACCGTGATAGCTTTTCTTCTGATGCATCTTCGTTGTCATCGTCTGTGGCGGAGCCCCAACAGGAATTAGTATTTACATCTCCTGGTTCAAAAAGACTTACTTGGCCCTGCCCTGGACTTATGTCTGGGTGGTGCTGATGATGGTGTTCCTCTTTATGTGGATTGGGTTCATGACTGTGTTTTTCTTGTTGATTAATGGCCATTACTTGCCTGAATGCTCTGCTGTGGACTTGGTTCACGGGGTTCTGGCCCCTCACACTTCATCTCATAAAATGAAAAGAGATCAAGCCCTAGTTAATATTTCAGCCTTCCCAATTGTTGATGGAATTGTTTGGGATAAAGTACCATTCGATATCCATGGCCCATCCGAAACTTTGAACATTCCATACGTATTCTGAGTTTCTTTAGGAGATGTGGTTTTTCCTGGAATACACTTTGATGACTGGGATGTTAACGCTGTTTATTCATTGTTTTCTGATTTAAAATATTATACTGCCTTTGACACTGAAGATTTGTATTTAAATTCTGCCAATTATGCTGATTTACTCTGTTACCAACATTATGGCCATCATTTTTACACAAAACCAATACCCAGAGACCATATTTTAATTATACCCAGTGGGAACATTGCCCAACCCCGTTACAGGGGAGCTCAAAGACCCCACGGAGTAAATTTGTGTATTTTACTGGTTACAATGTTTCAGACCCTGTGTCCTATTTTTATAAATTAAAGATGCCAAACCGCACCAAATTTATGCTGACCCATACTAAATTGGTCTATTCCTCATCCTTTATAACCGATTTGTCTGTAAACGTTTATGATTACTGGAGGTACACGGTTGATTTAAAATCTGTTTGGGGTACCAAAGAATGGCAAGTGCGGGGCATTGAATCTTTGCATCGCGCCTGCTTGATACCGTCTCAGCTCATATTTCTAAACCAGACGGTACAGCAAACTACTTGCTATGGGTTGGCCACCGCTCAAAATTTGAATACTCCCTCCATTCCTCTCTTGGCTGCTTATGACTCATGGCACACACATACAAACTATACCATTGAGGATTTGTCTGTCATGTTTAAGAACTGTACACTGAATTCTTCCAATATTGACCGTTTGGGTTGTTTGTTGTGGCCAAGAAGCTCAAATGCATGTCAATTATGTTTTTTGAATACCACAAAAGGGTTTACACAAAGTAGACCTGTTCCTCGTTTTCCACATTACCATACAGTTACCACATATTCTTTAGGTAAATTATGTCAACAGTGATTGGAACATTCACATTGTAATCCGTGAAACACCATCTTTCCCTTTAATCAGGTGACATCGATCTTGCTGATTTTCTTTTGGGTCCAAAGTCCCCTCGAGGAAAACGTTTTGTTTATGCAGCATATAATGAATTTTGAAAGCTATTGCAGATGGAAGCTGCAGTGCGCCTGCGCCAAATTGACCAAGATAATTTAGAAAAAGTTCTTGCAATAGTCGATAACAGCATTAATACACTGTCTTCCAGTATATATACTTTAGATAATATTGTATCATTGGTCATTGACATTGTTCAAAATGAAGTGTCTGTCTTGTTTCATGGTCAAAATCAGTTACGTTCTGTTATGCAATTTCGACCTTGCAAACACTCAAAAGTGGGAAAGTACCATGGGATTACCTGAATGCTTCCGCACTGTTTTTACCATTTAATTTGACAGGTAAACAGAAATTGATGTCAATGAAAAACGCAACATATACGATGTTACATATTGAAAATCTAGAACAGTTATCATTATCTGTAGCAGAAACTGATTCAGCTGTGTGGTTGATACATGGGGTTATTTCATTGCCTATCTCACTCTTCTAGTTTACGGCCTGCATGAAACACTATCCAGTTGGTAGATAGGAACCCCTTGGGAGTAGCTATGTTCATGAATTATGGTTATTGCCTTTCACATTACGGTGTCAACGAGCAGATAAGGAGGTTTTCCTTACAGGGGAGGATTGTGATTCTACAGTAGGATACTCCCTAGTATGTAAGCAAGTAAAACTTCACGGTGCCTGCAACGTTTCGGCACCTAATTTGGCTTGTTTTTTAAAAGGGACCCCGGTCCCAGCTATTATTTCCGCACTGACGATGCTTTCTAACGGCAGTTATATTATTCTAAATAAGTACAACTGCTGCGGCTTACAGGCAGGCATCCCGTATATAGTAACAGTTTCACAACGTGTTACATGTTGCAGCAATGCTCTCTTTCCACCCCCGCATGGGATTTAAGCCTCGGCGGAGTTCACGGAGTTCTGCTATGCGAAACTCTGCGAAGTGCAAAAAAAACTCTGCCGCGCTACGCAAAGCTCCGCGAGCAGCGGAGTGCGTTAGATAATGCTGTGCGCGGTGATTTTCAGTGCCAGATGCTTGTCCACACTGTGCAATCATCGCGAACGGCACCATACACAGCGCAAGCGGGCGCTGCTTCCTTTTCTGCAGCTCGAGTAGATTTTTACTCGAGCGGCAGCTTTCTCAACGCGAACGGACAGTTTCTCAACGCGAGCGGTCGCGAGCATACGCGACCACTCGCAATGAGAAATCTGACCTCCCGCGTTAAGAAATCTCGCCGGGGGGTTGATTTTCCACACTCGCGATCGGCAACTTGATGTTAACGATCGCGAACGAGGAAAAATCTCGCAAGGAGGTGGATTTTCCTCGCTCGCGTTCGTCAACTTGACGTTGACGAACACGAGCGAGGAAAAAAACTCCGCTCCGCTGCGCGAAGCGAAGTTTTTCGGAACTCCACGAGCTCCACGTAATGCAGAGTGCGGAAAACTCTGCAAACTCTGCGAGCAGAGCGGAGTTCACCGCCCAGACCTAACAGGATTGTAGATAGTTTGCTGTGACCTTCCATTCCAACTTTGAAAACAGATTTCAATAAGCTAACCAGACTCAAAGCTCTATGGGTTCAACAAAAAGTGGCTCTCACATCAGCTCGTGAGACCTTCGAATTGCAGGTGGCGAGAACCGCAAGTGAGATTCAGTCACTGCTAAACACGAATATCCCACTCCATTTTGGAGAACTAATACACCAAATATTTAATGCGTCCGAAACAGAGGGCCTCACCCACTTTTTTAAACTTGTCAACTCCTTTCAGACTATTTTTGGAATAATCCCAGCTTTTATTCATTCTATTTTTTCCAGCGCCTTCGGAGGGTTTCCCCTATTGCTCCTGTTGATTTGCGGCATACTTGTACTTCTACTGCTGCTCCGCAATGGCTGCTCGACCTGTGGTGCTGGCAAGCCGGGTCCAGTTGCAGCTGTACCATGATCAGATGTGGCAGCTTTTTGGTTTGATGCCATTAGAAGCTCTTAACATCGACTATAGGCTGACCTTCCGTTATGCCTACTTTACCTGCGTGCAACCTGTGGTCTACTGCCTCCGGTGCCCTTTTCTATGGGCCCTGGATGTCTGCCTCTCCAATACGTCACACGCTGCCCTGGAATATGAACTGTTGATGGGTCTGTTGATGGCCCATGACCAGGACTGTTCCGTGGGTAGGCGCTTAGTGTGCGCTCCTCTACCTGGACCAACGGCAGACTTGAGTACCTGTGCTCGTGCACAGCGCCTCTTGGAACGGAGTTTCATTGAAGTTAACGCAGGTTGCCCTAATATGCTCCTAACGACCTCTGGATATGAGGAGCATGTGTGCTCGTTCGGCTTACTTAATTGGATGGCATACATTTTTACTATGGAAGGTTCAGACAATACACTGGAGTTTATGGCTTTCTGCTTTTCTCGCAAACTTTTTGACTCTGAAGATTCGCTGTGAATGGATACAGTTTTGGTACCCAGTTGGCTACTTAAAAAAAATAATAATTTGAGTCTACAAAATATTCTAATTGGGATACCACCAAGATGCTTTGCCTCTGCTTACCTCTGATTTTTGTTTTAGCCTGGGGCTAACGACCTGTCCAAGGGAAGGGTATCACATGGCCAGGGGGGGACATTGTCATCTTCTTTAAGTTATCATGAGCACGTTGCAGCTTGCCCGCTGCTTTGCGCACATTACAACACAGCTTTATTTTTTGCAATAATTTCTACGGCTGTTTTCACATGAGAACTCATTGCTGTGTTCACACTCTGCAGGTACCTGGGATTTTGACTGAACACTGTGAGCAAGGTCGAACAACAATGCTCCTTGTTATTTTATTCTGGCCAGGCCCTAGCCCTTAGACAAAACATACCGATGCAGCTGGTGTCTGGACAACATACTTTGGTCTTAGGGGGATACACGAATAGATAGCACACATTTGGAGAGGGATCTTTCCAGGGAGAAGAGCGAGACAGCACCTATAATGTAGATCTACCATCTATAGGCTAAGGTATGGGGTCTGCTGACAAAGCCCAGAGAACTTCTAATATATAATAATACTGCTTCTTAGCAAGGGGAGGGAGGTTAGGCTCTATTGTCTTTTTATGATGACATCTCCCTTCATGATTTATGGACTAGCTGCTATGCTGACTGTATTTGTACTCTGCATTTTCCTGCTTGTTGTGGCACGGATACTGCATGTTAGGGCACGTTAGTTGAAATAAATATTTTAAACTGTTTCGTTTCTCTGTCAGATCTTATTGTGGACAAGTATAAGAGTGCGAGCGAAAGGGTGTGTCTTGTTATCATGATTCCTGAGAGATCTTGGAGTGTTGTGTTCTAGGGTGTCTAATCACTTGTTTATCTGTGAGTGAGAAGAAGAGCAAGTGAGCCACTATAGCTAGTCGGTCCTGGGCTCATGGTTACTAAGGTGGTAGGATGACTCAGTCCCTATGCACCAAGGTCCCATAATCCTGCACATAGTTCTGTTTTTGGACAGAATCCCTGCAACAGTAGTTCACTCGAACTCGGGATGTTTGCATCGGGTGCAGAGTGGTTCAGTGATACGCCTGGATCTGGAGACTGGTGTCGCTTTCTTTACTGAACAAATCTGGTGTCCATGGGAGACTGGAGTCTTTGTCGAAGACAGCACAGGTCCTCTAGGGTTCTTGAAGTTGCTGGCTGCGGGCCATGAGGAGTTCTAGAAGTAGGGTCTCCGGAGGAGGAGACAGGCCGGTACGGCTGGGGTTAAGTCAGTCGTCATCTCCTTCTCCACTGCTGCATGGCTCTTCGGGCCTTCTTCTTCTTAGGTCGTCGAACCTAAAGAGGCATGGTTCAGGGGTGCCTCTAAATAATAGATTTAGGGGCGTTACAGGGGTGCGCAGGTGGGGGCCAATGGGTGCCTTCCCTGGAGTGTCTACACTCCCTATTATGCCACCCTCCAGTGGGAGGGGGGCATAGGCCTCTACCTGATTGGGTGAGTCCCTTCATCTTCAAGTTGGAGGGGCTGAGATGTGTGCTTCACTTCTCCTCCCCCACCGGAGAGGTAGGGTTGGCAAAGGTGGGCACACCTCCCTTCCTGGCTAGATTTTCCTGCCGATTCTCCCGCCTTAAGTGGGGGTCAGAACCGGTGGGGACCAGTTGCTGATAGCAGCAAAAGGCTGGGGGTAGCTAACAAAGGTGGCAGGCCTTTGAAGCTTCTCCTTCGTGGACCCTGCCCATCCTGGGGGAGGACGTATGACACCTCTGCCCAGGATGGGCTTCGTTTCAGGACCCAGAGAGCAGAGGCTCTCTACCCAGGGGTCCAGAAACCTTTCTGGTGATGGCAGATGGCCAGGAATGGTCATTTTTCAGGGGACATCTCTAAAATGTCATCTGAGTGCATTTTAAATTAAATCCCACACTGGAATCATTGTGGTTTTAATGTGCTGAGAAGTTTGGTACCAAACTTCCCAGGTTTCAGTGGAGCCATTCTGGGGCTGTGAAGTTCGTAATGACAAACTCCCAGCCTCTATATTCAAAATGGCTTCACTGCACTTAGAATGTCTGTGAATGGCACAGACAATGTAGGGGCATATTGCTCATGCAGCTATGCCCTCACCGCTGGCATGGTGCACCCTGCATTTAGGGCTCGAAGGCCTGCTATAGAGGTGACTTACCCATGCCATAAGCAGAGTTGGTGGGCATGCCATGTCGACCCTTCAGTTCAGTCTGCACCAGAACACGCAGCCTGCAGAGGCAATGTGTGGATGTTCAGGTGAGGGGTCCTTAAGGGTGGCTTAATAAATGCAGCCCGAAGGGGCCCTCTCTGGTCACAAGGCCCTTGGTACCAGAGGTACCTTTTACAAGGGACTTACATGTGGCCCTGAGGTGTGCCAATTGTGGAGACAAAGGTACAGTTTTGGGAAAGAACTTCATTGGCAGGCAGCCTGGGCACACTCAGTCAAGTTGGCATCCAGTATCTGGAAAAAAGTTAGGGGGTAACCATGCAAAAAGGGGCACTTTCCTACACCTGGGCAGGCTCACATACTCTCCTGGTGAGCCCACCCTGGGACACAGTACTTTCTTTGCCCACATGGGAACAGGCAGAGAAATTTGTGTTTGCTCCTGCCTGGTGGGAGCATTTTT
This sequence comes from Calotriton arnoldi, assembly GCA_963921515.1. NCBI lineage: Eukaryota > Metazoa > Chordata > Amphibia > Caudata > Salamandridae > Calotriton > Calotriton arnoldi. The sequence goes on along the minus strand of CAWUFW010004136.1, from coordinate 1,602,008 downwards.
AAAACTCCCGCCAAACCACAGCAAACACAAAGTCTGCTCCAGTGGGCGGGAGCTTTAAAAATGTGCCCGCTAGCTGGGAGCAGACTTCAGATCTATTTCCCTCTGTGCACTGATGCGGGCAGGGAAACAGACTAACATATTACTCCCATCCAGAAGGAGCAGCATAAATGCAGCTGTTCATTCTGAGTGGGAGCAATGCTGGCACCCGCACCACGCAAGGAGTTGGCTGGGTTCGTGGGGGCCCTGGTGCTTGGTGGGTCCCCTGGGTGGGCACTGGAACACCCACCTAATATAAGGACAAGTCCCAGGGATGAAGTCCCTGGGGCAAAAATAGGTTTGGGTAGGGCCCCTCTCCCCTTTTAAAAAAGAAACAGCCTTGGGGGGATGGGATCCCCAGGGCCTAATAAGGCTCAGGGAGTAGGCCCATGAGACCTCCTCTTTTATTATATTTGGCCCCGGGTGATGAGGTCACCGGGGCCCAAAACATTTGGGGAGGAGGGCCACATGCTCCTCCTCTATTTAATTGTATTTGGCCATTGGGAGGATGAAGTCCCAGGCGACTAATAAGGCTTGAGGAGGGTGGCCATGTGCTCCTCTCCCTTTTTTATTGGCTTTGGCCCAGAGTGATGGGGTCCCGAGGGCCTGATAAGGTTTGGCGAGGGGGTCGCACGCCCCTCCCCTTAATATAAATGTTTTGGCCCCAGGCCCCAAAGACCAACTGTACTGTGAATGGCATGAGCTCAACCCCCACAGCGAATGCCTGAAGGCCATGCATGGTGTGGGGTTGGCTGCATGTGGGATTTGGCAGCAGGCCCTGTGGCCAACCCCTTGTTGCACACAGCGCATCAGTTTGGCTGCATGCAGTGGGATGGCCACAGAGCCTGGCCTAGCCAACCCCTCGTCATGCACGACTGAAGGCCCAGCACAGCGTGGGGTTGGATGTCTTTGGTGGGTTGGCCACAGGGCCTGGCCACAGGCCTGGTCCTTAAGCCAACCCCTTGCCATGAATGACCAAGGGTGGTGCTCAGCAGTGGGTTGGCTGCATTTGGTGGGTTGGCTGCAGGGTGTGGCTGCAGGCCAGCCCCTGTGCCCATCCCCGCTGCGAACAACTGAAGGCCCTGCACAGTGTGGCTTCCTTTGCGGGGGTGGCCACAGGTCAGATCTTGTGGCCAGTCCCCCACTGTGCACAAATGAAGGCCATGTGCAGTGTGGTGTTGGCTGCATACGCGCATTTGGCCGCATGGCCCTGCAGTCAATGACTACCACGCATGGCCAAAGGCAATGCACAGAGGAGGTTGGATTTAACCTTTGGTTTCTTTCAGTGAATATATATAGGCTTTGTCTTCCTGAAGCTCCAGGAGGCTAATTATCATTAGCCTGCCTGTGTGACTGTCAGTGCTGCCTTTGATGAAGTGTGAAACACTGCTCACAGAGCAGAGACAATGGCTTTGGATTGGAGGGTTGCTTGGGTGAGTAATGTGACACAGCTTAACCCAAGAAAGGCAGTTAAGGAGGGTCTAGGAACTTCACTAACTTGAAAGGGTCCAGGGGGTGACCTGTAGTTTTATATCTTAGTAGTGATAAGTGGAGTCTGCGGAAGAGGGATCTTATGATTGCAGGCTATTCTTTTAGCCCTCTTACTTCAGTCTCAGTGAAGGACTGAGCTGGCCCCAGAACCGGTATGGAGTGGTTAAGTGGGAGAGGACTTCTCATTAACTTAGACACACCCCTAGGTGTGCTGCAAGCCCCATCCATTGACTGAAGGTTTCTACTATATTGGATTTTACTGAGAATTATGCAATATGTGATGGTTTGCAGCAAGGTAAATAGGGTATGCTGGAAAAGTGAAGTGATTTGCTATTGGTAACCTTTTGCCCATTGATAAGGGAGTGTCCAGGAGTCACCCTCACCCACTGGCTAGTGAACAAAAGTACCACCTCACCCCTAGCTCCTCAGAACCCCTTCTATACCTGTGGCAGAACAAAAGAGAACTGGAAAATTGCCTGTGACCCTTGTGGAGAACTGAAGGGCTGGACCGGATCCCACTTATACCCAGGACTGATAAGTGGATTCCGAGGGGCAGTTGGTTGAACTTCTGTGTGGCTGCAGGGATATCAAAAGCTGCAAGAGTTCCTTATCCTTGAGTGACCAGCTGACCGGTTAATACTGGACCTAGACTGGGCCTTGCTTGTAACCTCTGCTGGAGTTTGTCTTGTGCACTAAGTGCTTCCCTGTGGTCCACAGCCAAATTTAAAAGCATAATTGATTACACCTTCATACATTAGCCTAATTTTTATTTGTGCAAAAACTTCAAATTTATATCAAAACGGGTGATCATAATCCACAAGAAACCTCACTATACTATAATTGTGAACAATATAAGATTTCTGCATCATTTAACAATAATAATGTCATTTCAATTACCAAAAGGTAAATACAATGGAATCAAGATCTAAATATCAAGCTATCTAATTTGGCCAAGCAATCATTCATGAAAAGCAGAACTATGATTACCAATACCTATGAACAACCAGCCGAGACCTGGATTTATGACTAAAAGCATCTCTTAAATTGAATTCAAAATTTAATTACTTTCAATTCTCAGAAGAATGAACTTGCTAGGATTGACGATTAATGTTTTATTAGAACAATGGAATGTTGGGAGCTCCATTGAAAACAATGGAGTGCTCCAGGCTTCTAATGACCGGTAGAAGCATATCTTGTTCACAGCTATTGCTGTGAACAAAGGCCTCACGGAGGCCGAGGGGATTTCAATCCTCTCGGGCTCCATGAGGCCTTTTTTTTATTTGTTAGAACATCTGCGCCATAATGGCGGAATGTTCTTATATCTTTATAGCCCTCCATAGCTGGGCTATACCGGCATTAAAGTTCTGCTCCCTTTTTAAAGGCCCTCGCCTTTGGCTTGAGCCTTTAACGCTGAAGCAGGTATTTAATGGCCCTATAGCCTGCTACAACGGGCTATAAGTTGATAATAAAGCCAACCAATCGAAAACCTTCATGAAAAGGCAACAATGGAAAACATTGATATTCACTAAAAAACTCAAAAAAAATATATCAAATAACAAAATAAGCAAACCATAAAAGATATTAAGTCCTCTCATGTTGAAAACGCATAGACAGAACTTTAGTGTGCAATAAAATCAAGAAATATTCATCTATTTTGGTCTTTGATTGGTTTTCCTCTCTGACAATCAATGGAAAGTATATATGGAAGGGCTCTTTACCAGCAATTTGACAACAAAAACCTTTAAGGGAATATACTGCAATACAACCCTTTACCATTCAGAAGATGACATTTTCAATTTGATAAAAAAGAGTTGATCATCTCAAGAGGCATACCGGTAGCATTATTGAAGTCTGATCCCATGCTCTGGAGTATTTTATTATTTAACTTATTTTCAAAAGTGTTATATACTGGGCTGATCCAACTACCATGGAAAGGTTCACTTATAAATCTAATTCATAAAAAAGTGAACCAAAATATTATTGGCTCAGAGCACTTTTTGGTGCAGAAGGAAAAATATTTGCAAAAATTCTGCTGCACAAATTATCCATCTGTTCAACAGAGTAAAATCTTTTACAGTTAATTCAAACAGGATTTTGGCAAGTATGTTCCACCACTAACAACATTGTAACATTCACATTGTTAGCAAATAATGTAATAAACCAAAACAAAACTCTCTATGTTTTCTACAAGAACTATAGTACTTTAAAAACGGTTTTGTGGCCAATTATGGAACAAACTATCAAAAGAGGGAATCGACTGTTCATTGTTACATCTTATAATTGCTTCATATAATTAAACATGATTAAATATCAAATTATCCAGGGCGTGGCCAGGGAGGAGACCCAGAAAGAGGCATCTCCCCTGAGCTCTCCGTGCAGGGCCCTTAACCCCCAGTAATGGCTCTTTGTTGGCAAAGGTGTTGCCCCTGCTGATTCCCCCATCCCACAACATCAGTGCAGTGAGGAGGGGACCGGACACCTCCCGCATGAGAGAGCAAAATGACCACAAGTCGCCGACACAGACGACTGGTGAAGGTGCGGTGCCATTTAGAGCAGCGCCTGCTGCGACTCACGGGCTGCAGCATCCCATCTGGCGGTGGCCCGAGGTCCTTGGTGGCCGAGAGCAGCTTTGGCAGCCTGGTACCCCTGTGATGGCTGGCCGCGCACCTCTGACCTGTGATCGTGTCGGCACAAAGGGGGGTGGGGCCTAGGCCGGATGCGCAACACACATAGAATCAACAATGGGGAGTCAGCCTGGTGGCACGTCACCCCCCTCCTTGATTGACCTCGGCCTTCCACACATGGCCGATTGCTGCTCTTCTGCACTCCCCCCGACATCCATAAGAAGGGGGCCGTGACCACGATGAGACAATTTTCCTATGGCTGTGCTGGAGAGCTGGGTCGGTCCTGAGATAGGGCAAGACACGTTGTGGCCCATAACAGGACCGGAGGGGTGGATGGCTGCCTAGGATAGTGGTAATCCATTAAATTCCACAGCCCCAGATTGCCCACTGAATTTCATGGACCCGGTTCCACCCCCCCCCCCCCGCTGGAGGGCATGAGAGGGGTGGGGAGCACATCCCAAATTGGAGCCAGTGAGCTCCCTTTTATTGAATCTTCAGACTGCCCATAGGGCCCCCAAGAAAATGTGGCAGGCCCCTGTCCCGCTGTGGTATGCACACCCTACTCAATATTGACTCTTCCCCACTTATCAGCAACTGGGGCCCGGCAGCCTAGCGGGGGCTCCACAGTCATACTGACTTTGACATCGCTGGTGATTGGGGACAAGTCTCTGAATGACGCCTGCCATATTTGGGCCCCACTTTATGAATACATTCAGTGGCCTCTTACTAGCTAGTGCAGACCTGGCATCTGACTGTCAGAGGAGACATTGAACCAGCTTTGTTATGTACTGCAGGCAAATAGGATCCCTGTTGCTCCTGCTTCACAATGGCAGGAGCAAACTAAGCTTTACCACTCTTCCTCGATCCGGGACATGCTCTATAAGCCTTACCCCCACCCCCGTGCTCGGTAGAAGATGATTCCCAACCTCAGCCCATGACTCAGAGTAGGGGCTCAGACCCTCAAGCCCCCGCGACCAAAGAAGACATCCAGTTCCTTACCGAATTTAGCAAAGATCTCCCATCTCTTTGCCAGGACTTTACCAGGGCCATAACCAATCTTGCCTTGACCAGTCATTACGCCAGATGGATGCCCGCCTCACCAGGTGGAGACGAAGGTGGCCGATCATGTTCTCGACAATGTTGATCGAACATCATGTATTGAAAAACTGGAGTGGGGGCAACTGGCACTCAACAACAAGATTGACGACCTGGCAAAATGTTCCAGGCGAAATAACATTCACATTTGGGGCCTGACAGCCTCGATCTCAGCAGCTCATCTCGAGTTTCATGTCCATGCTCTCTTTGCCTTTCTCCTGCAGCTTCCTGATGACTCGCCGGTCCTCTTTGATAGCACTCACAAGGTTTATTCTGCCTTTCAACAACAAAAGAACCTGGCTTCGGACAATCTGACACAAGTTCTTTGTCTTTTAATTACTTTATTTTGGTCACAGACCTTAAAACCAACAATCAACATACACTTTACAATAGTACATGTTTAAAAAATTGTTCAGTAATATAAAATAGTACAGCGATACGATAGGGTAAGAAGTTGTAAGCACATCTCACCAGAAAGTGCTTGAAGTGCATTCAATTTTCATCAATAAAAGGGTGGATCATAGAAAAAATAAATAGAAAATAAATTCAACTATAACAATATAGATATTAAGATGACCAAGCTGGGCAACATGCTAAAGCAATCAAATGCAAGCTAAAATCCTAAAAGTTAATCAAATAATTTAGACAATTATAGAAAGATTCGAACAAATGACCACAATCCATACATTCAATCAAGGTGTCCCATAGTGGAGGAGCCTAGATCTAATGGGCCAAACACTTTCAAGGAATTTTACAATAGAGAATATTATGAACAAACTCTTAGATTCCTGCAAAAAGAGACTATCCAGTGCTTTCGCTGACAGATAAATGCTGAACAGAAAAATAAAAGATGTCCATCAGATTCCTCAGCACTACGACAGGCTTGGCAGATTTTGCTCCAATTAGCCAGGCTATTCCACTTGGCAGTGAAACTGGCAAGCGGTAAGACCCCCCTGTCTAGGATGTAAAATGCCTTAGTAAAGGGTGGTTCAATCGAGTCCATAAAGGGCCCGAAACCTGACACTGGCTTCATCTCCAGAAATCTGTCTTTGAGGGGACCAAGATTTGGAGAATGTACCAGAGCATTGTTTTCACTTTCCCAGAAACAAGACTTAAGAAATAGAAGCCGTATTGGTCCAGAAGTCAGCCAAACCCAGAGTACATAAAGACTCCTGCGCATGCTTACACCATGGAGGTGATGGTTGCAATGTTTGCTTCTCCAATATGTCTCCCAAACCATTCCTGTAGTGGAGTAGCTCTAGGGTAATCTAGATCCTTATCCAATATAAAACAGGTTTCAGTTTGACCTTGGAAGTAATGGGAGACATGTCCAGGTCATACTTAAAAATCAAAGGAGTATTTTGAGGTAGTTTTAAGGCTGCTCTCAAAAATTAATTTTCGGCAACTCAAAAGGAGTTAGCGTTGCAGTAGCCACATATTTCCGCTCCATAAGTTGCGTCAGCCACCCGCTTGGGCTCTCCATATTTCAAGATTGGGTGATATAGGGTGTATAGATGTGTTACTTGCAAATTTCAATGTAACTGCTGCCCTGTAGGATAGCAAAAGAATGCTCTCTGAGATCTGGCTTGCCCTAGACTTACTATTGGACAAGCGGATGCCCAGGTAGTGGGAATCCGAGACTCTCTCATGGACCACATAATCCAAACTTATTACCCCTCTAAAATGCTTGTGAGGATGAATTGCCATAAAATTGGTTTTAGAAACGTTTATGGCTAACCCTTGCTCAGAAGTGAACAGCGTAAATCCGTTTGTAGGGTTTCTAATAAAGCTGGGGTTTTGACACCCCCCAGGTTAGGTGAGTCATTAACACGATTCAGAAGAAAGTCCACGCACCCGTTAAAAAAAGGAGAAATAAGGTTGGAGCAAGTACACAACCCTGCCTAACACCCTTGGCCACACTAAACTTCTCAGTTGTTTCACCATTTGGGACCCATCCCACCTGAGCAACATTATCTGTATGTAGGTGAGTTAAGATATCCAATAAGGGAAGTGGAAGGCCCAACTCTCTCAAGGTGGACCAATGTTTTTCTCTTGGAACCATGTCGAAAGCCGACTTTAGTTCGATGAAAGCCACATAGAGGCTTCCCCTGCTAAGATCCTCTGTGTTCCACTTCAAAAGCAGAAATCTAAAGACCTGGTCCACTGTGTTTGCCTTGGTGTGGAATCCAGCCTAAAAATGGGAGAGGATGTCTGTAGTATCCTGTCCAGGTTAATGTTATGCTATTTTCACCACATGCTCAGCCAGTGGAATGTTGTAGTGATGATGCGTTTCGGAATGTTGGGAGCCTGTGATGAGAAGTCACAGTTGAGATTGGGCTGAGCAGCATGCTAGCTGCTCCTGGTGGGGCTGATCTACAGAACCTGTAACTTACTACAATAAAACATCTTAAACTACATCCTACCTGCTTGGACCTCGTTGCTACAATTATTTGGCGACAAATTTGAAAGAACCTGCGTAGGTCATCTGGATGGTGGAAGCTTTGACAATTGGAAACATTTCTACAGAAATTTGAAGCCAGGAAAAACTTTAGAGTAAAGAAAATCCTATTGTAACTACCAGCTCCGTATCTTATACCAAACTGGCACCCCTAAGCCCCACCAGTGACCTTGCCATCGGTCGCCCACAACCAAAGTGTGCCAGTTCATGCTCTTTCTGCTTCAGCTGTACATGAGCTGCTTTGTCTCTGCTCACTTTTTGGACTGTTTTCTGCAACCCTGGTATGGTGCTTTATTGTTCCTGACACCAACAACATTGAGGGAGAGGTTCAACACATCTACTTGTGTGAGAAAGCCATCTGTCCCTGTTTGTGGGCTGAGTTTTGTTCCAAGTCTCTCTCAAGAGGACAAGCAATTATGTGTCAAGGACTCTTGTGTCCCCACAGCCCATGTTGTTCCCAGAGCCCGTGTTGTTTCCAGAGCCTGCGTTTTGAACGACCTCATTTTGGTGTCAAAATTTATGTTTACGAGAGCAAGCACTATGACGGGAAGAGCCATTTGGGAGTTTCTATGAGAAGGAGGGTCGTTTTTGTTCTTGCACCCGCCTACATGTTTTCACTTAACTGGTTGGTGTTTGGTAACCTCTTTAAATATTTTACCGCTGCGTGTAGTAAAAAAACAAAAAAAACAGTTGGAATCCGTTATCTTACCTGTCTTCAACCGTCGTCCCTTGTGCCAGCGCGAGCCATGTCTTCGTCTCGCGGTGTGTCCACTAGCGCTTATGCAGTCCTGCATCAACGTGCCCAGAGCCACCCGGCTCTGCGTCAGTAGCGTGCCGCCATTTTGTTTGCCGTAACACTGAAGCCGGGAAGTACTGTGGTTATTCTGCTTTGCCTGACTCTTCGTATTCCCCTGGTGATCTTCTGAAGCTACACATTCTCTACAATCAAAAGTTCATGCACTGCCACATCTTGTGCCTGGTCTGATCGAAGTCATCCTTTCTTGGCTGCCCGAGGTTACATGAATATTTTAGTTGAAATGCGGTTAGTGCCTACTTTGACTGTTTGCTGCCTGAAGTCTTGTTTGTTTCTTCGCAACCCACATATTATCTCCAAGCCAAGCTAAGAAAGTCCTAGTCCAAGCGCTGATACTTTCTAGGATAGACTACGGAAACGCACTTTACTTGGGGGCCCCGACTGCAGTAATCACTAAACTGCAAACGGTTCAGAACAGTGCGGCTAGACTTTTGATGGGAACTCCGAACCGCGTCTCAGCCAAACCTGCCCTTCGCTCTCTTCACTGGTTGCCAGTGAAAGAGAGAGTTAGCTTTAAAGCCCTCTGTGTCGTCCACAAGTCCCTTCAGGGGAATGGGCCTCCCCTAATCTCGACCATGATTCATCCCTACAAAGCGAGTAGGAAACTCCGCTCGGACGAACTTCACTTAGTCGAAGTCCCCAGAATTAAGAGGTCCAGAAGCGGTGGTCGTCTCTTTTCCCTCAATGCAGCTAAACTCTGGAATGCACTACCTCTTCACCTCCGCATGGAACCCAGCAACCTTGTTCTCCGAAAACAACTGAAAACACTTCTGTTTCCTTAAAACCCCTGTCTCTGATTACTGATTATGCGCAGCGCTGGGAGGCCTCCGGGTAGCCATGCGCTTTATAAATGTCCATTTCATTTCATTTCATTTCATTAATTATAAATGTCCCTTTCATTTCATCTCGCCCGCCTGTCATCCTTTATTCCTGCATTCCTCGGTGACAGGCGCACCTAGTTAAAGTTCTGCAAACAAACAATATGTTATTTTGTTTGTTTCACGCTATTGTGTCGTGGTTTTTCTGCCATGGTATAGTCTAACATTTATCTTACTACAGAGTAAGGCTCAATGCTTGTTTTAAAGTTTGTTTCTTTTACCTGTGCATTTCTTCATTGATTTTTACAGTCAACAGTTCTACAGTTCTTGTATAGTACATCACAAACTTATTGTCACACAGCTTTAACCTGGGTGATCTGTAGTTTTCCTTCACATTTACCTATCAGTGCACAAGAAACTCATTCGTCTTTGGTCTGCCTCGGACCATGTCTTCTAGTGTGTTTGTTCAAACACTGGTGAGTGTCACATGGATACGGTGACACGTACTCACATAGTTGTAACTGTCAGCAAATGAAATGTTAATGTGTATTGCAATTTAAGCCTGTTTTATTAGTGGTTGTGATTTTACCATATGCATCTTGTAGTACATTTCATGAAGTTACTGTTTTTCTCCACTTGTATCCTTCATAGGATTGTATAATGGGTTTTGTTGGGCTCAACATTGTACTTACATGGACTCTAGGTACACACCGTCAATAGTTCATTATTTCAGTTTACATGCATACAACCTACATTTTATTTACCCTACATAGGGATGGCATTGGGTTTTAGTCCCATTTGCTCACAATACACTTGCCTTCTTGGGTTCCTACCCTCTTTCAGGGCATCTATGCATGGGTGTTAGTCCTTTTTGCATTAGTTAACCATCCCTATTCTTAGGGACAGGTTATGGGTTCAGACCCATATACAGTAGTTAACAATAGCTATCCTCCGTTTCGTCTTAGGGTAGGTCAGGGGTTTTTGTCCTATGTTCTCTTACAGGTGTGTTGTATGGGTTTTAGTCCCATTACTACACTGCACAGAATTTGACCCCTACATGGTATTGTTTTTACAAGGGCTATATTTTTTCATGGGTTATAGTCCCATTCACAATAGCTCCTCACCCCTTTTTCTCAGGGTAGAGGTTGGTCATGGGTTTTAGTCCCATTCACTATAGCTCCTCACCCCTTTTCATCGTGGTAGGGGTTGGTCATGGGTTTTAGTCTCATTTTCACATACGTTGGGTACATCTTTACCCTTACAGAGGGTGTGTTTCATGGGTCTCAGTCCCATTTCTGTTATTTTCTCAACGTTATTCTATCTTTATATTACATTGTCAATTTTGCAAGGTAATGTTGTGTTTATAGTATAGTAATTTGATTACGGGGTTTGGATGAGGGATCTTATTGTATTTTCTTCTCATCTTCCCTGTTACTTTTGCTTGTTCAATTTTCCTCGTGATGTCTTTTCTTCTTGTCATCTGTGGATTCTGAACTTTATTCTTGTTGTTAGTCTTTCTTTGTCCTCTGTCTTTCCCTTTTCGTAGTGCGTTTTTTTTGTTCTTCCTTCCACTTGAGGTTTCTCTTCCTTCGCCACTGTGTGTGTGTCTGATTGTAGTCCACTGTTTTGTTGTGTTGTGCTATGCCTTGCCTCCTCGCTTGCCTGCCTGGCCTGTAGGTGTATTTGGGGGGGTAGTCATTGGTGCTGTCACGTCTATCCTTTCCTCTTTGTTTTCTTTTGCTGTGTCTTTCTATTCTTTTCTGTTGTTGTTTATGGAAAGGAGCATGGGTTATATTTATCTGTTTTTTTCATCTGTCGCTTCCTCTTTTTCTACTCTCACCTATCTTTCTGTTCCCTCCTTGTTGTTCACTTCTTCGCATCGTTTATGCTGTTTCTGTATTCCTCTTATTCTTTCTTCATTTATGCTTCTCACTTTTCTGTTTACCATCTTAATTGCTTTTGTTATATAAGAAAGGGGGATATGTAGTATCCTGTCCAGGTTAATGTTATGCTATTTTCACCACATGCTCAGCCAGTGGAATGTTGCAGTGATGATGCGTTTCGGAATGTTGGGAGCCTGTGATGAGAAGTCACAGTTGAGATTGGGCTGAGCAGCATGCTAGCTGCTACTGGTGGGGCTGATCTACAAACCTGTAACTTACTACAATAAAACATCTTAAACTACATCCTACCTGCTTGGACCTCGTTACTACAATGTCATTTTCTTCAAGGATTTGCCTGCAAAAGATTTTTTTATTGGCATCAGTAAGACTTAGGAGTTGGTAGTTGCCTGGATCTAATTTGCAACCTTTTTTTATAAACAGATATTATCTCTGCTCCATTCCAGGAAACAGGGAAATGAGTGCCAGCCATAATAGCATTAGTTATACGATTTAGATATGGGGCCCAAACTGCAGGGTGAGATCTAAAAAGGTCCTCGGGTATTTTGTCAGGGCCCGGGGCTTTACCTGGTTTCTGTGAGCAAATTGCTCTTAAGGTTTCAGCCACAGCATAAAAGGGAAAAAACTACTGGTATTTTCGGACATACATCGAAGAACTGTAGACCTAGTGTCTCTGCCTGGATCTTCAAAGGCTGAATAGGGAACAGGGTAGGGTTCACCAGTTCCCTCACTTTAGAGGGCTTCAAAATGATTGGCCAAGTCTTGGGGGAGAATATGATTCTCTGGCCTCATTAAATAATTTTTTGAGCCATGACTAATCAAATGCCAAAATGCTGTCTGATTTCCTGTGCGAACAGTAGTCAAGATGTTATCACAGATAGAGGTATCCCAGACTATTTGTGCCTGCCTTTGGAAAGCTTTGTACTCGGTACTAGCAAACTGAATTAAAGAACGAGTGCCTTTTTAATAGCTAATATTAGTGTTTGTTTGGCATTCCTGCAGGACATATTATTCCAAAAATAGTTAACAGCAGGAGGCTAGGGAGCTCTAGGAAACAATTGATGTGTATGGCCATAATAGCTTTATGGGAGGCATCTGGATCAGCAAAGTCAGTCAAGATTGTAGTCCGGTATGAGTAAATCTAGGCAAGAGAAACCTTGTCCTTTATAATGGACTCCCATTTGACATTCCCCCCATTGTTAACAGATAAACTGCCACTGGCCTTTTACAAAGGTTCAGTCATCTGCTCAGAAGTTCCCCGAAGCAGAGGAAAAGTGGTCACTTTCAAGTCAGGAATGATTTCCATTTCAATGAGAGTAGACCAAGAAGGTAGGTCCACAAGAATATAGTCAATATTGCTCTGATAAGTGTTCCTTTAGAAAGTCGGGTGTCTAATAAAATCAGATTGAGTGCGTCCATTGCAAGCTCTCAAATGGCAGCTTAGTCATAAATCTATCAGTTGTAAGGCTGCTTTTGCTGAAGACCATACAGGTTGACCTAAGAGTTGGGGAATGTCCCAAATTTTGTCTTCCGTGCTTGCAATGTCCATCAGTAAATCTGAGGTTTCAAAAGTGGTATTAAAATCTCCACCAACAATAACAGTCCCATCACTGGCTATCCCTTTGATTTGGTCTCTTAATAGCAATATAGTTGAGGACTCTGAGTTCTTCGGGGTGCTTCTGTTATAGACATTGTATAGATATAGGGCCAGATGTACGACGCATTTTACAAGTTGCGACCGGTAAATTGCATTTTTCTATGTACAAACCCTGTTTTGCGAGTCGGTAACCTATTACCAATTCATAAAATGAGGTTTGCGAGTCGCTTTTATGAAGGGGTGTGCCAAGGGCATCCCTTCCTATTAGCGAGTTGCAGGGGGAGGGATGTACAATTGTTTTGCAACCAGAATGCGCTCACAAAATAATTGCAGTTTACCATCTACTTCAAGTAGGTGGTAAGTCAGTCGCAAACGGGAAGTGATCCTCAGGGGGACCCCTTCCCCTTTGTGAATGGTAGTAAAAACTTTTTTAAGAGCAGGCAGTGGTCCCACGGACCACTGCCTACCCTTAAAAAATGAAACGGAAATGTTTCATTTTTCTTTTTGAAATGCATCACGTTTTCCATTAAGGAAAACGTGGTGCATTTAAAAAAAGAAAAATGCTGCTTTACTAAAAAGAAAGCACAGACATGGCGGTCTGCTGTCCCCAGCACGCCACCATCACTGTGTTATTGCCCATTCTCAATGGGTCGCAAATTGCGACCTGCCTCTTGAATATTGATGAGGCAGGTTCCTTGCGACCCATTTGGGAATCGCTAATGTGCCTGAGACACATTAGTACATTTCTTTTTGCGAGTCTCTAATTGCGAGTCGCAAGAAATTGCAATTAGAGACTCACAAAATTAAATGTTCGTACATCTGTCCCATAGTTTCTTCCCATACCAAGAGAAGATTTCTACCCTCAGCAAGTCTGGAGAGTCGATGGATAATTGCTTGGCAGAACAACCCAATGGGTGACATTAAGCCATATAATAAGTCCTCCCGGAGGCCTGCCGGCCACAGATTTTCAGGCCGGTGTAAAAGGTTTTTGCTACACTTGCCTATAGGGAGCTTCCAATTCCCATGTTTCTTGAAACATGACAATTGCGCTGCTATTTATAAAATTACCCCAATCCACCTGAGCCAGTTTACTCCTAAGGCCCACAATATTCAAAGAGATTAATGTTGGGTGGTCCACATTTATTGAAATTGAGTTCAGGGGGCTCCTAGAGGAATATTCAGTCTCCTGGTCTTCAATAAGGAGCCAATATGATTGTAGACTAAGTTGAGCCAGAGTTGGGCCAGATTCATAATTAGAGCCTAGGACTGGCTTGAGATAGTTGGATCATTGATAATCAAGTTATCCTGTGGGCTCAACTCATGGTGAAACTCTATAGTCAGGTTGGTAGTACAACTAGTTAAATGATTTATGATGACATTTTCTTTAGGCTCTGGTCAGTCAGTCAGTCCGTCAGTCAGTTAATATAACTTTATTCAGCACAAAGCCATAAAAGAAAAACCATACAATACAAATATAGATACTTTAAGACTAAAATGATAAAATCCTGCAAAATTGCATAACAAGCTCTGCAATAACATTAGAAGTATAAAACATTTGAAGCTATATAATTGTACAGCTGATAACGATTTTTAAAACTGGATATTCGGGTTTCAGACAATAGTTAAAAGACATTAAAATGAGTGCAATAGATCATACATATACTAAAACTGACATGCCTTTTTATCTCATTGATTTTCTAATTTTGAGAGCTCGACAGACAAAACTTATCATAGTAGCGCAACACAGTTCGAACTCTAAAAGAAAGAGGCGATGCAAGCAAATGGTGTGGGAGCTCGAGCCAAATGAATACAGTACAGGCCGTAAAAAAAAAGCAATCTGGGTTGAGTATAAACACCACAAAAAAACAAAAAATATGCAAGTGTTTGTTTGGCAATATCATCGTAAGGACAAGGTAGAAGACTTTGAAACCATGGCCCCTGCGGGGGATGGGCTACCAAAAAGTGCACAATACCTAATCTGAAACAGGTTAAATAAAACCTGTGTTCAGAATTGGTAACCCAGAGAAGATAACGTTCGACTCCCTTCTCTTGATTGAGACCTAAATAACAACCTACTGTAGGCAAAGAATGACATTTAGAAAGTCTCTCTTGGATTCTGTGCTGGAAAAACAAAGGGGCATATTCACAAGGACTTATCTCCGATTTATCGCCACCTTAACTCAGCAAAAGTTGAGATAGATTTAACACCCCATTCACAAGCGGGTGCAAACTGCAGACATCGCCAGTATTCCCGAGATAACTGCCCCAAAATTTATCTCCATGGTGGACACCACCAACTAACCCTAATGAGATGCAGAGTAGGCGTTCCCGTGCAAAAACATACGAAAAAACCACAACACCACTTTCACAACGAACTGCCAGATCCGCGATGCGAACCAAAAACAGGCGATAAGCCGCGGTAGCACCAGGGATTTAACACCTGCCTTTTGCTGGTGCTAAGCAGGACGACTACCCGCAGCATGAAAGGGAGCCCAGCCAAGAGCCACACCTGAAGACCCACAGATGCCATGGAGACAATCATCATGCAGCTCCGAAACCCATGAGGGCCACAACACCCACCTCCACCACCCCCAGGGTCGCCACCACCACCAGGACTCGTCCCGCCCCCCCCCCCGGAACACCACAGAGGCAGCGTACACAAAGACAGCGGACCCACCTGAAACGCACCTGCCGCCCAGACCCAATGCCAGAGGAGGACATTGCCCACTACAGGCCCAAAAGGACAACAAACCCCCGCATCCTGACCCACATTCCCCACCTGCTGACGGTACCAACCCAGCGGACCACCAACATCCCTCCGCAGACAAAGCTGCCAGCTGCGCAGCACAAGTCCGCCTCTGGTACCATCCAACCCGCAACTGCCAGAGTCGGAGGAGTCACACAGCCAGCCCCATACAAGGGCATCACACCTGTCCTGGATGCCAACATCAGCATGGTACCCAAGCCCCTCCACTTCACCCACACTGCGCAGGAGCAGCTGGAGGCCAAGCAAGGCCCCTACGCCATAGCTGGATTCTCTCACGTGTCAGGGCCAACTGCACACATGTACCCCTTGTGCCCCCTGCTAACACTGCACACAACTACCACAACTGAAAGCACACGCATCCCATGAATGTGCAGGCAATAGTGGACCGCCCGGGACCCCTCAACAATGTCGTGGCCAACTCCCCAGGCAGAGTGCCTGATTCACACATCTCCCGACCGTCCATCATCACCCAGTGCACCAAGGATGGCACCCATGGCAATGCAGTGCTCGTTGGTAAGTACCAAATGAACACACCACACACCTCCAGCCCACAGTCATGCAACTCACGACACTGGCAATGGACACGCAGCACAACTACACTCAACATGCCACACAACATGCCAACCTACTAGACATGACAACACAACTCCATTAGGAACTTGGCCTTGCCATGCCCACAACCCAGCCACTGCATGGCACCACAGACACACAATAGCAGGATGTGAGGAGAGGCATGGAGCAGGCATGTGCGAGAGTGGCAAGTGACTAAGGAATGTGAACCTACCCAATGCCAGATGTGGCGTGGAGATGCCGGACAGACCACAGCGTCAAAACCACAGAAATGGCCATGTGGAGATCAACTGCTGGAGCATGGAGTGTAGTGGCCAGTGGACGCTACCATGTCCCCACAGGCTGTGGGGCAGAACGCGGAAATGTCGCACGTTACGTCCCCCCCTGCATGCGTGGGCGGAGTGGGTTGGCCCTGCATACGCCAGGCCTGCGTAGGGGTGTGAATAAAAAGCCCGTCGCACTGGGCGTGGTTCTCTTTCGGAATGGACAACGCGTCTGCCAGGGCGGCGCCTCTCAGCCCACCACGAGTCCAGCGGGGCCTGCTCCCTGTGCGCCTGCTGCACCCCGGGCTGCTGGGCCCCCGACCCGTCATGCCTGCACCATCGAGGCTCCGTTCATCTGCCGACACCGGCGTGTGTCAAAGAGGGCCCACCACGTGCCGGTGCACGCTCCAAGCCCCAGGCCCGCGACCTTTGTACCCTCCGCAGCACCTCCCTGGCCTCCACGGCGCAGGCCCACAGTACTCTTTTTACATTCACACACTCCACCGGCGTCCTCCTCGGCCCAGTGGGTCCCACATGTGGAACTGTGTCCTGAGTCATGAATGGCAGTGACCCCAAGTCCGTGGCAGCGGCCACAGCACCAGACTCCCTTCGATCAGTGAGGCATAATTCCATATCGCAGGCCGGCGACACGTGGTGCCACTAACCCTGTTCAACGCAAGCCGGCGACACATGGTGCCACTAACCCTGTTCAACGCAAGCCGGCGACACGTGGATGAGGTCACAGGCGTACACAGCGGTCCAGTGGGTCCCACATGTGGAACTGTGTCCTGAGTCATGAATGGCAGTGACCAGATGTCTACTGCAGGGGTGATATCACTAAACTCCCTGCTATCAGTGAAGAAAACGAATGCATCACAAGCACATGACACGTGTCTGTGTGCCCGTGCTGACCGCTGCCCCCGGCCTACACTGCGGTCCAGTAGGCCCCACATGTGAAACTGTGTCCTGAGTCATGAATGGCAGTGACCAGATGTCTACTGCAGGGGTGATATCACTAAACTCCCTGCTATCCGTGAAGCAAACGAATGCATCACAAGCACACGGCACGTGTCTGTGGGCCCGTGCTGACCGCTGCCCCTGGCCTACACTGCGGTCCAGTAGGCCCCACATCCAGCACCCAGACGTGATTCATGAATGGCAGAGTCCATACCAGTGAACGTACGGAGAGGAGTAAGAGGAAGATGCGGTTCAGTCCGGATGAAAGCCGGATCCTCGTTACGGAGGTGACCGAACACTAGCAACAACTGACCTGGTGCCACTAAACCTGTGCAACGCAAGTCCGCGTCCCGTGGTGCCACTGAACCTGAACTACGCAGGCCGGTGGGACCATCCAACCTAACCCGGCGACACTCGGTGAATGGCCCCTGCTGGCCGCTGCCTCAGGCCTACACTGCGGTCCAGTAGGCCACACATGTGGAACTGTGTCCTGGGTAAGATATGGAGGACTCCACACCATTGGACACGCCTCATCGCAGGCGGCATCCCCTATCAGCACAGGTGCCACTAACTCTGTGCGCAATGACTCATGGGCACTCTCTGGTTGAACTTTGGTGTCATCTGAGTCCATGGCCTGGGGGTTGTCTGCATCATCATCTGGCTGGGACGGACTTGGTGTCCGACATGTGTTTGCTCTACTCATCTCCACCGTGGTTCTGCCCTCGGCATCATGCCCTGGGGGTACAGCTTCCACTGTCCACCGAGACACTCCGCGACAACCCCCCTAGTCATCTGCGGGAACCTGCTCTGCCCTCGTGACCCTGCCCCAGTGCACCGCAAGTCAGCGACCTGTGGCGGTAGGCCCGTGCAGGACGCTGTGCATCCGGGGCCACTAACTCTGTGCAGCTCAGGTCATGGGTCCTTTACGGTTGAATGGTTGTGTCCTTTGCGATGTACACTGTTGTCGATTTCTGACTGCATCAGGTAGCCCTTGCCGGCTGGTATTCACACACCCCACACACATCCAACACAGGTGTCACTCGATATGTGTGCCTGCTAATAAATGTGGCCGGGCGCACGTGCTCGTAGCCATTCACACCATCTGAGCAAGTGTGTCCGTGTGGTCATTGTGTCAGCATGATGGGCACGGCACTGCAACATCACAGTGTGCTATCCTCAGCGGACGATACCATGTCACCTCAGCGTTGCCAGTGACCTTGGACATGTAGCTTCGCCCGGCCCCCCCTGCATCCACAAGCAGCATGTGCTGGTCCGGCGTATGTCAGTTCAGCGCAGGGGTGTGATGCATCGGCAGGGGGAGCAGGGCGTGGCTCGGACCTAGCCTTGGGCAGGATGTGCGGTAAGTGTGTCTCTGTTTTGGGGTGTTGTCGCCACCAGGGCCACAGTAGACGATGTTGCAATGTAGCATGCACCAGGAGGGCGGGCCCGCACGGACGGGGAAATGTAGGAGCGCAAGACCGCTCGGGGTCTTGGCACATGCATGCCAAGTGTTATGGGTATCGGTCCTGCGGCTGCATGAGTCAGTTGCCTAGCCTCATTCCCTGCGTGATCACAGCCAGCCATGGACTGTACACTTGTGTCCGCCCTGTCCGGACCATTGGCCTACACTCACTTGGCCGCACACCTTCAAAGGCCAGCGTCACGGTGTTGGTGGCATGCCGCTTGACATGCACGGACAGGCACCTCAATGGTGTGCCGTAGGAGGGCACGTGATACAACCACGCAGGGCACACAAATGTGGGGGCTCGTGGGAGGGTGGAGCAGCTGTGAGGCAACGTAACACACAGTGGGGCCGCACATGTGCCACGTGCTGGGCATATCATCCATGATTCCCAGGGTCGCAGACATCCCACCACACCCACAGCTGGCCTCTGTGCGTCTCCTGGATGCATGCAGATGGTGTAGTTACTGTAGGGATGAATGGTCCTTTGTCTGCACTATCTGGGGGTAGCATATCTGCAGCTCCTGGATGTGACTTGCATGTGCCCAGCACCCCCTGACAGATAGGATAGCATTTCCAGGCGACTCCCACACTACGCACTGCCAGACGTGAGGCCAACGTGTACACATCCCACACGCATAAGTCCTTGATCGTAGTTTGCGTGCGTGAAATGGCCTTCGCTCGTACTCCCACCACACCCCAGGCCTGCACCCGTTGCACACAGACACTGCTCATTGCTCCGAGCTGTGGCGTTTCATCCACAGGACTGGTCCTCACAGTGCCGCTTCAAACAGAGCCACTGACGCAATGGCAGACCATCCCGGACACATGCTCTACTCCAGTCACGTGGACCTGTACCGTGCACGTCTGCTGATTGTACTGGGGGCACTGCCATTGGCAGTGCTGCGGATCAGTTACAGGCTGAGCTTCCGCCTTGCCAACGTCACCTGCGTTCAGCCTGTGTTGCACTGTCGTTCGTGCATATTCGAGTGGTCCATGGATGTCTGCCTCTCCAACGTGACTGTAGCTGACCTGGATTTCGACGTGTGTGTGCGCCCCCTGTTAGACCACGACCAGGAGTGTCACTGGGATGCCCGTTTATGGCATGCCTGGATGTTTGGCATCCATGCTGGGGACTGGACCTGGGAGATTGCAGGAGTCGTCGTGTGCAGTGACCACATAGAGCCGCTCCCTGATTGGGCTTTTGTGCATATTGGGGCCAGGGGTTGGAGTGAGCACATCTGTCCGGGACAGCTGATGGGTTACGTCGCCGACATGTCAGATGTGGTGGACAACGATCTTGCATTGGAAATGTTGGCCTACGCTGCTGCACGCGCGTTCATGGACGAGTGACAAGGTAACTGCAGCCAGGACTGCATGTGACCCATTGCACGTGTCCCGACGCCTGGTTGCATGTTGGGGATCTGGTCACTTGTCCCTGGGAGACAGTGGACATGGCTACATTGGCCTGGACTCCTGGTCCATGCGCGGACAACATACGCGGGTTGGCAATGACTTGTGTTGGTGATGGACATGGGCGCTTTCCAACGTTCCTCATTCAGACATGCTGCTGCATTGGTCTGCATGTCGTGGCACTTCCCTTGGACGTACTGACATGCAATTGTTGATAAAGTTTCCGCACGTTCACTTGTCTCCAACTGTGTTGAGTGTTTATTTGTGTGCCAATGTGTGTGTCACGGCCTATCTGGGTCCCTGCCTTACATGCATTGCTGTCCCATCAGGGCTGTGGGTTGGTACTTGTGCATTATCATGTCCCTGTTTCGTGCTTTGCCAGATGCGTATGGCCATTTCCCGGCCACAAGCGGGTGCACTTGTGTCCTGTGTTCGGTTGTGCTGATGTTGGTGTTTGTACCACATTGTGTTGGATGTTGGGGTGCTCTGCTTCCTATGTGTGTGTGCTGCATTGTGTGTGGGATGTCCCTTCGGCTCTGATTTGGCTCACCCTTCTCCCTTTCAGGCAGTGTGATTTTCACTTCTGTGCTTGTTCAGTGGTGTGATATTGCCGAGTTGTGTGACTTGTGCTCTTGGTTGGTGTTGTTCCTCTTGGGCATGGTTTGTCTGCAGTTGTGCTGTGCTTACTTGTGCATGTGTGCCATTGTGCCCATCTCCCCCCGTGCCCCCAGTCCCTGGTCGTTCCACTCCCTGTTGCTGTTGTGTCTGTTGATTTTGTGCAGTTTCCGGTCCCCGACTCCTGCCACCATCTCCAGACTGATGTGGTGGACACCATTTCCTTCATGTCATCCAGCTCCTGGTGTGGCGCTGGACTCCCACCTCCGGTGTGCATTGCTGCCTTGTGGTTGTTGGCGTGTTTGTGCTTGTTTGTGCGTTTCGCATCATTCCAGCTGTTCTGGTTTTCTGCCATTGTCCTCCTCCACTCTCCGGCTGCATTCACCTTGTCCACGATGGCCTGCCATGTCTAATGTTTTGTTGCCAATGGTGCTTGTGGGGTTGTGTGCTAGCTCGGACTGCCTCCATTGTGCTTGGCTGTTTTCTGTTTGGTTTGTCTTTCTTTTCCCTGCTTTTGTTGTGCTTATTCCCGCATGCCGTATATGTGTTGCGGGCCTTGCGCTGCTTATCGCTGCTTTCCTCCTCGCGAATGGGCTCGTCGCATGTTTTTTGGTGTTGGGGTTTGTGTTTTTATCTCCGTCGAGGTGGTTGTATCGTGGACATTGGCCGCGGTTTCGGGAGACTATCGCATGGTACCGCTGTGTTGTGAATTCCACGTTAACACGGGGTTGTTTTCCCGCGATAGGCTGCGATGTGTAAAGTTGCGTTAACATTTTTTGGAGATGTTTAGCACACGTTCTTGTGAATATACCCCAAAGATTTTACCTCGTTTTTTGTGCTGCCAGTAATTTCATTGGGAGGGAAAAAGAAATAAGACATTCCGAGATCTATAAAGGACTTTTTTTTAAATGTAAAATAACCAAGGAATAGAGGCAGCGTGTTCTAGCTTTGTACAATCCTCAATTATCTTTTTAGAAAAGGAGGTAAACAGGGAGCTCCAGATCTTAACCCACGAAAGCAGGGGGCGACTGAGACTATATCTTTAAGGTAAGGAAAGCCAGATTCCAGATGGGTGATGAAATTGGCTGTGCTCCTTGGGATTGCAAGGAGCCTGCACAAAAATGTGTTTTCTATTACCTGAAGTATACGGGGTGATGTGTGTCCAAAAACACCTGCCCTGTAGGTACCCTGGGATTTGGATCTATACTAGGTAATTATCTCTTTAATGGGTTTATGACTCAATTTCTTTAAATACCGGAAAATTGACTCTACTGCCCCCTCAAGCTTGCCAGCTCTTTGAATCAAAAGTTTATTCCAGCTTAGGTCACATGACAGCAGTACCCCAAGGTAATTAAAGTACTGGACTTTAGTAATGGGAATCCCTGCAATATTGTGGAAACAGGAGAGAGTCTTTTTGGGACCGCAGATCATGGCGTGAGATTTTGTATGATTAATTTTCAAGTTGAGCTCCCCCATGAAGTCATTAAAAATTTCTAATAACAGCTGAAGGCTGTTCGCAGTTTGGGCTATTAGGACTGCGTCATCCACATTAAGAAGTACAAGGATGACACGGTTCCCGATCCGTGGTAGATCTTTACCTCTGGACACCAATTCACCCTCTAGGGTGTTAATGTAAAAAACAAATAAAAAAGAGACTAAAAAACAGCCCTGTCTTATGCCCTTGTTTGAAAAGAAAAAAGGGGTGCAGTCTCCATTTATGTCAAATCGGACCCGAGTCTTCGTTCCCTGGTGCAGTCTTTTTAAAAGGTCAATCAGAGCTGGATTAATCCCAGCTTTCCCCATCATTAGCCAGAGCTTTTCCCTATCTACCAGGTCAAAAGCGCTTAAAAGGTCCATAAATGCCATGTTGAGAGCCCCACTCTTTGCTTGCACATATTTACCAGAAATCATAAGGAGACTCAATGTTTGCTCAACAGTACCTACTCCTGAACCAAACCCACATTGGGCCTCCATAAAAAAAACTATCACTGGCCCATTCCTCAATTTGCCGAAGGATTACCCTCCCTAGGATCTTAACAGAGGAATCCAGTAGGGAAATCGGTCTCTAACAAGAAGGCAGGATCCTGTTACCCTTTTTTAAAAATTGGAACTATGATTGAATCCTTCTAAGAATTGGGTATCTGACCTTTCACTACATTACGAAAAACACTGGTTAAGAGAGGGGCCCAAAAGGAAGGGTTTTTTCTAAAAACATCAATGGGTACCTCATCTGGCCCTGGTGCCTTTCCTGGGGAGATTTACCACATTAATGCCTATGGCGTAACTTAGGGCTAAAACTTTGTCTGTAGACAGAGAAAGGGCCTCTTGCATAATCTGACAATCATTGCTGAATATTTTAGAGAAGTGGATGACCCACTCGTCAGATGGAATATGGCATATTATCTGGGGTGAGTTATTATCATTAAAGTAAGGCCTGTTAATATCTGCCCAGAAAGCCCTTGTGTCTCTAAATGCTGATGCTGATTGTAAGTCATCCCAAACCTGATTCCTGGCCTCCTGTTTCCTAGATTCCACAATTGCTTTATTCAAGGATCTAAACAGTATGACTTGAGCCGTATTACGTGGAGACGCTTTAAGAGCCTCTTTGAGTTGTTTTAGAGCAGCAGTACATTTGGGGCAATACCATTTAAAAGGGCGGGGTTCCTTTGGTTTTGACTTGACAACAAACTGGCCAGAGCCATGTTTACAGATGCCCTGAAAGCTCTTCACCACGTCAACAGGGTTAGCTCCTTCCGTCAGGCAGATCATAATCTCCGGATAGGTCTAGTCAGTCATTTAGGGATAACGGAGAAGGGTTTTTGGGGCCAGCTCCCTCTTTCTGTGATAATAGGTGAGTTTGTTGGGGGACTTGCTTGTGCTTCCAAGTGCTAGTAGCCCGTTCGCTATAGACGGATGCAAAAGAGTTAGTTTGCTAAGATCATGTGAATCAACTGTGGATGATAACCTAGTATCCACAAGAATTTTTAAATGAACCACATTGTAGCATTTTCGGACATCACTTATCCAATGGCTGGTTTGTTAATAAGGGAGGCCCCATTTTCTCTGAATTGTGACTGAAGTCTGGGAACCCCTGTCATATATATGTAGTCCTGAGATGCACAAAGATGTCAGATTCTAGATTACGACATTCTTGAGTAGAGGGCGGAAAAGGTTTGAGAATAGATGTATTAGGAGTAAAGGTATTTGAAAATCTCGTCCTAATATGTTGAAGGTCTTTATTTATTGGAGTAAAGATTGGCAGGTCCCCTTGGGAACTCAGGACGAAGATTGACAGGAGCCGTATTGCAGGAGGTGTTATTAAGAAGACTCAGATCAGGATTAAATGGATCTTTGCTGTTAGTAGGGTAGGAAGGGCCCTTAAAGATTTCTAAAGCGGGCGCTAAGCAAACAGGCTGATGTAGAAGGAGGGTAGACTCCTTGCTCCAAGGAGAGGCATTGGAGCACATGCTGGCCTAGGGGGTTGTCTATCGGTTTGTAAGAAGGAGTTACATTATGAACTGCATTGTGAGTGATGTCAGTACAATGATCTTTCAAAAAGGAGCCTCTTCTGCCCTCTCGGCACTCCCGGACTTGTCCTGCATAACCTGAGTCTGTAAGTGCGCGTAATTAGCTCTTAAGTCTGTAATAGTCATAATAGAAATAATTTCCCAGAGGTCATTTATTTGATCTTTGGTCACCTCAGCCTCAACAGGCTGCACTGTGGGCGTGGTCTTCGCTCGAGGGTTGATTGTGGACTCTAACGCTGTAACTCATGGTGCAAATCGATTTGAACAGACTATCGTCGCTTCCAAAGGAACTTGATTTGCACAAGCTATACTAGAATCCAGGGGCAGTTGATTTAGGGGGACTGTTGGAGACTCCAAATAGACATTATGAGCAGGGCAATCAGATGGTAAACACTGTTTTGCTTAGGGGCCCATACAGCTAGAAGAATGTAAGGAGGAGTTCGCAAGATCTTGAGAACTCTGGGGTTTAGATAAAATATCTGTTTTATTAAATAGAGGAGCAACTTTGATTGGGTTATGGGGTTTTGGATTTTGAAGGTTTTTGATCAGTGGGGCGAAGAATCTGCTTCACTTCTATTAAATTATCTATGTCTTGCAATGTACAGTTATCTGAACATGGGCGGGAGGTTTTATCGTTGGTAGGTTCACCTACATGCTTTTCGATAATTTTTCTTTTCCCCATATTCCTCCCTTTCACTGTTAGTACTTTGTGATGTGATTCAACTGTGTAATAGTTCAAGTTGATGAAACAAAACTGTATCACGATAACAAAAACTCTAGGGGGTAATCGTTGCCTTGGAGCTTTAAATTCGTGTAATACAAAAATGGTGTTGAAAGCAACTTTTGCAGTTAGGCTAATAACATAAGCACACAATCTTGGATCTAGTGGAAAAGAAGAAAAAGCATGCTGAAAACACTAGGACCGGCCTAGATTGAAATACATGGAAACATCAATCTTCCACCACTCCGAATAAGAGCACTCACGGGGAAAGCTTTAAAACGCTCTAAATGAACTTCAAGCTTGTCCGAGGGTCAATAACACAGGCAAGCAGTGTCAAAGTGCGATTAACAAGGCGCACTAATAGTCCCCTAAAAGAAGAAATGTTATCAACTGCGATACATACACCTCTCGGAATGGCAGCTACAGTGATTGCTCACAATCATAGTGACACAATCATAGTGACACAAGCTTGGGAAAGAATGCTCTCAATTGGTTCTTTAACCTAACCAAGATGGCATAATATCTGCCCACCAGGATGGAAATAAAACAACCTGAAGTGATAGAGCGCAGATAGCACTCTATTTGTATAAGTGCACTATACTCATGGTTTAAAAATGCACTCTTATATACTCGCATTGTGTGCAGTGTTTTGATTAGTAAGAAACATTTAATTGAATCATTTAATGTTGAATTAGTGAACGCATAAAGTAGACTTCTGTATGTATTATGATTCCTTCATGCATAACGTGCAGGACCATATTATTTTATATATCGCAATTGTGATTTGTCTAAGTTGTCTGAAATATAGGCCCAAAAGTTTCTCCTTGCTCTCGAGAAATAATGAATTAAATGAGTGTTGTGTTCAAGGTTAGAGTGTTCTCACCCTGTTGCAGGTGCAGAAATACACATCATTATTTTCAGAGTTAAGGAGAGATCCGGAATGCCTTTGAAGATAACTGGAAGCGAGAAGGGAGGATGCTGTGCATATCGGGTCTGTCTGGAAGCCAAGGCCACTGGAAGAAGATACCTTTAATTAATTTTGCTTCATGAAAGAGCACCAGCTACTGTATAGAGGTCTAGTGGAAACTTTTAGAAAAGGTGACACAATGTTGATTGAATCCCATCTTTTTGTATGATGCGCAGGGACAGAGAAACCAGACTTCTGCTAGCTTTCGGAGAAGACGGAGCATCTTAGAGCGAGCTCCATAGCCTTAAGCTAAACAACCCATTTGACGTGAGTACTTCTTAGGAAGTCACACGTGCTGACACCATTGGGGAACGAAGAAGAGAGACAGGAAGGGCCCTCATATAGAATAGTGTAGGGAAAGATTTTTATTTCTTTCAATGAATCGAGAGCTGAATATTGCATCTATTCTATGTTGCATTGTGATTTTGGAATTTATAATCATTTGCCTTTTGGGCCGCATTACTTATATTAGAAAGATCGGCTCTGTATTAATTTTTCTGTATCTCTATACTTTGCTATTGGGATGTATTTACATCCAATTGTTTTTGGCCTTATAATAAATATTCAAACTGCTCTTCGGAGTCAGTGATCTGTACAGGCAAGATAAGTTTGTTGATATCTGTTTAAGCTGTTCTCCTCCCCTCAACCACTTTAGGTAAATAAAAGATCGATCGCTTACGCTATACTTAGTAGAGACTTTAAGGGTGCAAGTTAGCGTAATCAAATGGTAGCAGAGGATGGTTTACCTTTAAAGTGGTTTACCTCTAAGGTGAGGGGAGTACTTAGGAGCAGGGTCGAAGGTTGGAAGGTCGGAGAGCCCTGAAGTGGAGCGGAGGAGACCGGAGACTGGCGGACGTTGACGGTGCGGTGAAAACAGTGGTGGCGTGAGTATGAAAGGCATTGTGTTAGATTGCGGTAATGAGTAAGTGGGTGATGTCTTGCGGAGTTGGGGTGTATGTTGAGTGAATGTGGTTTTTGGTTACGTTTTGGTAAGTGGACTCAAGAGAAGTCCAAGATCCCGGGATAGTTTTGTATTGTAATTGTCTGATTAAACGTGGGTGTTGTGAAGCGCTATCAACGATCCACTTGTGTTAGGGACCTTTGTGTGAATGAGGAAGAGGTCGCGGTAGAATGCCTCAGGTGCCGAGGGTAGACTATGGCGATTGAGTGACCAACGCAGGTCGGGGGTCACAACGGCTGAATGTTCTTGTGAGAGTGTTCTATCGATCTTCAGTGTCAGACAATTACTTGTTTATGTGACTGTAAGTTATTGTAATTGTGTAGGAACAATTACTTGGTTCAATAACTTTTGGTTATACAGTTACTTGTGGTACGAATGTGTGCGAGCGTGTTTGCGGAGAAATTGTAAAGGCGGGTGAGCCGATGCGAGGAGTGAGAAGTGACGTCAGGGTGCGCCGCGCTGTGATAGGTCGGTTGGTGTAACACCGCGCTGGGATTGGTGGAAGTGCATTAGCAGTGGAACAGCGTTACTTTGGAGCTTGCAATTGATCGATTACAAAATGAGATGTTTTAGGGTATTGCGAGATTTGTGTAGAGGTGAAACAGGGGTAGTGACTCAGGTAGGGGAAGAAGCCCCGCCAGAGGACACACCGGCACGAATGTAGGACTTCATACTATCGTGTGGCTTCAGAATTGGCATAACATTACAGAGAAAGAGGGTGAACTGGCGTTCCCTCGTTATGGGTCTTTCCGTATGGAGGTGCTTACCCAGCTGAGAGGGGTGATGAATGCACTGAAACCGCCCCCTAGACCCACACAATTTGAGGCATTAGATGCATGGATGAGAGCAGCTCTAGTAAAAAAGAGAGAGGCTTCAAATGGCAGAATGAGAAAAGCAATGAAGGCATATCATGATGCTAGATGGGATGCTCAGTTGAAGAGATGGAGAGTAGATACTATAGAGGGAGAACGCTTGTACCCCTTCTCACAGTAGGAGAGGGGCCTGAAGGGAAAAAGAAGACGGAGGAGGACAGTGATACAGACGATGGCTTTCTCAATAGATTGTTAGCAGACCGTCCTCCACCCTGTTCATCTAGATTAGAGACAGAGCGGGTGCGCCCAACAGAAGAGCAGTTGGGTGCATAACAACTGAATCCTGGGGAACCAACGGCAGGGGTCAGAGGTCAAATTACCATGGTACGCATTCCAGGAGGGTCTGGAGGAAGAAGGTATTCAAATACTGATCCGGAACCACCTGTAGGAAATATGCAGTTGCCAGATGCTTTGTCTGTACCAGTCACAATAGGGCCAGTGGTTTCGATATATACTCCTAGAGACAGAACCAACGATAGTCATCAGCACATGGGTGAAGGGGAAGAGACAATGTCTGGAGGGAGCCTCGCAATGAGCGGGACAGGTTTCTGTTGATTACCAGATTTGTTAAAAACTAAGCTAACACAGGGTTCTTGCAGACTAAATTATACAGATAAGGATTTGGAAGAGAAGCGAACGAGCGGATTGAAAGCACATATTAGAGAACTAGTGATGGGGATGCGGACATGGAAAGATTTAGACAGATGGAGAGAAAAATGGGCTAAAAAGAAAAGCTTCCAGACTGGAATAGGGAATACTCCGCCTCCGGGTGGAGGGACAGGAGCTGCAGGAAATTACCCCCTTAGAGAGGTACAGAACGGAGGGTATGTACATGTGTCATGGAGCAGGGGTGATTTGGCAGCATTTACAAATAATTTCCCTCGGCTGAGGGAAAAACCTGCTGAGTGGTACAAGCAAATAGATAGGTTTGTGAAGATTTCGAAGGTACTGTGGATTGATTTGAACACCTTGTTTGATATAGTAGTACCTACAGATTTATGGGCGGCATGTAAGATTGCCATTGAGTGGCTCACTGCAGAGCCACATAGAGATGCAGTGACTCATGGTCCTTCACCTGATGTTATGAGAAAGTATGAGCAAGTGATGACATGGTTGCAATCGAAGGTAGCTCCTCAAACGGTTGATTGGTTGAAGATTGATCGTACTACCCAAGATTCTAAAGAATCAGTACATGATTACTACGAGCGACTGTTGTTGGCTTTTAAACAGCATAGTGGATTGGATACAATTGAACAGAAAGATATAGGACAGTTTGTCTCAAAGTTTGTGTTGGGACTGAAATCTGACATTAGCTTGATGATACAGCAGCATTTGATATGTTGGCAGAATAAGTCGGTGGACGAGATTCTGCGTTATTCTAAATATTGCAGTGATCATGTGGAGTCAACACAGAAGAAATTGAAGGACAAGTTGATGTTGGTGCAGTTGAGAAACGCTGATATGAGGCAAGGGTTTGGAGGAGGTCAAGGAAGAGGTAGAGGAGGTGGAAGAGGAATGGGACAACATGTGGTGACCCAACCTGGTCAGGGTAGAGGAAGAGGAATGGATTCAGGTACAAGTGATTGGGTGGCTCAACAGAAAAGAGTCACTGCCTGTCATTATTGTCACAAAATCGGGCATTGGAAGCGCGAGTGTAGATCAAATCCAGCAAATCAGATACAGATGGAAGGAGAGGGACAGCTGACCGAGGCTGTCAATACTGTGACAAGACCCAGGTCTATGTATGGAGGAGAATATGAGCCACAAGTGCAAGTGCCTCAACCTCCTAGAATACCCATGCAGAACCAGTTATACCATCAGATGCCTTATTTTGAAATACAGGACCGATTTGATAAACATCAAGAGTCACGGGAGTGCCAGAAGGGGGTCCACGAGGATTGCACCTTAGATGCGATTTTGGAAGTAGATCAGAGTGGGCCGTTTGTAGATGCAGATGTGAATGGATATCCTGTTACCTTCTTATTAGACACCGGAGCTGCTCGCTCTACAGTGAGAACTGAAGAAGTCCCGAATTTAACTCTTTCAGGACGATCGATTCAAGTAGTGGGGGTTAGTAATCAGAAAATGACCAATCCATTGACAAACGAATTACCCGTGAGAATAGGACCATTTCGGGACCGACATCAATTTGTAGTGTGCAATTCAAGTCCGGTCTGTCTTTTGGGAAGAGACCTACTTTGCAAGCTCAATTGTACTATATCGTGCACTCCGAGAGGGGTGGAATTGCAAACATATGATGACGATGCTGATTTTAAAATGGCTAACATGAGTCTGTGTGCAGAACTGTTTGTAGTGCTCACAATAGCAGAACTGCCACATGATTTGAGAGACTCAGTTGATCCAAAAGTGTGGGATTTTACGGGCGAGGATGTAGGTTTGATGAGAGGAGTTGAGCCCGTTAAAATACAGATCAAACCTAATGCTGAATTCCCACGAACGCCACAATATAAGTTAACTCCAGAAACTGTGGCCGGCATAAGACCTGTGATTGAGGCTCTGATTGCACAAGGTATTCTGAAGGAGATAAGAGGTAGTCCCTGTAATTCACCTATCATGGGACTTCAAAAGCCAAGTGGCAAGTACAGAATAGTGCAAGATCTGCATCGGGTTAATGAAATTGTGATCCCATGTTGTCCTGTGGTACTGAATCCAGCTGTTATTCTATTCCAGATACCATGCAAAGCAGAATGGTTTGTTGTGATAGATTTGTGTCACACATTCTTCTCTATACCATTGCATGTAGAAAGTCAGTTTTTATTTGCATTTAGGATGGACGATCGTGTATTAACATGGAACAGAATACCTCAGGGGTATACAGAAAGCCCCTCTATTTTTAGTCAATGTCTGAAAAAGATTCTTGAGGGACTGGTGATGGCCCACAGCTCAGTCTTAGTGCAGTATATCGACGACCTTTTGGTCGCCTCAGAGACTGAGGATGCTTGCAGGATTGATACTGTGGCATTGCTGAATCATTTGGCAGAGAATGGACACAAAGTGTCTCCAAACAAATTGCAGTATTGTTTGTCTGAAGTTCAGTACCTAGGTCACCGGATTGAGAAAGGAAAACGAAGGGTGTCACCGGATCGCATAGAGGCGATTCTGCAAATGGGAACTCCGAAAACACAAAAAGAAGTCTGCATGTTTTTGGGAATGGTCGGCTATTGTCGACAGTGGATCCCAAATATTTCCTTGCAAGCAAAGCCCCTGTTGAAACTGACTCGAAAGGATGTTAGTGATCCGGTACCATGGGATGACGAGTGCTTGAAAGCCTTCCGTGAGCTGAAGGAAATTATCTGTCATGCTCCAGCTCTCGGAATGCCGGATTATAACAAAGCGTTTTCGCTCTTTTGCTGTGAAAAGGAAGGATGTGCGTTAGCAGTCTTAGTGCAGACACATGGGGGTGCCCGTAGACCAGTAGCCTACTTCTCAGCTACCTTAGATCCTGTAGCTTCTGCGTTGCCCGGATGTCTGGAATCCGTTGCTGCAACTGGTGTCAGCATTGAAAGATGTGAAAGCATAGTGATGGGTTATCTGCTCATTGTTTATGTGCCCCATTCTGTAGAATTGTTAATGACCCGAACGAAAACACAATATTTAACAAACAACAGACTTACTAAGTATGAGCAGGTTATCTTGGCTGCTGATAATGTGACCCTGAGACGTTGTACCACTCTGAACCCTGCTACATTGTTACCTATTCCGCAGGAGGAAGATGAGGATTGTGAAGAACATGACTGCCTAGACGTTACTGACCTATCCACCAAACCCAGACCTGACATTGTCGATGAACCTTTGCCCCAATCTGATTTGATCCTTTTTGTTGATGGTTCATGCATAAGAGACAATGAAGGGTATTTGAGAGCAGTGTTTGCTGTGTGCACCATCATGGGAGTAGTAGAAGCTGCCTGTTTAAATAGAGTATTCTCTGCTCAGGTGGCCGAAATTGTCGCTTTGACACGTACCTGTATCGTTGCAGCTGATCTGCGAGTGACTGTGTATACTGACAGTCAATATGGATTTGGTGTGGTTCATGATTTTGGGCAGTTATGGTCACAGAGGGGGTTTCTAATGTCCTCAGGGTCACCCTTACGCAATGGCGAGTATGTGCGCCAACTATTGGAAGCTATGCAAAAGCCCAAAGAGATAGCAGTTGTCAAATGTGCAGCTCATGGAAAGGGAGAAGACTTTGTCACGAAGGGCAACAATTACGCAGATGAAGTAGCACGATTTTGCGCTGAACATGTTTGTATTTTCAATGGAGAATATATAGGCGAGAGCACAGAAGAGACCGAGCTCAGCATGATGTTAGCTATTGCCGATACTTGGGATGAGGTGAAGCGGTTGCAGGATGAAGTCACAGAAGAAGAAGCTGCTTCATGGGTCAAGGCAGGTTGCACAAAAAGGGATGATGGCATTTGGGTATCCACAGATGAAAGAGCAGTATTACCCAATTGTCTACTGAGCCCATTGGCAAGGCAAATTCATGGAGCCGTTCACTTGGGAAGAGATGCTATGGTGCGAATGTTCAGGCAGATGTGGTTTAATCCACGCTTCCGTGTGTGGGCTGAAACAGTATGTCACCGGTGTGTTACGTGTCAACAGATGAATGTGGGAAAAAGAACTGTGGTTGGAATGAGTCACATTGGAAAGTGTGGGGGTCCCTTCAACAGAATACAGTTGGACTTCATAGAGATGCCAAGGTGCAATAGGTTGAGATATGTTTTGGTGGTGGTGTGTATCTTTTCACGGTGGGTGGAAGCATATCCAACTAGACGATGTGACAGTCTTACAGTAGCTAAATTGTTATTAAGAGAACTGATCCCGCGGTACGGTTTCCCAACATCAGTGGAAACAGATAGAGGAACTCATTTCCACAGTGAAATAATGAAGTTGTTGTGCTCTGTGTTACAGATTGATCAAAGACTGCATTGTAGCTACAGGCCCGAGGCTTCAGGTCTAGTAGAGCAGGTTAATGGCACCATCAAGTCAAGAGTGGCAAAGGTGTGTTCATCCACTTCATTGAAATGGCCAGATGTGCTGCCTCTGGTGCTCATGAGTCTGCGTAGTACCCCTGATAGGAGAACAGGGCTTTCTCCGAATGAGATCCTGACTGGAAGAGCTATGCGTTTGCCTATGGTGCCAGCTACAGCATTGATAAACATCACTGATGATTTAGTGTTGGATTATTGTAAAGGACTGGCTGATGTGGTTACTTCTGTATCCCACCAGGTCGAGGCTGCGACTGCATCCACCTCGAGAGACCTGCTACATGATCTTAATCCTGGTGACTGGGTGCTCGTGCGCAAACACGTAAGGAAGAGTTGTCTTGATGTTCGCTGGTGAGGACCCTATCAAGTGATACTGGTCACAAGTACCGCTGTGAAGTGTGGAGGATTGCCAAATTGGATCCACGCTTCCCACACTCGCCGAGTTCAAGCGCCTGCAGAAGAAGAGAGTTCCCTGGGTCCGAGGAGTGTGTGTGGACCTGATACAGACAACGACGACAGCACAGACTCAGCTGTAAGAGTTTCGGAGGAAACGGAACAGCCAAGTGAGCAAGAAAGAGAAGAGCTGAATGCTCCTGAACTGAGTCCAGATCCTGAAATAGAGGATATTGCAGAAGTGAGCGGTGCCTCAGATCAAAGTGAACTGTCTGTTGCAGAAAGGTCCGATCAAGAGGAAGAAAGGAGAACAGATGCTAGAGCAGAAAAGTGGCCAGCAAGAAAAGAAAGGCTGAATATACAGCTTGCATCTGAGAAAGATCTCACTCCAATTCCTGAAACATCTGAATCAGATCAAAGTGACGTGGAAGAAAGACTGGATGGTCTGAGACGTTCCCGAAGAGAAAGAACAGCATCTCGAAGATACGCATCTCCTGAGTGGAAATACCTGGCTGCAGATGCAGGGCCCAGCGAAGTCCGGGAGGTTGGGACCTGGTACAGTGAGCTACGAAGGGGACACCCTTTCGATTGAAATACAGTTGCTGGTCCCAGGCGTAGAAGCACTTGGAAAGCTAACTCTGCAAATCCCAAATCCCCCAAAGCTAAGTGGATTGCGTTTCCTGATCCTCAATCAGGTTATTTTCCCTTCATTTGGCCGACAGCACACCGCGCAAGAGTTGGGAGAAATCCGTGCATAGATCTTGCAATTTGTCCTCGAAATACTTGGATCAAATATCATTAACGACGAAGCTTGATTTATAACCAAAGAAGACATTAGGCCTTAGAATGAAGATAACTTAGACCCCAGCTTAAGAAGATTGAAAATTAGGGACTTTCTAGTAGATGATGGAGTGAGGAGTAGGGCTGACTACATCTCTTCAATAGGTTTAGTATCAATCAAATGAACTTGGACATTAATTACATGAGAGGAGAAGAGTGAAAAGACATTGTTCAAACAAAGAAAACAGAAAGGGACTGTGTTTTTCTCTTATGTGCTTCGGAACGAACCAGTAGAAACCATGGTGTCCGAAAACTCAACACGCAAACAGAAATGCATCATTGGCACCCTCATTGTAGCAGTGCTTATTGTTATAACTGTGGTGATTGTTGTATCTCTAGTTGGATATCAAAATGATGAACAGAACAGGGTACAGACAACACTCACTACACCAGGCTCTGAGATAGATGAGGACGCAGATGCTCATGACCTATAAATGATTAAGGAAACCAGTCGTAGACTGCATGTTGATCTGTCAAAGGGTGATTTCACTTTGAATGCGTATGCTCGATTATTGTATGAGTATGTGGATACCATGGAAGCAAAGGATTGCTATGTGTGCATGCAGTTACCTGCCTCAGTAGAGGAGGGCATTCGATATCACCATTTGCCTGTGACTTATGGCATTACATGTAGTGTCTTATTGAGCATTTTTTATAGCAAGGCACACTTCGAGTACTATTTCTCTAATTATGATGTGGTACTCTCGGAAGTCCCCGTTCTGAAATACATGAATAAATATGATTATTATAAGGAAGTAGAGAGAATGTCAAAGTATTTTGTGCCTACCATCACATTAGATACGTCCTATGCCCATAGACACAATTTAACCTGTATGTTGACTGACATCGAAAAGAAGTTCATAGATCAGATAGAAGATCGACATAGATTAACTCTATTCAGACCAGATCCAAAGCATAAGGCTACCCCATGGACCAAAGAAGAATTAGATCATAAAGCAAAGGGGAGTTTTGGACCCATAGCATTAGATTTCCAGCAGAAAGGAAAATTGTGCATTAGACACCCGACCACATATTATGATAAGATATTTATGGGTGAGAGTGATTGTGAACATGTCTTCTTGATTGAAGAATCAATCAGAAAAGCATTACTGGATAAATTAACAGTAGTGCCTAATGTGTATTTTGTGTGTGGAAAGAATGCCTATGTCAAGTTGCCCAAGAACTGGTATGGCACCTGCTATCTGGCTGTGGTATTTCCTAAGATTTTCCATGTGAATGATTTATGGCCTCTGGAGAAAAGAAGATTTCAAAGAGGGAAACGTGGCGCGAGTGCAGGAGAAGTGATTGGCGACATATTTGGAGCTATGATACCGAGTATGGGTGTGATTCTGAATGATTTGAAAATCAGAAAGCTGGCAACATTAGTGGATAAGCTCTCCATAAATACAGCTCAGATTCTACTACTTGTAGATGGGGAGATGGTTTCGATAAGGGCTATGGTTTTGCAAAACCGACTTGCCCTAGATGTGTTGTTAGCAAAAGCCGGAGGAGTCTGCAAATTGTTAAAAGTTCAACAGTGCTGCACTTATATTCCTGACAACAGTCGGGATATAAGGAAATACATCAACAATATTTCAGATATACACCAAGAATTACGTGAGATGGCTGCTGAAGGACTCTGGGAGCAAGTGGGGAAAGGCTTTGGCAAAATAGGCAGTTGGTTTGGAAGTTTGGGACAAGGAATAATGGGTTATATTTTGAAGCCTATTATAATAGCTGTCATTTGTATAATCGTCCTATTAGGAGCCATCAAGGCTTACAAATGGCAAAGGGCAAGACATCAGGAGACTGTTGAAAAAGAGAGAGCTACAACTTGAGCAACTGCAGGACAGACACTACCAACATCTTAAAGGGTTAGAACGATTCAGGCAGGGACGGCAAGCTACAGCTCCTGTTTAGATCGGTCTCTTCTACTAGGAGAAACAAAATCAGAAAGAGAATTGGTGTTATGACACTAGTCATAAGAGGAGGTAACTGATAGAGCGCAGATAGCACTCTATTTGTATGAGTGCACTATACTCATGGTTTAAAAATGCACTCTTATATACTCGTATTGTGTGCAGTGTTTTGATTAGTAAGAAACATTTAATTGAATCATTTAATGTTGAATTAGTGAACGCATTAAGTAGACTTCTGTATGTATTATGATTCCTTCATGCATAACGTGCAGGACCATATTATTTTATATATCACAATTGTGATTTGTCTAAGTTGTCTGAAATATAGGCCCAAAAGTTTCTCCTTGCTCTCGAGAAATAATGAATTAAATGAGTGTTGTGTTCAAGGTTAGAGTGTTCTCACCCTGTTGCAGGTGCAGAAATACACATCATTATTTTCAGAGTTAGGGAGAGATCCGGAATGCCTTTGAAGATAACTGGAAGCGAGAAGGGAGGATGCTTTGCGTATCGGATCTGTCTGGAAGCCAAGGCCACTGGAAGAAGATACCTTTAATTAATTTTGCTTCATGAAAGAGCACCAGCTACTGTATAGAGGTCTAGTGGAAACTTTTAGGAAAGGTGACGCAATGTTGATTGAATCCCATCTTTTTGTATGATGCGCAGGGACAGAGAAACCAGACTTCTGCTAGCTTTCGGAGAAGACGGAGCATCTTAGAGCGAGCTCCATAGCCTTAAGCTAAACAACCCATTTGACGTGAGTACTTCTTAGGAAGTCACACGTGCTGACACCATTGGGGAACGAAGAAGAGAGACAGGAAGGGCCCTCATTTAGAATAGTGTAGGGAAAGATTTTTATTTCTTTCAATGAATCGAGAGCTGAATATTGCATCTATTCTGTGTTGCATTGTGATTTTGGAATTTATAATCATTTGCCTTTTGGGCCGCATTACTTATATTAGAAAGATCAGCTCTGTATTATTTTTTCTGTAATTCTATACTTTGCTATTGGGATGTATTTACATCCAATTGTTTTTGGCCTTATAATAAATATTCAAACTGCACTTCGGAGTCAGTGATCTGTACAG
Organism: Calotriton arnoldi; assembly: GCA_963921515.1. Taxonomy (NCBI): domain Eukaryota; kingdom Metazoa; phylum Chordata; class Amphibia; order Caudata; family Salamandridae; genus Calotriton; species Calotriton arnoldi. Next base: position 1,564,833 of record CAWUFW010004136.1, on the reverse strand, counting down.
GCAAGATAACTTTGTTGATATCTGTTTAAGCTGTTCTCCTCCCCTCAACCACTTTAGGTAAATAAAAGATCGATCGCTTACTCTATACTTAGTAGAGACTTTAAGGGTGCAAGTTAGCGTAATCAGAAGCAAAATAAAACCTAAGGGGGTGGTCCTGCCCTGGCTCTTCCTGGTGCTGACGGGTGCAGGACAGGCTCGCCTTTGACCTGGGCTCAGCACGCATGCGTTCCGCGCTGCGGGAGCACAGCACGCTTTCATTAGTGCCTTTGATCAGGCACAGGTCATCATCACCTGTGTGTAGGGGATGATGGGACATGCAGTCCCCAGCTGTGGCGGTTACACCCGCAGCAGCTCTCCCAGTCAGATAGCAGTGGTGCCTGTGCCCTTAAGGTACTACATGGCAAGGCAGTCACCTTAATCTCCTCTAGCTGGCAGTAAACAGTAGATGAATCTCTCCCTAAGCAAAATGTCAGCAAGCATGGACCCCACGGTGACTTGGGTTCACTAGTTCCATCAGACTGAACAGATTCTGCGGGCTGCATGGCAACAGGAACCGATCGTCTTCTGTGAAGACGGTATCTCATTGTTTCAGGATATATCAGCCCATACATTGGCCCGCCACAAAGACTTCAAAGATGTCACTCACCATTTGCACCACCACAAAATCCAGTATCGATGGGCCTTCCCTCTCCGCCTCTATTTTACATGTCATGATAAGAGGAGCACCGCTCACATGCATCAAGAAGCCCGAGAGGCGCTCGGCCTACCTCCTCCACTCGATGCGGACCAGCCTTCTGAGCCAAGAGATTTTGCTCTAGCGTATGGTGTGGGGAGGCAGTTGACACTTCCAGCCTTCACAACAGGCCAAGAAGAAAGCGCAGAAGCAACAATGACAGGCTGATAAAGAACACTGTTCCTCCTCTTCAGATAACGACATGCCACCTTGTAAGAAAGTGCCCTCTTTTTGCATGGTTGCCCCCACCTTTTGCTAAACTGCTGATGTACTTTGACTGAGTGTGCCCTGGGTTCCTGCCAAACAGGTACCCAGGGCCTATGTTCTTTACCTAAACTGCATTAAAAACAAAACCCAATTGGCATTCTTTGGCCACAGGTCAGTCCCTTGTAAATTGTACCATAGGTACCAAGGGCACTGTGGCCAGGGAAGGCCTCTGAAGGCTGCAGCACTTATTGTGCCACCCTTAGAGGCCCTGTACCTTTACACACACACACACACACACTGCCTTTGCAGTCTGCGTGTTTTGGGGCAGAACAAAGTGAAGTGCCATGCCTACAACCCACTGCCCTGGCATAGGTCAGCCTCCCCTCTAGCTGGGTGCACTATACCAGTGGTGAGGGTACAGGTGCATTAGCCCTGTACCCCTACAGTGTCTAAGCCAATTCTTAGACATTGTAAGTGCAGTAATGCCATTAAGAGTATATTGTGTTGGCAGTTTATCATTACGAACTCCACAGCATCATAATGGCTTTACTGAAAACTAGGAAGTTTGGTATCAAACTTCTCAGCACATTAAACCCACACTGATGCAGTTTGGGATTTAATGAAAAATGCACTGAGAGGGCATCTTAGAGATGCCCCCTGAAAAACGACCTAACACTATTGTCCAGGCTGAGTGGCTGATCGCCAGCTGCCACCACCAGACATGTTTCTGGACCCCTGGGTCGACAGCCTGCTGCTCTCGGGGGTCTGACACAATGCACATCCTGCGACGAGGTGCCAAGTCTCCTACCCCAGGATGGGCAGGGTCCACGAAGGGGAAGCTTCCAAGGCTTGCCGCCATTGTGAGCTACCCCAGGCCTTTGCTTCTTCCAGTAACTGGCCCCCACCGGTTCTGAAACCCACTTTGGGTGGGAGAATCAGTGGGAAAACAAAGTGAGGAAGGGAGGTGTGCCCACCTTTGTCAACCCCACCCCTCTGGTGAGGGAGGTGAGGTGAAGCAAAACTCTCAGTTCTTGCCATCTTGCAGATGGGGGGACCCAGCCAACCAGAGTGAGGCATATGCCCCCCTCCCACTGGAGGGTGGCATAATAGGGGATGGACCCACCCCAAGGAAGGGACTCATGGGTCCCAACCTTTACTTACCTGTAACGCCCCTAAATCTAGTATTTATGGGCAACCCTGAGCCTTGCCTCCTCAGACAAGAACCAACCAAGAAGAAAAGAAGAAGAAGGACCGAAGAAGCCGTGCTGAAACCAAGAAGAGGAGGATGCCCACTGACTTGGCCCCAGCCCTACCGGCCTGTCCCCACCTCGAACCTGCTCCAGCGATATCCTGGTGTGTCCTGCAGCCAGCAGCCTCAAGAACCCGAAGGACCTGTCCTGCCTTCCAAACCCAAGACTTTGTCTCCCGTGAGCACCGGATTTGCTCAATAACAGACTCTGGCCCCAGCCAAACCTGTGAGTCTGCACCACTCTGCACCCGACGCCTACGGCCCGAGTTCGGGTTCGAGTGGCCCAACACCACGAGGAGGTCTCCCCAGCGATCCTGACCTGAGATTGGGTGATCTCTGACCTGCCTCGACTCTCCAAACGACGCCTGCAGTCACTTTCTGAAGGATCCCTCCAACCGCGACCGGAGCTGGTAAGAAAACCGAAAGCCTAAAGATACCCTTGCATAACCCTGGGCGTAGTTCGCGTAGTAGCGCTACGCGTAGCTACGTGAAGTGCACTACGCGAGCTACGCGTAGCACTACGCGAACTGCGTAGTGCGGTAGGAAATGCTGTTCGCGATGATTGCACAGTGCCGGATTCTTGTCCGCACTGTGCAATCATTGCAAACGGCATCTTGCACAGTGCAAGCGGTCGTTTTCTGCCGCTCGAGTAGATTTGTACTCGAGCAGCAGCTTTCTCAACGCGGACTGGTAGTTTCTCTTCGCGAGCAGTCGCGAGCATACGCGACCACTTGCAATGAGAAACCTGACCTCCCCACGTTGAGAATCTCGCCGGGAGGTTTATTTTCCACGCTCGCGATCGGCAACTTGATGTTGCTGATCGCGAACGAGGAAAAAGTCTCGCCGGGATGTCATTTTGCTCGTTCGCGGTCGCCAACTTGACATTGAGGACCGCGAGCAAGCAAAAAATTACCGCTACGCTACACGTGTTTGCACTGTGCTACGTGCAATTTGCGTAGTGCAAAGTAGCGCAAACTTCGCAAACTATGCGAGCGTAGAGTAGTACTTCGCCCAGGGTTACCCTTCCACCTGATGTCCCAAGGCCTTGGGTGGCCCAACCAATGGTGTCCCAGCATCTCCAGGCATCCCAACTTACCTCTCCAACCGGTGGTCACCTCCAGAAGATCTTCGTCCCCGAGCCTGCAGTCTTTGTTGCAACCGGAGAATCCCCATTGAAATCAACAGGGCACCCAATGTCAAAACAGTACCCTGCACCCAGCCACCCCTGTACCGCTGCGGGTGTACTTTGGGTGCTAACTCGGATCCCCCTTTGCCCTGAGCCTAACACCAGGAGCTTTGCTCCCACAACCTTGGGGCCTGCTCATGAGCAGCCACCAACCAGAGGTCCGCTATTCCCCATTGGATAACATTGGGCCACAGCACTCTGCCCCCGGCCGCCCTAGTGCCGCTGAGGGGGCTTTGAGAGTGCATCCTTGACCCTGGGGGAACTCTGGTTCTTACCCCAGAATACCAACTCCCACAACCAAGTACTTACTTGTTAACCGATAATCACATTTTCTCCATAGGAATACATTGACTGTTTTTGCTTGAAAATTGTTTTAAGTGTGGAGTTGGTTTTGTATGAGAACTTGAAAAACTGCAAATAACTAAAAACTGCTTTACTTACCTTTTCTCTAGGAAATGTCCCAGTGTGATATCTAGGCATATCACACTGAGTAGAAAGAGTAATCCTTAAAGTAATCTGTAAAGTAAGAATAGGACCTACGAACGTATAAGAAGAAAGCATATTCCTTCTCTTCTGGGTGTCTAACTCTCCACAAGCCATCCAGCCCTATATCATTAAATAGTTCCCTCGTCTCCCGAGGAACACTCCCTGGGTATATCTGTCATGGGGGTGTCTGTCCAGTAAAGCGTCCAGTGTGAGATTGAAATCTCTCACCCACAGGAGATTTCCGGCCCATTTCTTAATCTTAGTTACAAGACTATGGATATACTGTTCCTGATCTTCATTCTGGATGTAGGTATTCAGAATATCCAATGTGTGACCCTGAAATCTACCTTCCTAGAAGACATAGCACCCTTTGACGGAGTCACATTTGATCCTTGCTAATTCATAAGGAAAATCCTTGTGTATTCCATTCATGATGGTGGTGTTTATTCATTTATTTATTTATTTGAAAGGTTTTATATAGCGCTGGCTAGACCCAGGGGTATCAGAGCGCTTTACAGGAGTATGAGGAGGTACAGTAATCAATACATTTGGTCAAAAGCATTGCAATAAGAGCCAATATAAGGAGAGCAGCTAAATATGAATGTTATTTACAAAGGTCAAATAATAAGCTCATGTGGGTAGAGTTTAATTAGGTTCGGGTGAGTGTGTGGAGGTGAGCAGGGTGAGATAAAGTACGGGGATGAGGAGAGTGTGCTTTAGGGGAGTGGGGGAATGGGAGATCAGAGGGAGGCCGTGCGGTAGGTTATATGTCATAGGTAAAGGTTTGGACAAGGAGGGGTTGCTAGGGGGAGGGGAGGGGAGTAGCGTGAGGGAGGGGAGTTAGGAGGGAGAGTGAGGGGGTGAGAGAGTAGGATGGCAAGGGGGGAGCCTGGTGGGGCGCAGAGTAGGATACGTTGCCAGAGTGGGGTATTATTGACCCCAGTATTTGTTGAGGAGAAACAATTTGAGGTATTTTTTTAAGTTGATGTAGGAGGGGTTGCAGCGTAGGTCTTTAGGCAGGGAGTTCCATATGGACGGAGCGTTTCCAGAGAAGGATCGAGCTTGTGTGCATTTCTTCTTTAGTAGGGGGGGATAAGAATGAGGGCGTTGGTGCTCCTTGTTGGTCGAGTGCAGCCCGCTTTGTAGAGTTTGTCTGATAGGTAACGTGGGGTTTTTTGGTGAAGGGCTTTGTGAGTGATACATGCAATCTTATAGGTGGATCTGCCTTCGATGGGAAGCCATTTGAGGGTTTTAAGTGCAGGGGAGATGTGGTCGAAACGTTTATAGTCAGAGATAAGTCTAGCAGCTAGGTTGAGTATAGATTTGAGTGGTGCAAGATGGACTTTGGGGGTTCCAGCGAGGATAGCGTTACCATAGTCTATTCTCGATAGGACCAGCGATTGGACAACAGTTTTGAAGTCATCTATCGGGATGAAGGTTTTGATTTTTTGAGTTGACGGAGAGTGAAGAGTGCTCCTTTGGCTGTGGTTTTTATGTGGGCGGTAAGGGCAAGGTTATTGTCAATGGTGATGCCTAGAGATTTAACTGAATTGGAGGTGGTGAGAGAGCAGTTGAGCGCATTAAGGTCAGATATCCAGTTTTGTATGGGGAGTGGGTTGTTTTTAGGGGAGAAGAGAATAATTTCTGTTTTTTAAGGGTTGAGTTTGAGATGATTTTGGTGGAACCAAGATTGGATCTTTGTTAGGGTGTCATTGAGGTGTAGCACATCAGAGTGGGATTTAATCTTATAGTAGAGTTGAGTATCGTCGTCATAGAGGTGGTAGTTGATTCCTGCTTGTTTGAGAATGAGGGTGAGGGGTTCCATGAATAGGTTGAAGAGAGGGGGGGAGAGAATGGATCCCTGCGGGACACCGAGGGGGATAGGAGTGGGGTTAGAGAGGCAGTTCTCGATTTTGATTTGTTGGGTTCTATGTTGGAGAAAGGAGGTGAACCAGTTGAGGACATGGCCATTGAGGCCGAAACGGGCTTTAAGAGTGTTAAGTAATGCAGTGTGGTTAACAGTATCGAAAGCAGCGGAAAGGGCGAGGAGAATGAGTAGGCAAGCTTCGCCATTGTCAAGTCAGTGTTTATGTCGTCCACTATATTGAGTTTAGCAGATTCTGTGCTGCATCCTTTTCTGAAGCCGGATTGCAGCGAGTCAAAGAGGTCGAAAGTGTTTATGTGATTATCCAACTGAATCAGGGCGCATTTTTCAAGGGCTTTGGAGAGAAGAGGGAGGTTAGAGATAGGTCGGAGGTTATTGGGGTCGTTGGGATCTGCGTTGGGATTTTTGGGGATGGGTGTGATTTGACCCAGTTGGAGGGAGGCAGGAACACACCCTGAGGTCAGGGATGAGTTAATAATGGTGGTCCAGAGTGGGGCGATGATATGTTTAAGGTCTTGGACAAGTTTAGAGGGCATGGGGTCTTTGGTGTGAGAGGATGGTTTAAGCTTAGAGATGATATTATAGACTTCGTGTTCCATGACAGGGTGAAAATTAAGCCAGGTGGCATTGTTTTTTAGTTGCTGGGGGTCAAAGGTGTTGGGTTTAGGTGGGAGGGAGACGGATGGGAGACGGGAAGGGACCTGGGGAAGGTTAGATGGGGATGGAGATTCAGGAGAAATGTCATAAGAAAGTAGTGGGTTGGTGGGGAGGGGATTTAAGAGGAATGATTGATCTATTTTAGTGATTTTATCAGAGAAGAAATTAGCAATTTCTTCACATTTATCATTTGTGGCCATCAGCTTTTGGGGGGCAGAGGAAGTTTGATTTTTGACGATGCTGAATAGTTCTCTAGGTCTATTTTTGGCCCTGTCAAGCTGCGTGCGGAAGAAGGATGCCTTTTCATTGAGGATGTGTTTTTTGTAGTTGGACCTAGCGGATCGGAGGAGGGCTATGTGGGAGGGGGACGGGTATTGTCTCCAAGTCCTTTCGGACTGTCTAAGAGAGCGTCTTTCATTGTTGAGATCAGAGTTGAACCAGGATTTGGAAGGTATGTTTCTTTGGGCTTTCATTTTGGGAGGGGCCACTTGGTCTAGGACCTCGGTAACTGATTTGTTGTAATGTTCGGTGAGGGCGTTCGCATTTTGGGAGAGAGGTGCGAGTAGGAATTGGGCTTTGAGTTTCGTTTCCAGTTTGCCGTGGGGGATAAGATGAAGATTTCTGGTCAATTTCTTATGTTTGATGCTTTTGGAGTGGAGGGGGGGGCCGTGGTGGCGATCGAGACGAGGATGAGGTGATGGTCAGACCAGTCGATGGGGATGATGTTGGAGAGGGAGGCTAAATCGTTATTTGTTATGATGGCATCAAGAGTAGCCCCTTTAGTGTGGGTTGGGGAGTGACAAATTTGTTTAAGGTCACTAATCTCCAGAAGATTCATGAGGAGATTAATAGCGGGGTCTTTGATATCATTCCAGTGGAGGTTAAAGTCTCCAAGGAAGAGATTTTTAGAGTTTGAAAGAGAGCTTTGAGTGAGTAGGTCGGAAAGTTCCTCTGCGAAGGGAAGGGATTCGCCAGGAGGATGATAGATATTGTGTAGACGAATAGGTGGGGCGCCCTGGATTTTGAGTTCTGCACCGAGGTATTCAAAGGTGGCAGGGTCGGAGTTATTGACAAGCGAGAGTTGAAGTTCGCTTTTGAAGATGATAGCTAAACCACCTCCAATTCTCTCAGGTCTATCTTTCCTGAGTATGGAGTAACCGGGTGGGATGAGTAGGTCAAGTATAGGTGTAGAGTGGGCCTTGAGCCAAGTTTCCGTAAGGAAGGCAATGTCAATGTCTTCGCTGAGAATGGTTTCACCTATTTCCGTCGCATGCTGGGCAGCTGAGCGGCAGTTGACCAGCATGCATGTTAGGGGTTTCGGGTTGTTTATGGGTGGAGGGCATGTATGGATAGCGGTGAGTTGAGTTGGGGGTCTAGGGGAGACGGGGGAAGAAGGGATTCTGCACGTCCCCAGGATCACAGGAATGGTAGAGTGGGGGTGGGAGGGTCAATTGGGTATTTAGGGAGGTAGCAGTTAAAACGGTCGAGGAGGTCTGAAGGGGAGAGATGGCTTGAGGCCCGGGGGGGTCGGTGGGAACAGTTGCAACGGGGGAAGGTTCTCCTTTGTTGAAGCTTAGAGGTGCTTTGTGCATGTAAGTTAGGGGAAATCGCCCGGTTTAGGAGGATTTCAGAGGAGAGGGAGTTAAAATCTTTCTTTAGTTGAGAGAGTTCAGACGACAAGGAAAGATCTTTTCTGAGCTGGGAGAGTTCAGACGACAGGGTAAGAAGAGCGCTTTCGATGTTAGATAGGGTCTGTGTTAGATTAGCCTTTGAATTTTCCGGGAAGAACTGTCTGTGGAGTGTGTGGGCTGGAAGGTCGGGGGGTGAAGGGGAGGCGTTCCCAGGTTGTTGGACAAGGGGAGTCCACGTCGTCGGGAGGGGAGTGCATAGAGTTGTCGGTGTTCTGAGGTGGTAAGAGATCTTGAGGGGCGAGAGGGGAAATAACATCCTGGCTAATAGCATCTTGTCCAGGGGGAGGAAGGCCATTTGGAGAAGGTGAAATTGGTACAGGCGGTTGAATAATAGGAAAGTCGGGAGGAGGGTGCTGGGAGGCGGGAGTGAGGGAGGAGGTGTGTCTAGTGGTGGGAGGGGGGGAGTTATTAGAGAGAGAAAGTGTTTGGGAGATTTGGCATGCTGTTGGGGTGTCCGGATGAGGGGGGGTTGCTAGCGAGGGTGGAGATTGGAGGATTGGGTTAGAGAGTCATCACACGTAGTATTGATGCCTGAAAGGAGAGGGATTGGGGGCAAGGAAGGGGAGGGTGAGGGGGCGTCAGTCGGTTGGGAGGTAGCAGTGTTAGGAGGTGAGGTGGATAGTAGGTAAGATAATGTGCTGAAGTGTTGCTCAAAGATGGAGAGGTGATTTTCTGAGGCTTGGATTAGGATGTTACCGGATTTGAAAATGGAGATGTCTATTTTGCCGAGGAAAGTATGGGAGGGGGAGGTGGACAATTTAAAGCCATACGGGATTTTGCATGATTTAGTGATGGGGAGGTGGTGGAGAAAAATGCTTTTCCATTTGGAGGGGCGTTTGGAGAAAAAGATGTAGTTTGTTTTTATTATGGAGGAGAGACTAAGGTAGTTATCAACAAATAGGGTTTCATGGTGACCGATAAGTAGTTTGTGTTTGAAGTTTCTTTTAGCATTTTTGGAGAGATTGGGTGGGTAGAGGATGGACCAAGAGTTCGGGCCATGTCTAGTGATGGATGAGTCCTGTGGATTGATTCTGAATTCTGTTGTAGTGAGGGGGTGTGTGAGGGTAGGCATGGTGTTTGGATTGAGGAGGCTAGGGGATGGGGAAAAGAGGGAGGTTGGAAGACTTGTTGCGAGGCGTTGGGAGGTGTGGGGGTCAGAATAGCGGCAGAGTTAAAGTGAATGAATAGTGTAGGAATGAGAAGGAGGGGGGAGGGGGGCCGAGTTAGGGGAAAGGAGTGAGAGGATAGAGTTGGAAGGAGGAGAAGCCATAAGTCGGAGTCATGTGTTAGGTGGGCAAATCAGTCAGTACACCTATTGGAGAACCTGGACAAGTGTAGGAATAGGTAGGAGTAGAGGAAGGAAGAGGGATCGGAGCGAGGGGGAGGAGAAATGGTAAACTCAGGGAGAGATAGAAAGAGACATTGAGGATATAGTGAAAAATGGTGGCAACAAATAGTGAGCAATAGAAGTAAATCACAATGAGAAACAATACATGGAGTATGAAGGGTTCAAACCAGCATTAGGAAGTCTGTAGCTCCACTATGGGAGTGGTTAGGCAGTGATCAAAAGAAATGACAGTATATGTTGCAAAACTAATAGCATAGGCTGGGAGACTTGGTGGCAAGGACGTAACAACGTTCCAGTCTTCAGGTTAGGTTAAATAGTGAGAGTCCAGCCCAGTGAGCTGCCAGTGAGAGGAGGTTTATAGAAAGTTAGGTGGAGGATCTTCTGCTATTTTGTGGGGTGAGATCGTGCTGGTTGCCGTCATTTAGAGGGATCTGGTCACTGGGGATGAAGTCAGTAAGAGTTTCCCCCTCCGACTGAGAAGATTGCGGGGTTCGTTCAACCCCAGTCAAATGGAGTTGTGGGGGGGGCGTCGCAGTTCTGAGGCCACTCAGGGAGAGGGTAAGGGAAGAGACATAATTTAAGAAGTAAGTAGCCAGGCAGAGTGGAGCAATTCAAGGGCCTTCTCATGGATACCTAAGAGTCCTCTCGATGGGTGCTGATGCTATTGGTGAGGTGGGAGCAGGTGTCAGGCACCCCAGTGGGCGCTATGGCGTCCTTGTGTCTAGAGGCACACACTCGCAGTGGGGGTGGAGGCTCGAAGCCACATCAACGTGCCAGGCGGGGCCGAGGATTTGGTCCGATGCCTGGATGTTCTGTCTCACCAGAGGGGCCAGTGATCCGCCATCCCGGGTGAAACTGGCAGGGGGCGCTTCATCACGAGAAAACCAAAGGCAGGCACGTTGCGTGCAATCTTATAGAGCGACGTTGAGCAATACTCTTTCCCTCGCCCGCCATCTTAGGTCTTCTCGCCGTCTCGGGGAGCAGGCCCCTCCACAAAATGTCCGCATAGCAGACTGGGGCAGAACGGGACTGGAGGACCCAGTGGAAACTCCGGAGGCCGCTGAAAAACAGAGACAGCGGGAAGTCCGGGGGGAGTCAGTTACGGTTTCGGCGGTTTCGGTTTGCAGCCGAAGAGGTTATCAAGTTGGCAGATCAGGAGGCCGCTGGGGGGCCCGGTCGAAGATCAGTAGCATCAGGGGTGGTCGGTGGAAGGCGTCGGCTGCGTTCCTCGAGCCAGCAGCAGAGGAGGTAGTTAAGGGAGGGGAGCATCGGTTCCCAATGGGAGCTGAGACCGCCGATCAACCTCACCCAAGGTGGTGTGCTGGGGGGGGGGGTAGCAGCTCCACGGACGACCTGGCAGGTAGGGGAGGGCGATACAGCCGCGGGTCCAGGAGGTCACGATGGGAGGATTTAGTTTCGGCAACAGCTCGTAGAGAGGACCAGGAGAGAGACCGCAGTTTCGAAACATAGGCCAGAAGATACCGCGGGTCTAGCCGGCAGGAGGCCACCTCGGATCCTGGGTGTGAGCGGAGGAGAGGGACTCCAAGACGCTCCGGGGGGAAGCCGTCCGCAGATCCTGGAGGAACGTCTTCGGTTCCACAAGGCCGGAGTGGCACCACGTCCCTGTTCGGAGGGCCAGTGCCAGGAGTGGGGGGACTGGTCTTTATGGCAGAATGTGGAAAATATCGGAAGTCCGGAGGTCGCCCCAACCCTGGTTCGGTCAGAGTCAGGAGGGACCGGTCAGGCAGGCTCGGTGCTGGTGAGGAGACGCCAGGGCAGGGAGGGAGCGTCAGTGTCGCCGAGGACGTCCCCACTTCAGTCGGCAGGAGAGGGACCACATCTCCATTCCACTGGCCCGACCAAGGATGTCCCGACACTGCTGTTCAAGGAAACAGAAGATCTCAGCAGTCTGGAGCTCCCCCCAAGTCCTGCTCGATGGCACGGCAGCCGGAGAAGATGGGCGAGGAGGACGAGGAGAGGGCACGCTGGATCCTTGGATATCGCCTCTGAAGGTAAGGTTCTTTACGAAGACGAGTCTGATGATAATCCGTTGTTAGGTAATGTGATAGGCGTCGGATGTGCGGGTAAACAGGGGTAAAGTTACCGTTTTGGTAAACCCCAACCCGGGAGCTCCTTGGTAGAGCTCCTACTCGGCGGCCATCTTGGCAGTAGAATAGTACTGTGTAGGGTAGAGACGATGTCTCATAAAATGTGTGTCAGCACTTCTCAAATGAGTCCATTGGAGACACTTCCCATCTGGGAGAGTTTTCCGTATTTCTCTCCAAATTTTGTGTTGTTCAACTGGGGAATTTAGCCTCTTAACATAATATCTTTTTTTATAAGAAACCTACACTATCTGTGTATGACTATATGGTGTACACAAAAAATAGAGATGCCCTATAGCATGTATTTCCAATCAAGTGGAAATGAACAGCAGTTATTTTATATGATTAATGAAGAAGAAATTGGAAGTAATGAACAGGAACTTAACAAGCATTGGCATAGCCATTAGGTCTCGCCTTTGGGACCTTATAAGTGTTTAGTCAGAGCTATTGGCTTTGCTAATGTGTTTAAGCTGTGAGCTTTCTACAGGGAGGGTATCTTCACAAGAACGCATTGCTGGGGTCTGCAGGTGCCAGTTTTGCACTAGGGATGTAACCACTGGCAGCACAAAGACAAGCACACAAATTTCAACATCTACAAAGTAGATAAAAGGAGGGCAGGACATAGGTTGAAGACATTCAAAGTCCTATTTAGCATTTCAGTGACAGTGTGAGAAACTGGCTTCGCAGCGCTGTTAGAGCCGGGAGCCTGAGGGGTAACATAATAATAGATGTTTATTGTTACCTAACTCAATGGTATTCATTTTATCTACCTCAGAAGGATGTAAGGCTGAGTGGACCTGCCGGGATTTGAACCTGTGACCATGAGGTCCCCTACAGTGGATTGGCCCACAACACCACCAGACCTCTCCCTGAAAGGACTAAAGGACTAAAGGACTAAAGGACTAAAGGACTAAAGACACACCTCTGCAGAAGCCCACCTTACCTAACATAACATTAATAAGGAGTGTGGGTCTTCCGAAAAATGCCATAGATCGGGCAAAAAGAAAACAAAAACAGGCTGTTTTGCTCTCATTTTTCACAGCTCAGAAACGCGCTATTTTTCTTGAATTTGTTGCAGAAATAGTTGTAAACTGAACTTGCATCATGTTTACTTAATACCAAGTTGTGTAAATGTCGCTGTGTAAGAAAATATAGATAAAACATGCTGCAGGACCGACAAATCTGGCCGTCACAGCCTCCTGTGTCTGAGACTCCCTCATAAATCCTGCTTGGACTTTCCATTCTGGTTTTTATATTTTAGATGTTCCCATCATCAATATAAGAAAGCCTGTGGGAGGCAATAAATCGATAACCTAATTAGTGTTGCAAAATAATTTCATTGCAAGCTTGCCCAAACAAATCACTGTGTCAGGCCAGGAACTAGGCTGTGGAAAAATAAAGATGGCTTCCTGCTGTGAAATGGCTTACCTAGGACGCTGTGTTCCATCTGTGATTCATGCAGCAACGTAAGTGTTATTTATATTAGGTTACCCACAATTCACGTGTACATACGGGACTTCAAGTACCACAATGCAATGGGGCTGGATAGGTCCCTCGCGCCTGACATGGGTCAGTTTCAGCTGGACTGCAGCCAGCCTAATGGAGCAGATTTCTGGCTGAGTGCTCTTCCCAGAAGACCTTGCAGTTTTGTAGACTTGCATCAGTGTCCCGTGAGGGTGGTATCTTTAGAGGTACCAGTGTCCGGACAGTAATTTGTATTTGATTATTTATTTATTTTGCTCCGGTCACCGTAAAATGAGTCTGCGCAGAGCCCTCGTCCTGTGCAGATGGAGCACCTGCATGAATAGATGAATGAGAAGAGTTATTTTTACGGGTGTAGCTCTGCGAAATGAATCGGGACACATTACAGCCTGATTCCCCCAAAAATGTAAGAAAATTGTCCTCTAGTGTATATGCGGCAATAAACTGGCTGCAGGTTGTAGACAGAAACGTGCATACTCGTGTTTTTCCCACCTGTGAATTGACAGCCAGCACATGTGATCTTGAGCAGGTCACATATTTCATAACCGTGCCTTTGCCTTATATGAGCGTATTTTTCTACGGTGCCCGAAATAAACTGAATTTAACCAGTCTTCACCCTCACAGGTCTCGTGAGGCCACCCTCATTGCTAAACTATCCTGAACCCGAGCGCTGGAATGGTGCTAAGTCCTGCTGCGTGTTATTTTCTGATCTTTCTAAAGCTGTAGGTGTGAGTCCGAGCTGTTGTGTTTTTGTGTCTCGTGTCTAACTACCAGTGCTCGCCACTAGGGTAAATACTAAAATGAGCCCCCACGTGTTACTACAGTGGGCATTGAATACACTTTCAAACAAAAGACCTTGGAAGGATGAATGACTGACTGCACCCGATAGAATTTAAATGCATGGTTTCCCGGGTGCACTCTGAACCCCTCGACAGGTGCATTAACTGGGTCAGTTGTCTTGCCTGTGATCTTGACCATGTTCCTACACAGATGTCTGTCCATGCAGACCCTCCCCGACGCAAGCATTACTGAACAGAACAGCAATTATAAACAAGCGCGTCCGTGAAAGCGCACGCTTGTGGAGGTCGAGTGTGTCCCTTGACGGGGTGGAGGGGACGCGCCTTCTAATGAAAGCGGCAAGGAAACTTGACCCAAAACAGATGGCCCCAGCGCGCCGCTGCTGGCTCCCGAGAGCAGAACGCTCTGGGAGTAAACATTTCCCGAAAAGCTGGGACATCCACACGCCTTTGGCCAATTGCGTGCTAGAGCCAGACGCAAAGGCCAATAGCGTGTGAGAACCACACGCACAAGCTTGTAGAAAAGCTGAAGTGATTCCAAGAGGCCGATTTCCTAGAGCAGCGCATGCACGCTGCGCTAGGCTCGACCTAAAAACAGCTTTCAAAACAACAGTGCAGATGAGGTACAGGCTTGCAGTTTAAGAGTACATCAAGTTGTATGATTGAAAATAATTAACATTAATGTGAGATGAATTAATGCTATGCTAAATTGATGGATTCGACCTCCCCTAACGATCAATGGAGAAATAACCATTGTCAAACTTCCCACCTTGCCAAAGATGACTTTTCTGTTGAATGGTTCCATGGTATGCTTTGCTAAAACTTTTTCAACAAATACTTATTTTGATAACTCAGATTGCCAGGTTTTATAAATGGCTTTGAAGTAGCTATAAGAAGTTAAGTCGATCTCTTACAAAAAGAAGGTGGACCTTCCCTGATCTTTGTTTTATTAAGCAAGCCAATTAAAGAAACTTAAGGAAATCATGCTGCAGGATGCAGATGTGTACAGGATTTGTGGAAGAGTAAATGTAAGACCATTAATGTTTTCAATATGAACACTGCCGCACTCAAGATGCATTAGGTACTGCAATCTATTAAAACTATAAAATCAGTTCAAATGTATGCAGCTGGTTAGATTAATATGTTAATGTATTTAAATAATTTGAATAGAATGCATTTATACAAAAATTGGAAGTCACCTCAGATATTCTACTGTAAAGGTTTAATATGTTTGGAATAAGATGCTTAACGTTGCTTACAGCAGTACTATAACAACTCTTTTGCTAGGAGAGGGGATTTGCATACCACAGCAGCTTCTTTGTAAGAAATCTTGGTGTGGTCCAACAAGATGCTACTTTGTCTTAAATCAGATACAGATATGTCTTCTGTGATGAGATGTTTAATTTAAATATGGTTAGAGGCAGTAAACAAGCTGGGTAATTTGTAAGTAAACACGATAAAAAAGTGCAGGGTTGTTCAAAGCTGTTGTGGATGAAAACCAGGTGGGAAAGAAGTTTAGGCTAGAACCTGAATGAAGCTTTTGTACTTCAGTTTTGAAGCCTGGGCTACAATTTTGCCCTATGATTATAAAAACAGCCTGCCTATGAAAAAGTGGATTATTAGTTGGGGTGGATAGTAATAATGTCTCAATCATGTAAGATCTGGTAATAGTTTCAGTAATTTAAACATGAGCTCAACCCCTGTTAGCAATGACACAGAGAAGACATGCTTAAGTTAAGAAAGAGTGTACAGAAATAAGAGCTACAAAACGAGCTAAAACATCAAAAACACAACACAATAAAAATCCAACTCCAATTTATAAAATAAAGAATACTTTTATGAACAAAGTAACACCATAACAACAAAAATCCAATTAAGGAAAACTAAGATATGAATTCTTTTAATTTTAAATAAAAATAGCTCCAAAAAGCAATAAGCGCCAATGTGGGCCTGATGGAGCAAGGATTCGAGAATATGAAACTTGCTCAAAGAAATCCTCCATTAACTTTTACTAATCGTTAAAACTGTAGATAAGACGAAACTAATATACACCAGACACCGACACATGGGGAGAGAAGCTTACGCATGCTTAAATTAATGAAGAATAAAAAGCAATGCGACTAAAACCCGCTTTAATTTGCGAAAAACACTTTGCGCATGTGCAAAACTGAATTACGTAGAGATAACGTGACTAACTCGCTTTGAGAGGGAAAACCTCGTGCATGCGCAAGAAAAACTAACACGTGGCTGGCATCTGCTTGCTTGAATTTAAAAGAAGGCTGCTGTTGTTAACGCTTTTGCCTAAAAGAGATAATAACAACATGGGATAGAGTAGAAGTGGGTGGTGAGCAGTGAGGATCATATGTATAAGAAAATAACATCTGTTTATGATTCCTTTATTAATAGTGTGCATTCGGGCCTGCTAAGAGCTTGACAGAAAAAGAAAATGGCGATGGATGACCAAAAGGTGCGCATGCTCAGAGAGTCCATGATGTGACCCGGTGACCGAAAGAGCTGAATGACTGCCAAGAATCAAGGACAGAAGACATGAGAAAAAGAAGACATGTATCATTCGTCTATGTAGTCTGTATTGAATAAATTATTGCGAATGGCAACAATATATGCATGGGAAGAGGACAATATGAATGAGCTAAAGGGGAAGGGCTAGCTAACAATGAATGTCTTAATAGAAATGAATATGTCAGTATGGTGTGATGAAAACTCCCCTACCCCGTCCAATCATATTCCGTATTTTAGTGAAATTTGCAACTCATGAGGGTGGGACATGTAGAAATAAAGACTATAACTAGAGTAAGTTGAGTTAAGTTAGCGAATAGTTAGCGAATAGATGAATTGATTGATCGAGAGAGTGTAAGAGAGGGAATCGCCCTGGTGCGTCCGGTTTTATAGAGAAGTCTAGTAAGTATTCTTCCTGTCCTGATCCTGTCCTTTATTCTTTGTCTCCTGATCCTAAGTCAGGGGACCTCCACCATTCCTTTGGCCAGAGGGTTGGTTTTCCGGTCATTTCTTATAGGTAAATGATATTCTATCTCAAATTTGCATATTTCTTTGCAAATGTACGTTAATATGTGCCTTTTGTCTCTACATCTATCCACTCTTATGCATTGATTTTTGTTGAATGAGGTTGTGTAATTGAATGTATTTTGCTAAATGAAATTTTTCTCTCTCCCATTGAAGAATGATGGATTTTGCACTGTGAATCTGTAATGACGAGCGTTCAACTTTATGACTGAGAATTTAGATAAAGCTTATAAATCTTACTCAGAGTCTGTGGTAATTTCACTAAGAGCTGTGCATTAGTTAAGAAGTTGTTAATATCACCATCAACTAACTCAACTAATGGTCCATCGACCAGAGGAAGAGTGTTGATTCGTGAAGATTAGTTAGGCATTGAAATGTCAATTTAACCTGATTTGTGGTTACAGGGACATAACTAATCAGAACTTAAGTGAATTATAAAAACTTGACCCCCTCCAGCGGTTTTGCCCAGGAGTGTGGATGAACATGGTTGGATGAAAAAATGTATATGGGCCCATTGTTGTGAAATATTCAACCCTGGGGGCTTCCGCTGGATCAGTTTTTCTGGTAGCAGAGTTATGGTTATTATTGATTAGTTTGGTGATTATTGATTATTGATTTTGACTACATGTTTAACACAAAGAGTTAGTGTTGCGTTTTATGTTGTCTGGAAGTACAGGTACAGAGATACCTGGGAATCCCGGGAATGGAATTTGGAAGAGTGTGGTAAGGAAATCACACTGCAGAAGGTTACTCGTCTGTCGTCATAATACCTAAAAGCTACGGAGGGCTGTAGGTGTTATATTAGGGACTATATCATATAAAAGTAGAGTGTGAGTGATAGCGAAGAGTCCACCTGTGAACCTTTGGCCTTACCCAAAGGAGGAGTATCCCTAGAGGAGTAATAGGTCCTCCCCGAGCTTAAGTGAAGGGTAAACAGTGGTTTTTACTTGCAGTATAAGGAAGTACTTTCTCTTTGAAGCAAGTGAATAAACTATCTTTGGAATAGTGGGGCAGACAGAGTAGCGCTGTTTTTACGTTGTAACTAACAGAAATTTATAAAGAAAAATTAGAAAATGCATTGTCGTATTACCTTGTGAAAGGAGGGTCAGTAGCAGGAGTCATACTGATGTCACAAAGAGCCGCGCTGGTATTGGTTGAGACAGCGGGCGTGTAGCAAGTGCAGATTGTAAAGGGGGGGTCAGTAGTAGGAGTCATACTGACGTCACAAAGAGCCGCGCTGGCATTGGTCAGACAAGTGGGTGTGTTGAAAACCCTGATTGGTTGGTAGACAAGAACCGCGCTGGTATTGGTTGCGGAAGAGAATATGTAGTGAGCTCCAATTGGACTGTTGGTGTGAGTTGCGCTGGTATAGGACGATTGTTGGGAAACAGGATACTTAAGAAAATGGAAGAGTCTCTAGTTTTAGCCTGCTGAAATAATTAGTCACAGGGATCGGAAGAATGAAGTTGATTAATAAAATCAAAAATTTCTTTAAAAAGGGTAAGCGTGTAGTAACCAGAGAAGGAATTCTTATGCCACCCCCTAACACGCCTGCTTCCTTTATGATGTTGGAGCGAGGATATCACACCTGTATCTGGTTGGAAAATTGGGAAGAGTATACGAAAGGTGATGGTATTCTAGCTTTTCCTGAACATGGTACGTTTAATGTAAGGATTCTTCAGGATTTGAGAATTCGGATGAATCCATTAGAACCAAGTCCTAGGTTAACGCAGTATGAAGCTTTGGAGGAATGGGAAGTTGAGGCATTTGAACGAGAAAAATACAGAGGAGGTAGAAGAATAAATAGAGGGTTTTAACCAGATATCCGTTTGAAACTCAAGGGGATCACATGAAAAGATGGAGAAGAGCTGTAGTAACAGAAGGCTTGTATCCAGTGTTGATGGCTGAGGATCAAGTAGGGAGTAAGTGTAAAGAAAAAGTAAAACACACAGGTATGACAGGAACAGGATGTGAAGAGTCTGATGATGAGTTATTAGAAGGCCTTTTAGTTAAAAGACCTCCACCTTATCAAGAAAATGCTAGAGATACAACTCCAAGTGCACCAATGATGCCACAATAGTTCCACAAGTTTTATATGATCCAACAGTTACCCGAGCATTACAGGAAAAAGAAAGGAATGCGTTGAATAAGACAAAAGAAGAGATAATTCAGAAAATAAATCAGTTAGGTTTGAATGTTGAAGCCTTGACAGTACCAGTAACAATTGGTCCTGTTATACCATTGTATGGTGACAAACGAGATACCCCGAGATTAAAAACAGTGACAGTTCCACAGAATAATGCTAGGAAAGAGGCAGAAATGTTAGAAGATCAAACTAGTGAATGTGATTCGAATATCTCGTTACTAGATCTCCCTAATCTTGAAACGGTGACTGAGACCCGAAGAGAATTACACCAGTAAATACAAGGAGAAAAGAACCGGATGTCACTCCAGTAGCAGGGAACTCTAAAGGATTTTCACCAGAAGACTTAGAGGAGTGGGCAAAAGGATTAGACAAGAAAAAACCTCAAACACCAAATATAGATGTAGGCAAGTTGAAAGTGGATGTAGAAGAAATGATTATTGGTACTATAAGCTCAGACAGATTAGGTTCATATGGAGATGATGAATTGTTGTTTTTGTGTAAAAGTATAACCTGGAGAGCAAAGAATCTTCATGAGAAGATAGTAGAAGTGGCTTCAGAATTTGGAATAGACGTAGAAAAGTCGAAAATATTACAAAAACCATATAGAGCAGAATTTACTGAGAAGGATTTGGAGAGTTTGAATGCGTCAGGAAGGAGATTACAGATAAAAGAATTAATGTATATTTTGAAGAAATGGGGAGATGCAGATCAATGGAGAGGTAGATGGACAAGAAAAAGGGATGAGGCAGCTACAAAGGAAACATCTGCATTTCCATTAAGAGAGACAGAACAGGTTGAAAAGGTGTGTCCAATGAGAGAAGTTCCTGGTGGTGGATATGTTCATGTTCCTTGGTCGAGACAGGATATTTTGTCTTTTACAAATGATTTCCCCAGATTGAGAGAGAAACCAATTGAATGGTACAAGCAGGTAGAAAGATTTGTGAAAGTTTCAAAGGTATTATTAAAGGACTTGGATGGCCTGTTTGACATAGTGGTACCAACTGATTTGTGGACAGAATGTAAAATTACTATTGATTGGCCAACTGAAGAGTATCCCAGAGATGCAAGGACAGGTGCGCCTTAAGATGAAGTGATGAAAAAGTATCAACAGGTGATTACTTTTTTGAAAGGGAAAATTCCTCCAAAAGAAACAGATTGGGTTAAAATGGATAGAACAACTCAAGAACCAAAAGAGTCAGTACACGCGTACTACGAAAGGCTGTTGCAAGTATTTAAGCAGGATAGTGGATTTGAAAATATTGGTGACAAGGATATGGGACATTTTGTGTATAGGTTTGTGTATGGATTGAGATCAGAAATTAGTCAGATGATTCAGCAACATATGCTTTGCAGGCAGAGCAAGTCCATTGATGATATCTTGAAGTATGCGAAGTATTGTAGTGATGATATTGATGCAAAACACAAGAAACTGAAAGAAAAGATGATGTAGGCACAAGTGAAGCTAGCAGAACACCAAGAGGCACATTCTGGTTCTCAAAATGACAATCAGATGAGCGATCAGAATCAGAATAGTCAAGGATCAAATGGAAATAAAGGAAAAGGATGAATGAGTAGAGAAGAAGCGAAAAAGAAGTTTCCTTGTCATGCGTGCGGAAAGCATGGACATTGGAAGAATGAGTGTAGAAATGTTCAACAGAGTAATGAGGTAAATCAAAATTTAAATCCACAGATGCAGAATGAGGTGGTTGTGAACCAGCAGCAACAGCAACAGGTAGTTACTCCGCAATTACAGGTGCCACAAGCCCCTTTGCCCAACCATGTGAACGCTCAAGTGCAGAGATACAGTGTGAACACCGGATTTCGTGGAGAGAGTGGTAAGAATACACAAATGATTCAACAATATTGGATGCAAAGTAATGAGAGTGATTCAGATGCTTCTCAATGACGGTGCCTGAGGGGGGAGGAAGAATGCGTGCTTGGCGCATCCTTGGCGGTAGATCAGTCAGGTCCATTTGTTGATGGAAAAGTGGAAGGTAATGACATCACTTTTCTAGTGGATACTGGTGCTACCCGTTCTACTGTGGGAGCAGCAGAAATTCCAAACCTACCCTCTCGGGAGAAACTATCTAAGTTGTAGGAGTCTCAAATAAGCAAATAAAAACCCCACTCACTAAACCAATAGAAGTGAATATTGGGAATTTCAAAGACATGCATCGGTTTGTGGTATGTGATTCAAGTCCAGTGAATTTGTTAGGGAGGGATTTGTTGTGCAAAATGAACTGCACCATCTATTGTATGCCTGATGGTATTGCTTTCCAAACACCTGATGAAGATATTGCTTTCAAAATGATGCTAGCAAAACAAGGAACAGAAGTGGATGAGATGTTTTCACTTCTTACTGAAGATGGTTTGCCTGATGAGCTGAAAAACACAGTGAAATCAGATGTGTGGGATTTTACAGGGAAAGAAATTGGTCTGATGGCAAATGTAGACCCAATTAAAATAATGGTGAAAGAGGGTGCAATTTATCCGAACACACCCCATACAGAATGAGCCCTGAAGTAAAAGCCGGAGTTGCTCCAGTAATTGATCAAATGATTGAACAAGGTATTTTGAGAGAGATAATGGGCAGTCCTTGTAATTCACCAATCATGGGGCTTAAAAAGCCTAGTGGCAAATATAGGATAGTGCAAGATTTAAGGAAAATTAATAAGATAGTAGTACCCTGTTGTCCAGTAGTACCAAATCCAGCAGTGATCCTTTATCAGATACCTTGTGATGCACATTGGTACACAGTGATTGATTTGTGCCAAGCATTCTTTTTGATCCTGTTACATCAGGATAGCCAATATCTTTTTGCATTCCGGTTCGGAGACCGTGTTTTGGCATGGTGTCGGGTTCCTCAAGGGTACACAGAGAGTCCCTCAATTTTCAATCAGATCCTGAAAAAATGTTTGGAAACATTGATTATGCCAGGAAATTCGGTTTTGGGTCAGTACATTGATGACCTATTGGTGGCATCAAAGACACGAGAGGCTTGTGTCACTGACACAATTGCCTTACTGAACCATTTGGCAGAAGGTGGACACAAGGTGTCACCAGAAAAATTACAGTTTTGCCAACAAGAAGTCCAGTATTTAGGACACAAGATAGAAAAGGGAGTCAGGAAAGTGACACCAGAGAGAATAAAAGTGATTCGACAAATGAGTCTACCTAAAACTAAGAAAGAAGTACGAATGTTTTTGGGAGTGATTGGATATTGTCGTCAGTGGATTTTCATTGCTTTCAAAGCCTTTACTAAGATTGACACGAAAGGATGTGACAGACCCGATTGAATGGGATGATGAAAGTGAGGATGCATTCATAAAATTGAGAGATTGTTTGTGTCAAGCACCAGCGTTAGGAATGCCTGATTATACGAAAGAATTTGTTTTGTTCTGTTGTGAGAGAGAAGGATGTGCACTTTCAGTGTTGACACAGAGACATGGATTGTCACGACGTCCAGTGGCATATTTTTCTGCCACTCTGGATCCAGTGGCTGCGGCATTGACTGGCTGCTTAAAAGCAGTAGCTGCTACCTGTGTGAGTCTGGAGCAGAGTGAATCGATTGTAATGGGACATCCCCTAAAGGTGTATGTGCCACTTTCAGTCGAGATCCTTTTAACAAGGACTCGTACTCAGCATTTGACCCTAGTCGGATGACTAAGTATGAAAGGGTGATCCTGGGTGCTGAAAATGTAAGTGTGATAAGATGCACCACAGTGAATCCAGCAACCTTGCTGCCGGATCCATACTGTGAAGAAATAAAAGAAGAGGCTGATCATGATTGCTTGGATGTGACAGAATTGTGTACAAAGCCCAGACCGGACATCTTTGATGTCCCATTGGAAGAATCAGACTATGTATTGTTTGTTGATGGGTCATGCTTGCGAAAACAAAATGGAGAACTGAGTTCTGCCTATGCTGTATATACTGTATCTGCTATTCTAGAAGCATCCTGTCTAAGAGGAGTCAAGTCTGCACAAATAGCCGAATTGATAGCTTTGACAAAAGCTTGCAAAATTGGAGAAAAAAATTGAGAGTAACCATATTAACGGATAGTCAATATGGTTTTGGGGTTAATGCATGACTTTGGCCAATTATGGATGCAAAGGGGATTTCTGACTTCTTCAGGTTCTCCTATCAGGAATAGTAAAAATGTCAAAGAACTATTGGAAGCAATACAATTGCCAAAAGAAATTGCAGTGGTCAAATGTGCCGCACATAAGTCAGGAAATGATTATGTGACACAAGGCAACAAATATGCTGACCAAGTTGCACAATTTTGTGCAAGAAATACAATGTCTTTGAACAGAGGGCTGGAAAAAGAAGTTACCAATTGCCAACTAATGTTTTTCTATGCTTTTGAAACATGGGATGAAGTTATTCAGTTACAGGATGAGGCAGATGTAAAAGAAAAGGAATTCTGGATTAACACAGGTTGCACAAGAAGAGCAGATGATGAAATATGGGTGTGTCCAGATGGTAGACCGATAATGCCAGACAGTTTACTATCACAAATGGCAAGAGTATATCATGGAGCTACACACATTGGGAGGGATGCCATGATTAGGCACTTTAGGCAGACATGGTACAATCCCAAGTTTAGGCTCATTGCAGAGAGTCTCTGCCAGCGATGCTGGTCTGAAGTACGTCCTTGTCATTGTGTGTCTGTTTTCTCGATGGGTAGAAGCCTATCCCACAAGAAGGAATGACAGTCTCACAGTTGCCAAACTACTGTTGAGAGAACTCATTCCCAGATTTGGATTTCCAGTCACTTTGGAATCAGATAGAGGACCTCATTTTAACAATGAGATAATTTGATTAATTTGTACAGCTTTGAAAGTTGAGCAGAAACTGCATTGTGCCTATCGACCAGAAGCATCTGGAGTGGTTGAGTAGCTCAATGGCACAATAAAATCCAGGTTAGGGAAGGTGTGTGCATCCACTTCACTGAAATGGCCTGATGCTTTGCCCCTTGTATTGATGAGCCTTAGAAGCATCCCTGACAGAAGGACGGGATTGAGTCCTCATGAAATTCTCATGGGAAGAGCAATGAGACAAGCATTTGTACCTGGAAACAAATTAATGAATATAACTGATGATCTAGTGTTGGACTATTTTGTAAAGGACTAGCTGATCTGGTACGTTCTGTGTCTCACCAGGTTGGAGAAGATGCAACCGCCGCACAGCCGAATCAAGCTCATGATTTGTGTCCGGGAGACTGGGTTGTGGTAAAGAAGCACACAAGAAAATCGTGTTTAGAACCCAGGTGGAAAGGACCTCATCAAGTTATATTGGTCACGACGACAGCAGTGAAGTGTGCTGGCTTGCCAAACTGGATTCATGCCAGTCATACCAAAAGAGTCCCAAGTCCACCTGAACGACAAGAGCAGCAACTGGTAGAACAAAGAGAATAACCAGAAGCAAGAAAGTTGTGAAGTCGAAGAAATGAGAGAAACAGACTCTGAAGAATGCATTAATGATGAACAACCAAGTACAAGTCAAGTAGGGTGGGCACCAGTTACTGGGTCTCAAGAGGCTGTTGTAGAGGCCGAAGAAGAGCAAGAGATTGAAGGACCAGAACAAATTGAAACGGAAGATCCAGATCAAGCTCAATCAGAAGAAGAAAAAGAAAAACTGACAGGTTCAGAACAAATTCAGTCAACAGAAGAATCTACTACAGGAAATTCAGATCAGACTCAATTAGAATTAGAAAAAGAAGGATTGAAAGATCAAGAACAAATTCAATCGACAGAAAGGGAAAGATCAGAAAGTCCAGAACAAGCTCAGTTAAAAGAAGGAGAAAATAAAAGAACATTAGAAATTGGCGAAGAAGGTGAAAGGGCAGTGCAAACAAAGAGGATCAGAAAAGGTGATCATTGGCCAAGTGGAGTAAAAGACTGAGTTGTGTTTTGAGAAGAACAGGGAAAGAACTAGAACAAGTAAACGAAATATCAAGTCAAACCGAACAAGAACATCTAAGAAGAAAATCTTTACAAAAATCAAAAAGAGTGAGAGTTCCGAGCAGAAAATATAAGGCTCCTGAATGGACATATATCATCCTCGAGGATTTTGAGAATCTTGATCTGAATGAAGAACAAGGAGGTGTTGCTATTGAAGGAATTGATGAAAGCAAATTGAGACCACCTTAAAAGGAAAAAGACTTTGACACAAAGGGTGGAAATTGACAAATAAATAAAGAAAAGAATCAAAGAAACCAAAGAAGAAAAGAAAATAAAGACAAAGGGGAACAAAGACAGAAAGCTCTTGAAGTGTGGGATGACACAAAATTTACTATTTTTTAATTTTTTTTGTTGAAAATCTTAGAATTTAGAAGAAATAATTTAGATATTGGTCAATTTTAGAACACTAAAAATGGCAGAAACGAAAGTGACTGAACATTCGAAATCTAGTTTAAAACGAAGATGTGTTAAATATTGTTTGTGTAGTGTTTTAATACTAATGTTAATGTGGTTGTTGCTAACCGTTGTGATACCTATTTTGATGGTAAATAGTAACAGAAATAACACTAATACAAGTGATCGAGTGAATGCAGTTACTAAAGGAACAACTACCACAAATTTAGAGCAAATGGATGAGAGCATGTATCATCATGACAAGTCAAATAGTGATTCGTCATTAAATGTATTTACTAAACTTCTTTACGAATATGTTGATACAATAGATGTGAGTGATTGTTATGTTTGTATGAAGTTACCTTCGTCTGTCTCAGAGGGGGTGACATATCACCATCTTCCTTTAACATATAGTGTGTCATGTAGTGTTGTGTCCAGTTTGTTCTATGTAAAAGGCAAATTGCAGTATTATTATTCGAATATGGATTTAGTATTTTCAGAAATCCCTATTCGAAGAAACCTGAACCCAGTGCTTAGTGCTAAAGAGGCAGAATTCATGGGTGAGTTCTTCTTAACAACAAACCCAATAGACATAACATATGCTCATAAGAATAATCTAACATGTATTTTGCGTGATGAAGAAAAAGATTTTCTAAATTTAGTAGAAGAAAGAAGGCAGGATTTCCAAAAGAAGGCTGTTGAACAGAAGTCGCATGTACCTCCATGGGCTAATAAGGAAGGGGACTATAAGAAAGGCGAGACTCATGCTGCAATGTCCCTAGATTTGTCAAAATTGGAAAATTCTGTCTGCATAGACTAAAAACTGACTATAACAACATTTTCATTGGTTCTAGTGAATGTGAACATACCTTCCTAATAATGGGGGGATGGGGACTAAAAGGTGGAACTGATCCTGTTTTTCCAGGGATTAATTACGTGTGTGGTAAAAATGCCTATTATAGGTTGCCCACGCGATGGTATGGTAGTTGCTATGTTGGAATAGTATTTCCAAAGGTATATCACATTACTAAGAACAATGAAATGGATGTAGTAAGTCAAGGACTAAAACGAACTAAAAGAACAAGCTTTTCAGAAATAGTAGGTGATATATTTGGTGCACTGATACCGACAGTTGGAGTCATACTGAATTCACATAAAATACGAAAGTTGTCAACGATAGTTGATCGTCTATCGTCAGATACTGCTGGGGGATTCTTAATGATTAATACCGAAATGGTTGCAATTAGATCTATGGTTTTGCAAAATCGACTTCCTCTTGATATATTATTGGCAAAAGAGGGCGGAGTCTGTGGCATGTTGAAAGTCCAACATTGCTGATCATATATCCCTGACAAAAGTAAAGGTATTGAGGGATATATTAAGAACATTACAAAAATTCATGAAGATTTGACCCAACTAGAGGCTGACGGTGTCTGGGAAAGACTTCGTAAAAGTCTTTCTGCTATAGGTAGTTGGTTTTCCAATTTAGGGATAGTCTTTTAGGAAGATCCTAATACCTATAATTTTGATAGCAATAATAGCTCTGATAATAATGTTGACATATAGATGTTGCAAGAGTAAAACAAGAGAAAGAATGTTGGCAGAAATAAAGAATAAGAGAATGGGAAGAAAGAGAAAAAGGGAAGAGATTGAGTTAGAGGAAATAAAAGGAAGTTTTTATGATAAAATGAAAGAATTTAACATGAAAAGGAAACCCGAAGAATTAGTAGAAAGAGAGAAAGACACTAAAATGTAATGAATAAAGTTGGCACTTGGTAATGATGGGTATTTTATGATGGCTCAAAAATGCCATCAGAGGGGGATTGATGGAGCAAGGATTCGAGAATATGAAACTTGCTCGAAGAAATCCTCCATTAACTTTTACTAATCGTTAAAACTGTAGATAAGACGAAACTAATATACACCAGACACCGACACATGAGGAGAGAAGCTTACGCATGCTTAAATTAATGAAGAATAAAAAGCAACGCGACTAAAACCCGCTTTAATTTGCGAAACGCTTTGCGCATGTGCAAAACTGAATTAGGTTGAGAGAAAACGTGACTAACTCGCTTTGAGAGGGAAAACCTCGCGCATGCGCAAGAAAAACTAACACGTGGACTTGAGGTACCGCATGCCTGGCATCTGCTTGCTTGAATTTAAAAGAAGGCTGCTGTTGTTAACGCTTTTGCCTAAAAGAGATAATAACAACATGGGATAGAGCAGAGGTGGGTGGTGAACAGTGAGGATCATATGTATAAGAAAATAACATCTATTTATGATTCCTTTATTAATTGTGTGCATTCGGGCCTGCTAAGAGCTTGACAGAAAAAGAAAATGGCGATGGATGACCAAAAGTTGCGCATGCTCAGAGGGTCCATGATGGGATCCGGTGACCGACAGAGCTGAATGACTGCCAAAAATCAAGGACAGAAGACATGAGAAAAAGAAGACATGTATCATTCGTCTATGTAGTCTGTATTGAATAAATTATTGCGAATGGCAACAATATATGCATGGGAAGAGGACAATATGAATGAGCTAAAGGGGAAGGGCTAGCTAACAATGAATGTCTTAATAGAAATGAATATGTCAGTATGGTGTGCTGAAAACTCCCGTACCCCGTCCAATCATATTCCGTATTTTAGTGAAATTTGCAACTCTTGAGGGTGGGACATGTAGAAATAAAGACTATAACTAGAGTAAGTTGAGTTAAGTTAGCGAATGGTTAGCGAATAGATGGATTGATTGATCGAGATAGTGTTAGAGAGGGAGTCGCCCTGGTGCGTCCGGTTTTGTAGAGAAGTCTAGTAAGTATTCTTCCTGTCCTGATCCTGTCCTTTAGTCTTTGTCTCCTGATCCTAAGTCAGGGGACCTCCACCATTCCTTTGGCCAGAGGGTTGGTTTTCCGGTCATTTCTTATTAGGTAAATGATATTCTATCTCAAATTTGCATATTTCTTTGCAAATGTACGTTAATATGTGCCTTTTGTCTCTACATCTATCCACTCTTATGTATTGATTTTTGTTGAATGAGGTTGTGTAATTGAATGTATTTTGCTAAATGAAATTTTTCTCTCTCCCATTGAAGAATGATGGATTTTGCACTGTGAATCTGTAATGACGAGCGTTCAACTTTATGACTGAGAATTTAGATAAAGCTTATAAATCTTACTCAGAGTCTGTGGTCATTTCACTAAGAGCTGTGCATTAGTTAAGAAGTTGTTAATATCACCATCAACTAACTCAACTAATGGTCCATCGACCAGAGGAAGAGTGTTGATTCGTGAAGATTAGTTAGGCATTGAAATGTCAATTTAACCTGATTTGTGGTTACAGGGACATAACTAATCAGAACTTAAGTGAATTATAAAAACTTGACCCCCCTCCAGCGGTTTTGCCCAGGGAGTGTGGATGAACATTGTTGGATGAAAAAAATGTATATGGGCCCATTGTTGTGAAATATTCAACCCTGGGGGCTTCCGCTGGATCAGTTTTTCTGGTAGCAGAGTTATGGTTATTATTGATTAGTTTGGTGATTAAGGATTATTGATTTTGACTACATGTTTAACACAAAGAGTTAGTGTCGCGTTTTATGTTGTCTGGAAGTACAGGTACAGAGATACCTGGGAATCCCGGGAATGGAATTTGGAAGAGTGTGGTAAGGAAATCACACTGCAGAAGGTTACTCGTCTGTCGTCATAATACCTAAAAGCTACGGAGGGCTGTAGGTGTTATATTAGGGACTATATCATATAAAAGTAGAGTGTGAGTGATAGCGAAGGGTCCACCTGTGAAACTTTGGCCTTACCCAAAGGAGGAGTATCCCTAGAGGAGTAATAGGTCCTCCCGAGCTTAAGTGAAGGGTAAACAGTGGTTTTTACTCGCAGTATAAGGAAGTACTTTCTCTTTGAAGCAAGTGAATAAACTATCTTTGGAATAGTGGGGCAGACAGAGTAGCGCTGTTTTTACGTTGTAACTAACAGAAATTTATAAAGAAAAATTAGAAAATGCATTGTCGTATTACCTTGTGAAAGGAGGGTCAGTAGCAGGAGTCATACTGATGTCACAAAGAGCCGCGCTGGTATTGGTTGAGACAGCGGGCATGTAGCAAGTGCAGATTGTAAAGGGAGGGTCAGTAGTAGGAGTCATACTGACGTCACAAAGAGCCGCGCTGGCATTGGTCAGACAAGTGGGTGTGTTGAAAACCCTGATTGGTTGGTAGACAAGAACCGAGCTGGTATTGGTTGCGGAAGAGAATATGTAGTGAGCTCCAATTGGACTGTTGGTGTGAGTTGCGCTGGTATAGGACGAGTGTTGGGAAACAGGATACTTAAAAATATGGAAGAGTCTCTAGTTTTAGCCTGCTGAAATAATTAGTCACAGGGATCGGAAGAATGAAGTTGATTAATAAAATCAAAAATTTCTTTAAAAAGGGTAAGCGTGTAGTAACCAGAGAAGGAATTCTTATGCCACCCCCTAACACGCCTGCTTCCTTTATGATGTTGGAGCGAGGATATCACACCTGTGTCTGGTTGGAAAATTGGGAAGAGTATACGAAAGGTGATGGTGTTCTAGCTTTTCCTGAACATGGTACGTTTAATGTAAGGATTCTTCAGGATTTGAGAATTCGGATGAATCCATTAGAACCAAGTCCTAGGTTATCGCAGTATAAAGCTTTGGAGGAATGGGAAGTTGAGGCATTTGAACGAGAAAAATACAGAGGAGGTAGAAGAATAAATAGAGGGTTTTTACCCAGATATCCGTTTGAAACTCGAGGGGATCACATGAAAAGATGGAGAAGAGCTGTAGTAACAGAAGGCTTGTATCCAGTGTTGATGGCTGAGGATCAAGTAGGGAGTAAGTGTAAAGAAAAAGTGAAACACACAGGTATGACAGGAACAGGATGTGAAGAGTCTGATGATGAGTTATTAGAAGGCCTTTTAGTTAAAAGACCTCCACCTTATCAAGAAAATGCTAGAGATACAACTCCAAGTGCACCAATGATGGGAACTCCATTAGTTGCACAAGTTTTATATGATCCAACAGTTACCCGAGCATTACAGGAAAAAGAAAGGAATGCGTTGAATAAGACAAAAGAAGAGATAATTCAGAAAATAAATCAGTTAGGTTTGAATGTTGAAGCCTTGACAGTACCAGTAACAATTGGTCCTGTTATACCATTGTATGGTGACAAACGAGATACCCCGAGATTAAAAACAGTGACAGTTCCACAGAATAATGCTAGGAAAGAGGCAGAAATGTTAGAAGATCAAACTAGTGAATGTGATTCGAATATCTCGTTACTAGATCTCCCTAATCTTGAAACGGTGATTGAGACCCCGAAGAGAATTACACCAGTAAATACAAGGAGAAAAGAACCGGATGTCACTCCAGTAGCAGGGAACTCTAAAGGATTTTCACCAGACGACTTAGAGGAGTGGGCAAAAGGATTAGACAAGAAAAATCCTCAAACACCAAATATAGATGTAGGCAAGTTGAAAGTGGATTTAGAAGAAATGATTATTGGTACTATAAGCTCAGACAGATTAGGTTCATATGGAGATGATGAATTGTTGTTTTTGTGTAAAAGTATAACCTGGAGAGCAAAGAATCTTCATGAGAAGATAGTAGAAGTGGCTTCAGAATTTGGAATAGACGTAGAAAAGTCGAAAATATTACAAAAACCATATAGAGCAGAATTTACTGAGAAGGATTTGGAGAGTTTGAATGCGTCAGGAAGGAGATTACAGATAAAAGAATTAATGTATATTTTGAAGAAATGGGGAGATGCAGATCGATGGAGAGGTAGATGGACAAGAAAAAGGGATGAGGCAGCTACAAAGGAAACATCTGCATTTCCATTAAGAGAGACAGAACAGGTTGAAAAGGTGTGTCCAATGAGAGAAGCTCCTGGTGGTGGATATGTTCATGTTCCTTGGTCGAGACAGGATATTTTGTCTTTTACAAATGATTTCCCCAGATTGAGAGAGAAACCAATTGAATGGTACAAGCAGGTAGAAAGATTTGTGAAAGTTTCAAAGGTATTATTAAAGGACTTGGATGGCCTGTTTGACATAGTGGTACCAACTGATTTGTGGACAGAATGTTAAATTACTATTGATTGGCCAACTGAAGAGTATCCCAGAGATGCAAGGACAGGTGCGCCTTAAGATGAAGTGATGAAAAAGTATCAACAGGTGATTACTTTTTTAAAAGGGAAAATTCCTCCAAAAGAAACAGATTGGGTTAAAATGGATAGAACAACTCAAGAACCAAAAGAGTCAGTACACGCGTACTACGAAAGGCTGTTGCAAGTATTTAAGCAGTATAGTGGATTTGAAAATATTGGTGACAAGGATATGGGACATTTTGTGTATAGGTTTGTGTATGGATTGAGATCAGAAATTAGTCAGATGATTCAGCAACATATGCTTTGCAGGCAGAGCAAGTCCATTGATGATATCTTGAAGTATGCGAAGTATTGTAGTGATGATATTGATGCAAAACACAAAAAACTGAAAGAAAAGATGATGTAGGCACAAGTGAAGCTAGCAGAACACCAAGAGGCACATTCTGGTTCTCAAAATGACAATCAGATAAGCGATCAGAATCAGAATAGTCAAGGATCAAATGGAAATAAAGGAAAAGGACGAATGAGTAGAGAAGAAGCAAAAGAAGTTTCCTTGTCATGCGTGCGGAAAGCATGGACATTGGAAGAATGAGTTTAGAAATGTTCAACAGAGTAATGAGGTAAATCAAAATTTAAATCCACAGATGCAGAATGAGGTGGTTGTGAACCAACAGCAACAGGTAGTTACTCCGCAATTACGGGTGCCACAAGCCCCTTTGCCCAACCATGTGAACGCTCAAGTGCAGAGATACAGTGTGAACACCGGATTTCATGGAGAGAGTGGTAAGAATACACAAATGATTCAACAATATTGGATGCAAAGTAATGAGAGTGATTCAGATGCTTCTCAATGACGGTGCCTGAGGGGGGAGGAAGAATGCATGCTTGGCGCATCCTTGGCGGTAGATCAGTCAGGTCCATTTGTTGATGGAAAAGTGGAAGGTAATGACATCACTTTTCTAGTGGATACTGGTGCTACCCGTTCTACTGTGGGAGCAGCAGAAATTCCAAACCTACCCCTCTCGGGAGAAACTATCTAAGTTGTAGGAGTCTCAAATAAGCAAATAAAAACCCCACTCACTAAACCAATAGAAGTGAATATTGGGAATTTCAAAGACATGCATCGGTTTGTGGTATGTGATTCAAGTCCAGTGAATTTGTTAGGGAGGGATTTGTTGTGCAAAATGAACTGCACCATCTATTGTACGCCTGATGGTATTGCTTTCCAAACACCTGATGAAGATATTGCTTTCAAAATGATGGTAGCAAAACAAGGAACAGAAGTGGGTGAGATGTTTTCACTTCTTACTGAAGATGGTTTGCCTGATGAGCTGAAAAACACAGTGAAATCAGATGTGTGGGATTTTACAGGGAAAGAAATTGGTCTGATGGCAAATGTAGACCCAATTAAAATAATGGTGAAAGAGGGTGCAATTTATCCGAACACACCCCATACAGAATGAGCCCTGAAGTAAAAGCCGGAGTTGCTCCAGTAATTGATCAAATGATTGAACAAGGTATTTTGAGAGAGATAATGGGCAGTCCTTGTAATTCGCCAATCATGGGGCTTAAAAAGCCTAGTGGCAAATATAGGATAGTGCAATATTTAAGGAAAATTAATAAGATAGTAGTACCCTGTTGTCCAGTAGTACCAAATCCAGCAGTGATCCTTTATCAGATACCTTGTGATGCACATTGGTACACAGTGATTGATTTGTGCCAAGCATTCTTTTCGATCCTGTTACACCAGGATAGCCAATATCTTTTTGCATTCCGGTTCGGAGACCGTGTTTTGGCATGGTGTCGGGTTCCTCAAGGGTACACAGAGAGTCCCTCAATTTTCAATCAGATCCTGAAAAAATGTTTGGAAACATTGATTATGCCAGGAAATTCGGTTTTGGTTCAGTACATTGATGACCTATTGGTGGCATCAAAGACACGAGAGGCTTGTGTCACTGACACAATTGCCTTACTGAACCATTTGGCAGAAGGTGGACACAAGGTGTCACCAGAAAAATTACAGTTTTGCCAACAAGAAGTCCAGTATTTAGGGCACAAGATAGAAAAGGGAGTCAGGAAAGTGACACCAGAGAGAATAAAAGTGATTCGACAAATGAGTCTACCTAAAACTAAGAAAGAAGTACGAATGTTTTTGGGAGTGATTGGATATTGTCGTCAGTGGATCAGTGGATTTTCATTGCTTTCAAAGCCTTTACTAAGATTGACACGAAAGGATGTGACAGACCCGATTGAATGGGATGATGAAAGTGAGGATGCATTCATAAAATTGAGAGATTGTTTGTGTCAAGCACCAGCGTTAGGAATGCCTGATTATACGAAAGAATTTGTTTTGTTCTGTCGTGAGAGAGAAGGATGTGCACTTTCAGTGTTGACACAGAGACATGGATTGTCACGACGTCCAGTGGCATATTTTTCTGCCACTCTGGATCCAGTGGCTGCGGCATTGCCTGGCTGCTTAAAAGCAGTAGCTGCTACCTGTGTGAGTCTGGAGCAGAGTGAATCGATTGTAATGGGACATCCCCTAAAGGTGTATGTGCCACTTTCAGTCGAGATCCTTTTAACAAGGACTCGTACTCAGCATTTGACCCCTAGTCGGCTGACTAAGTATGAAAGAGTGATCCTGGGTGCTGAAAATGTAAGTGTGATAAGATGCACCACAGTGAATCCAGCAACCTTGCTGTCGGATCCATACTGTGAAGAAATAAAAGAAGAGGCTGATCATGATTGCTTGGATGTGACAGAATTGTGTACAAAGCCCAGACCGGACATCTTTGATGTCCCATTGGAAGAATCAGACTATGTATTGTTTGTTGATGGGTCATGCTTGCAAAAATAAAATGGAGAACTGAGTTCTGCCTATGCTGTATATACTGTATCTGCTATTCTAGAAGCATCCTGTCTAAGAGGAGTCAAGTCTGCACAAATAGCCGAATTGATACCTTTGACAAAAGCATGCAAAATTGGAAAACAAAATTGAGAGTAACCATATTCACGGATAGTCAATATGGTTTTGGGGTTGTGCATGACTTTGGCCAATTATGGATGCAAAGGAGATTTCTGACTTCTTCAGGTTCTCCTATCAGGAATAGTAAAAATGTCAAAGAACTATTGGAAGCAATACAATTGCCAAAAGAAATTGCAGTGGTCAAATATGCTGCACATAAGTCAGGAAATGATTATGTGACACAAGGCAACAAATATGCTGACCAAGTTGCACAATTTTGTGCAAGAAATACAATGTCTTTGAACAGAGGGCTGGAAAAGAAGTTACCAATTGCCAACTAATGTTTTTCTATGCTTTTGAAACATGGGATGAAGTTATTCAGTTATAGGATGAGGCAGATGTAAAAGAAAAGGAATTCTGGATTAACACAGGTTGCACAAGAAGAGCAGATGATGAAGTATGGGTGTGTCCAGATGGTAGACCGATAATGCCAGACAGTTTACTATCACAAATGGCAAGAGTATATCATGGAGCTACACACATTGGGAGGGATGCCATGATTAGGCACTTCAGGCAGACATGGTACAATCCCAAGTTTAGGCTCATTGCAGAGAGTCTCTGCCAGCGATGGTGGTCTGAAGTACGTCCTTGTCATTGTGTGTCTGTTTTCTCGATGGGTAGAAGCCTATCCCACAAGAAGGAATGACAGTCTCACAGTTGCCAAACTACTGTTGAGAGAACTCATTCCCAGATTTGGATTTCCAGTCACTTTGGAATCAGATAGAGGACCTCATTTTAACAATGAGATAATTTGATTAATTTGTACAGCTTTGAAAGTTGAGCAGAAACTGCATTGTGCCTATCGACCAGAAGCATCTGGAGTGGTTGAGTAGCTTAATGGCACAATAAAATCCAGGTTAGGGAAGGTGTGTGCATCCACTTCACTGAAATGGCCTGATGCTTTGCCCCTTGTATTGATGAGCCTTAGAAGCATCCCTGACAGAAGGACGGGATTGAGTCCTCATGAAATTCTCATGGGAAGAGCAATGAGACAAGCATTTGTACCTGGAAACAAATTAATGAATATAACTGATGATCTAGTGTTGGACTATTGTAAAGGACTAGCTGATCTGGTACGTTCTGTGTCTCACCAGGTTGGAGAAGATGCAACCGCCGCACAGCCGAATGAAGCTCATGATTTGTTTCCAGGAGACTGGGTTGTGGTAAAGAAGCACACAAGAAAATCGTGTTTAGAACCCAGGTGGAAAGGACCTCATCAAGTTATATTGGTCACGACGACAGCAGTGAAGTGTGCTGGCTTGCCAAACTGGATTCATGCCAGTCATACCAAAAGAGTCCCAAGTCCACCTGAACGACAAGAGCAGCAACTGGTAGAACAAAGAGAAGAACCAGAAGCTGAAAGTTGTGAAGTCGAAGAAATCAGAGAAAAAGACTCTGAAGAATGCATTAATGATGAACAACCAAGTACAACTCAAGTAGGGTGGGCACCAGTTACTGGGTCTCAAGAGGCTGTTGTAGAGGCCGAAGAAGAGCAAGAGATTGAAAGACCAGAACAAATTGAAACGGAAGATCCAGATCAAGCTCAATCAGAAGAAGAAAAAGAAAAACTGACAGGTTCAGAACAAATTCAGTCAACAGAAGAATCTACTACAGGAAATTCAGATCAGACTCAATTAGAATTAGAAAAAGAAGGATTGAAAGATCAAGAACAAATTCAATCGACAGAAAGGGAAAGATCAGAAAGTCCAGAACAAGCTCAGTTAAAAGAAAGAGAAAATAAAAGAACATTAGAAATTGGCGAAGAAGGTGAAAGGGCAGTGCAAACAAAGAGGATCAGAAAAGGTGATCATTGGCCAAGTGGAGTAAAAGGACTGAGTTGTGTTTTGAGAAGAACAGGGAAAGAACTAGAACAAGTAAACGAAATATCAAGTCAAACCGAACAAGAACATCTAAGAAGAAAATCTTTACAAAAATCAAAAAGAGTGAGAGTTCCGAGCAGAAAATATAAGGCTCCTGAATGGACATATATCATCCTCGAGGATTTTGAGAATCTTGATCTGAATGAAGAACAAGGAGGTGTTGCTATTGAAGGAATTGATGAAAGCAAATTGAGACCACCTTAAAAGGAAAAAGACTTTGACACAAAGAGTGGAAATTGACAAATAAATAAAGAAAAGAATCAAAGAAACCAAAGAAGAAAAGAAAATAAAGACAAAGGGGAACAAAGACAGAAAGCTCTTGAAGTGTGGGATCACACAAAATTTAATATTTTTTAATTTTTTTTTGAAAATTTTAGAATTTAGAAGAAATAATTTAGATATTGGTCAATTTTAGAACACTAAAAATGGCAGAAACGAAAGTGACTGAACATTCGAAATCTAGTTTAAAACGAAGATGTGTTAAATATTGTTTGTGTAGTGTTTTAATACTAATGTTAATGTGGTTGTTGCTAACCGTTGTGATACCTATTTTGATGGTAAATAGTAACAGAAATAACACTAATACAAGTGATCGAGTGAATGCAGTTACTAAAGGAACAACTACCACAAATTTAGAGCAAATGGATGAGAGCATGTATCATCATGACAAGTCAAATAGTGATTCGTCATAAATGTATTTACTAAACTTCTTTACGAATATGTTGATACAATAGATGTGAGTGATTGTTATGTTTGTATGAAGTTACCTTCGTCTGTCTCAGAGGGGGTGACATATCACCATCTTCCTTTAACATATGGTGTGTCATGTAGTGTTGTGTCCAGTTTGTTCTATGTAACAGGCAAATTGCGGTATTATTATTCGAATATGGATTTAGTATTTTCAGAAATCCCTATTCGAAGAAACCTGAACCCAGTGCTTAGTGCTAAAGAGGCAGAATTCATGGGTGAGTTCTTCTTAACAACAAACCCAATAGACATAACATATGCTCATAAGAATAATCTAACATGTATTTTGCGTGATGAAGAAAAAGATTTTCTAAATTTAGTAGAAGAAAGAAGGCAGGATTTCCAAAAGAAGGCTGTTGAACAGAAGTCCCATGTACCTCCATGGGCTAATAAGGAAGGGGACTATAAGAAAGGCGAGACTCATGCTGCAATGTCCCTAGATTTGTCAAAATTGGAAAATTCTGTCTGCATAGACTAAAAACTGACTATAACAACATTTTCATTGGTTCTAGTGAATGTGAACATACCTTCCTAATAATGGGGGGATGGGGACTAAACGGTGGAACTGATCCTGTTTTTCCAGGGATTAATTACGTGTGTGGTAAAAATGCCTATTATAGGTTGCCCACGCGATGGTATGGTAGTTGCTATGTTGGAATAGTATTTCCAAAGGTATATTACATTACTAAGAACAATGAAATGGATGTAGTAAGTCAAGGACTAAAACGTACTAAAAGAACAAGCTTTTCAGAAATAGTAGGTGATATATTTGGTGCATTGATACCGACAGTTGGAGTCATACTGAATTCACATAAAATACGAAAGTTGTCAACGATAGTTGATCGTCTATCGACAGATACTGCTGAGGGATTCTTAATGATTAATACCGAAATGGTTGCAATTAGATCTATGGTTTTGCAAAATCGACTTCCTCTTGATATATTATTGGCAAAAGAGGGCGGAGTCTGTGGCATGTTGAAAATCCAACATTGCTGTACATATATCCCTGACAAAAGTAAAGGTATTGAGGGATATATTAAGAACATTACAAAACTTCATGAAGATTTGACCCAACTAGAGGCTGACGGTGTCTGGGAAAGACTTAGTAAAAGTCTTTCTGCTATAGGTAGTTGGTTTTCCAATTTAGGGATAGTCTTTTAGGGAAGATCCTAATACCTATAATTTTGATAGCAATAATAGCTCTGATAATAATGTTGACATATAGATGTTGCAAGAGTAAAACAAGAGAAAGAATGTTGGCAGAAATAAAGAATAAGAGAATGGGAAGAAAGAGAAAAAGGGAAGAGATTGAGTTAGAGGAAATGAAAGGAAGTTTATATGATAAAATGAAAGAATTTAACATGAAAAGGAAACCCGAAGAATTAGTAGAAAGAGAGAAAGACACTAAAATGTAATGAATGAAGTTGGCACTTGGTAATGATGGGTATTTTATGATGGCTCAAAAATGCCATCAGAGGGGGGATTGATGGAGCAAGGATTCGAGAATATGAAACTTGCTCGAAGAAATCCTCCATTAACTTTTACTAATCGTTAAAACTGTAGATAAGACGAAACTAATATACACCAGACACCGACACATGAGGAGAGAAGCTTACGCATGCTTAAATTAATGAAGAATAAAAAGCAACGCGACTAAAACCCGCTTTAATTTGCGAAAACGCTTTGCGCATGTGCAAAACTGAATTAGGTTGAGAGAAAACGTGACTAACTCGCTTTGAGAGGGAAAACCTCGCGCATGCGCAAGAAAAACTAACACGTGGACTTGAGGTACTGCATGCCTGGCATCTGCTTGCTTGAATTTAAAAGAAGGCTGCTGTTGTTAACGCTTTTGCCTAAAAGAGATAATAACAACATGGGATAGAGTAGAAGTGGGTGGTGAACAGTGAGGATCATATGTATAAGAAAATAACATCTATTTATGATTCCTTTATTAATAGTGTGCATTCGGGCCTGCTAAGAGCTTGACAGAAAAAGAAAATGGCGATGGATGACCAAAAGTTGCGCATGCTCAGAGAGTCCATGATGGGACCCAGTGGCCGAAAGAGCTGAATGACTGCCAAGAATCAAGGACAGAAGACATGAGAAAAAGAAGACATGTATCATTCGTCTATGTAATCTGTATTGAATAAATTATTGCGAATGGCAACAATATATGCATGGGAAGAGGACAATATGAATGAGCTAAAGGGGAAGGGCTAGCTAACAATGAATGTCTTAATAGAAATGAATATGTCAGTATGGTGTGATGAAAACTCCCCTACCCCATCCAATCATATTCCGTATTTTAGTGAAATTTGCAACTCTTGAGGGTGGGACATGTAGAAATAAAGACTATAACTAGAGTAAGTTGAGTTAAGTTAGCGAATAGATGGATTGATTGATCGATCGCTCATCAACGCTGAGAGAGAGACGAGTATGCTGCATCGGGAGAGAGCATCATAGAGAAGAGAGAGAGAGGCAAGAGCAAACTGGGAAGATTCAGATCCGAAACGACAGCCTGATTAGATTCGAAGATTTGCGGAAGAAGATCGAGGAGGGAGAGAGTGTAGCAGAGGGAATCGCCCTGGTGCGTCGGGATTTGTAGAGAAGTCTAGTAAGTATTGGTTCTGTCCTGATCCTGTCCTTTAGTCTTTGTCTCCTGATCCTAAGTCAGGGGACCTCCACCATTCCTTTGGCCAGAGGGTTGGTTTTCCGGTCATTTCTTATTAGGTAAATGATATTCTATCTCAAATTTGCATATTTCTTTGCAAATGTACGTTAATATGTGCCTTTTGTCTCTACATCTATCCACTCTTATGCATTGATTTTTGTTGAATGAGGTTGTGTAATTGAATGTATTTTGCTAAATGAAATTTTTCTCTCTCCCATTGCAGAATGATGGATTTTGCACTGTGAATCTGTAATGACGAGCGTTCAACTTTATGACTGAGAATTTAGATAAAGCTTATAAATCTTACTCAGAGTCTGTGGTCATTTCACTAAGAACTGTGCATTAGTTAAGAAGTTGTTAATATCACCATCAACTAACTCAACTAATGGTCCATCGACCAGAGGAAGAGTGTTGATTCGTGAAGATTAGTTAGGCATTGAAATGTCAATTTAACCTGATTTGTGGTTACAGGGACATAACTAATCAGAACTTACGTGAATTATAAAAACCTGACCCCCCTCCAGCGGTTTTGCCCAGGAAGTGTGGATGAACATTGTTGGATGAAAAAAATGTATATGGGCCCATTGTTGTGAAATATTCAACCCTGGGGGCTTCTGCTGGATCAGGCCAACTGGTCGTGGGAGACCAGGGATTTATTTGAGGCTGACCATGCTGGAGAGCAGGTTGGAAACACCAACCAGATTTGACCCGGTCAGAGATTTTACCTACGGACTTGCGGGCTGATTCATATTTTGAAGGATGGTTTTAATTCCATCAAGGCAACAGAGTAAATTACTCCATCGATCTGACAGAGTAACCCCCTGCCAAATTTTGGATTGTCCATCAGCTCGCAGGGCATTTCAACCACAGACAGCAACTGCAGTCAAGGCGATTCCTGCCAATGTATTGGAACTTTGCTGTACGGCTCCGTGAAACATGACAGAGTCAAAATGCAAAGTTTCAAAAGTTATTTTATTTTCAAAAACAAATTCCCAAAGTGGGATTTTTAAAAAAAATAAAAAGCCAATACCCCCCTTACTATGGGAATCATCTCCCATGGTGAGGGGGCATTTTTAGTTTTTTACTGCCCCTTACTTCCAGGATTTTCTAAAATAAATTCGCCGGGTGGACCATTACGTTGATGGTAAGTATACTCTATTGCCGTTGCAGCTTGTTGTGTCCCTTTAGTTTAACAGGAGGTCAGCCAACTGACCCTTGGAGTCTACTTCTTTGTCTTGGGTACAAGTAGGAGTTTATCCAGCCCTTCAGGTCTCCACACAGGTCTAAAGTAGCAGGTACAGTCCTTATTCAGTTCTTTCACAGGTCTAGAGTGTTCTGTTGAGGATGATAGAGTAAGTCATATTTATGCCTGGCACTAGCTTGTGGGTGGAGGGAAAACGTTCACTGGGGTAAACATACCCACTTTTGTAGCTGTACCCATGTTCCCTAGTACAAACAATCCCACAGTGCCCCTCTCTGCCTAAATCTAGGTTGGTAAAAAGCTTTTTTTCCTTGTGCAGAGCATGTGTGTCCACCCCAGAGGTGTAGTTAGGGAAATAAGCAAGCATTCCTCTGTGGTCACTTCAAATCAGTTCTGTGGGCAGCTTCCTCCCACCTGGGATAGAAACCTGCCAGACGGGGGGCACAATGTAAGGTGATGTACAGGTGGCATCTGACATCTGACTGCGACGGGGGAGGCCCCTTTGAAGTTAATCAAGTTCCTGGGCACTGCTCAAATGGCCATCCTGCCAGAAGAAAAGAAACATCTTCCCACACTCAGGCCTCTGTCTCTGCTCTGAGAGCGGTTTCCGTACCTCATTCAGGACTTGAGCACTCAGATGGCTGCAGCTGCTGGCTAATGCACATTAGCCTCCAGATACTGTAGACAGAGAAAAGATACTTTTTTTAAAGGCATCTGTTCTTTCGTATTTAATAAAATTTCAACTTCAGCAGTGAATTGGGCTTTTAATAAATGTTAGAAAGAGTCCAAGAATGACATCTCTAGGTGTTTTCTAACCACAGATAGTATTATTAAATAAAATGATTCATCCCCGTGTTTTTTTATGGAGCAGCCAGCCTTGCTATAGTTTATATAGCTTTTAGTTGCTAGTCACTGTGAATGTGATTATAAGTTATTTTGCAGTTACACAACTTTGGGTAGGTAGTGATTAGTTACTCTACCTTGTGTGCTCTTTTTCTTTCTTTTAATTTGATTTGAGAATTCCAGTTTCTCCAGTTTGTCTGTCCATTAAATATCTATGTATCTCTCTACAAGCCTCACAAGAAGAACTACTAATCATGAGTATAAAAGAGAACTTTAATGTGCCCAAATTTGCGAGATAGTATGACTGTTGTCTGAATTAATGGGATGTTTAAATTACATAAATAGGGATCATGGTCTTGATGAATGCCATCGACCCATCGGGCCAATAGGCAGAAACATGTAGACCAGAACGATGCAGGAGTAATTACCTTCTTATGCATCAACCATGCTATTTTTAACCATCCTTTAGGAACTCATAAGAGTAAAAGGATACTTGAGATAGCTTGGTGATTTTTACGTCACTGTGACAGATCCCCCTTTTTCCCTTTCATCTTCACTGAGAGCTTCCTACGCATGTTGGAAGCCCATTCGCTATTATATTAATTCTTGGTGAATAAGAAGACCTGAGAATGAAGCATGTCACCTGGGTAGGTGCCAGGGTTCTTCTTAAAATGTTCGGGAACTTTTTGTATTGCATGTGCTGATACACAACTCTGGACACTCATATGGGATACCTAAAATTTAATAATTTCTATGGTTCCTACAGACGTATATTTTTCTAAACCCAGGATTGCTAATTTGAGTTGATTATTAGTGATTTGTAGGGTGCATCCCCTGTTGGCCCAACTATAGTAATGAGGTTCCATGCGTAGAGGTGATGAAGTGGAAGTAGCCGAGTAGTGTCTTTTATTAAGTCCATAACATCAGTGGTAGCAGCCCCACCAGGAGCAGCCTGCCTGCTGCTCAGCCCATCTTCAACTGTCAACACTCACAGCAGGCACCCAAGCATTCCACTCGTGTCCATCACACCAATATTCCATAAAGAACACTCACACTGGCTGAGCAGCTAGGAACCAGGTAACAGGGAACATTATAACCACAAGAAGAAGATACTACATTATCTTCTCCCCTTAAAATTGAAAATTAATTAAACCATACTAAAATGAAAACAACTATACACACCAATGTACAAATGAAGTCAATAGTCCATAACCCAAGGATGAATGGTAAAAACCACATCATGAGAGGGAACAAAGTCTAAACAAAGGAGGAAAAGAGAATGAAAAGGTACACATGAAATATCACACATCCTCCTCCTTTAATACTAATACAAAAGGAAAGTTTTCAGAACGTTGAGCTCACTGACACAAAGTGAGATAACACCACATGACAAGACACGTGAAACACTGTGAAGAGAAACAAGGTAGAAACACACTCTGAGAACTCTAACACTGTGAAGAGAAACAAGGGAGTAACGCACCCCCAGAACCCTAACACTATGGGTGGACTGCACCCATGAATAGTTTCCTTATAAAAGGCACAAAACGACACAAAGTGTGAAGAAGCGACTGCAACCCAACTCACCACCCCTCATGTAAGGGACCATGCATGCGAAAATGGGACTGTGACCCATAACGCGAACTGTAAAGAAGGGACTGACACCCCTTAAGACAACAAACACTAGTGCAGCACAAGGTGACTTACACACATGTCCAACGTGCAGCACAAAGTGACTTACACACACTACATGTCCAACATGCAGCACAAGGTGACTTACACACATAGGGGCCGATTCACAGAACTAATCTGAGATAAAATCCTAAACTTGCTACTTTTGGTATTCACAGAAGGCATTTAGTAGTAGTAAAGTCAGGACTCCTAACTTTACTACTACTAAATGCCTTTTGTGAATACCGAAAGTCGTAAAGTTAGGATTTTGTCTCAGTTTAGTAGTAGTAAAGTTAGGAGTCCTAACTTTACTACTACTAAATGCCTTCTGTGAATACCAAAAGTAGTAAGTTTAGGATTTTATCTCAGATTAGTTCTGTGAATCGGCCCCTATATGTTTGAAAAACTGGTATGCAGTTCCTAAGTGTGGGGGAGTCTTCAGGTCTGTTAAGAAGTGCCCTCACACACCCGGAGGATGTCATGCTTCATCATTGGACCTGCTCCTCCTCGGGCCAGCGCTGCAATCCCCCACGGGCACCCGCGAAGGGGCTCTTTAGCGGAGATCTTTTGTAGATGAAGCCGTATGGTGCATATGGGTGTGTGGACTGGGTAGTGTGGTGAGTGTGCAGTATTGTTTAAAATAGGTCTAGGGCCGCCCTTTATACTAATTTTATTCCTAGGTGGGGCACTAGCCTAATTAAAAGCAGGTAGCCCTGACTGGATATATTGGTCCTACAGGGCCTGTGTGGTGCGTGAGGTCGACATATTTCATGCCAAAGGTAGCCCCTAGCGGGTCTAGTGGCAATTCATCAGGACCGTGTTGGATTCAGAGAAATTAATCTGAACTCTAGCACTGCTGCAATGCAGGTTCATGGATTGGCGTGATGTAGTAGTAACCAGCCTTGCAGTTGAACACCAGGTCCAATTGGCATAGTGATCTGAGACCTGAAAGAAAGTGACAAAAACAAGGGTAGACCAGGGTTAGGAGGTTGCGGCAGCATCATCGCGGTGTTTTGTTCTTAGGGTGAGCCCTTAAGGGTGTAGCCTTGGTGAAAGGGCTAATGAATAAAACAGAGAAAGAGACACCTAGTGATTTGGAGTGTCCCTAATGCGTAGCTACTTGCTATCCCTTGTGAAGTGCCTTGGCGTGTATCTAGGAATTAAGAACCGGGAAGATCCCGTATGGTTCGGCGCAAATGGTGTGCAGTGGAGAACATCTAATGTCAGCATGATAAGGTGGTCCATTCCGGTATAAGTGACAATCCTTCTATGGTTTGTGCCTATTCACAAAGCATGCCAGACCCAATTTGCCATTTCATTGAGAAGCCACATAGGTGCCACAGTGCGGAGGTTGCATGACTCGTAAACACTGAAGAGACAAACAGTGACAAAACAACACAAC
The DNA here is from genome assembly GCA_963921515.1 of Calotriton arnoldi. Taxonomy (NCBI): domain Eukaryota; kingdom Metazoa; phylum Chordata; class Amphibia; order Caudata; family Salamandridae; genus Calotriton; species Calotriton arnoldi. Next base: position 1,519,891 of record CAWUFW010004136.1, on the reverse strand, counting down.
TAGTGGGGTTTGAAGCAACAAGAATCGTTGCCCTCTATGTGTGAACATAGTCACGGGCAAAAACCGGGTGTGTCCACCTGACCCCTAGTTTTAGCCATATACAAGTGCACACATATAATATGATATTGTCCCAGCTGTGGGCATGGTAATTTACATTGTAAACATTCGTAGTGGTAATCAGAGGAGAAAGTCAAGAGCGCGTTCTAAGCGTGATTGAAAATACACTACCTTGAGCAACCCTGTTTACATCAAGAAAGTCTTAATAAAGTTCACCCCCAAGATGGCCGACGCACTTGACATTCTAGCGTTATCACGCACAAACGCCAGCACGTGTTATTTTAAATACTACGTCCCCGCAAACACTCCTCACAGGGACCAGAGCCAGGGAAGGAACACAGCTAGTTGCCGCGCCACCCTACGTGAGTATGCTTGCACTCAGAACATGCTGCCCGGCCGCGACCGACAACTGCCGGTAAGATACAAGCAACGATTGAGTACTGATTTTACGCCCGGCGTATACCATGTTTGTCCACAGGTCAGAGCAACGAGGTGCTCTGCCGTAACGTCCCCGTCAATCCAGACCTACTAACTTAGGGGTGAGTGGGAAAGCCCGTGTTTCGCTTTGCATCACGCTTAGAACGCGCACACTTGACTTTCTCCTCTGATTACCACTACGAATGTTTACAATGTAAATTACCATGTCCACAGTTTTTAAGGTTAAAATCCCTCCTTCACTAACATATGCCGCCGAGGTATTGGATATGAATTATTGGCTCTCCTTTGATAAGGCGGAAGGACGAATCCTGCGTCAAATTTGCAATCTAAATTCTTTGGCCGCCCCACATGTACTACGTCTTGAATTTGGTTTAGCCTCGTCTTTTATTTTATCCTTGGCAGCGGCTCTGCGGTGGGGCAACTCCCTCTCTTGGGGGGAGGAGGGTACACTTAGGGCTGCCCTGAGAACAGAAATTTTCGGCACACTAAAAGATCAATCAATTTTAGGTCCTTTATATATGCAAATGAAACATTTGGTCTTAGCCTGAACCCCGCTTCTCCTATGTCTAAGTCTGTATTGAAACAGCTTTTAAAGAAGTCCATGCCCTCTATCAGTTTGGTGAGAGATGTTGCCTCAAGTCAGTCCAGGTCCAGTAATGAGGTGGTCAGTGGGAGCGCCTTGGGCAATAAACCACAGCCTTATTTATCTTAGAATATCCCTCACGGGACTAGAAGGCTGATACTCCTACTGAGACTTAATTTGCTGCCTCTAAGAGAAGTCACTGGTATCTGGGATAAAATACCAAGAGAGAAAAGAATCTGCGAAATGTGCCAGTTACAAATCCAAGATCTAAATCATGTTTTATTTGTATGTACAAAGTTGCAAAGTGCTAGGCGTGTGTTCTTAAAGCCATTTTTTATCAAATTTAATATTCACTCTGCCCAGGAGGCTCGATCCCTGGTTCCGTCTCCCCCGAATGAAATGGTTTGTCATAAGATATATCAATTTTTTTAAACATTTCTGTCTATCTATTAGGACATTTTTAATAGTAATTATTTTCCTATGTTATAATATGTGAGTTGGTTGAATATTTGATTGTCTTATGTATTTATTGCACTATTTGCACATTATACAGTACGCTTGATATAAGAATTCCCCTTAGGAGGCAGCGATGTATAAAGGAAGTATTTTGTATTGTATGTAAAGTTTGTCTTTTTTAATCTGTTGATGTGTTTTTGCGGACCTCCGTTGGAGTTCCAAAACAAAATAAATAAAAATTGAATTGAATTGCTGCTCAGCCCATCTTCAACTGTCAACACTCACACCAGGCACCCAAGCATTCCACTCATGTCCATCACACCAACATTCCATACAGAACACTCACACTGGCTGAGCAGCTAGGAACCAGGTAACAGGGAACATTATAACCACAAGAGGAATATACTACACCGACCCCTTCTTATTCCTTCCCCCAATATAGTTAGTGGGGGTGCCTGTTATATGTATCAATCTATAGCCACCACTAATGACTCTATCCTGTTCATTGATACTATTCTAATCACACGTACTGCTGATACTTGAGGAAAGCCAAGCATCTAGCAGACTCCATAGCTTACCGCTTTTAGCACCTATCAGTTTATGCACAACTACTTTATTGTAGTTTTTATCACTCTGCAATGGTTGGCGGGTGGCAGGTAGCACTCTGTGCCAATTGAAAGACAAATAAATATATGAATTCATTTGCTAGTGAATAAATAAATATTTGATGACACTGGGGAAACCATTTCTGAATTTCATGACGCTGTCTTTAGCATAGAGTTCTTCTCAATTGCTCAAGCCCTACATTCAACCTGAAGCAAAACGCGCAGATAACATAAATCAGCTTTCCGGATTGTTTCTGAAGTCTTTCTATTTTTTTTTTAACATTTAGGTGCCTGGGGGAAAGTGTTCCTTGCTTTATTCGTGTTCTCTCTCCTGGGTATGTCTTCACATGCTCTGCGCCCTCCGAGGAGCTCTCCTGCTCGCAGACCTTCCCCCTCACAGCCAAGGTAAGCTTTCAACAGCCGGACTGTAATTTCTCGTTAGTGAAAAGTGCAGCGAAATAACCTAATGTTTCAGCACGGAGCACATGCGCGCATGCTGCGCTACAACGCCGCGGGTTCGCACGGTACTCTGATAGCTGGTGCACGATATATTTGCATTTGAGAGCCAAAAAGTACTCCTGGGCGTTAAAAGACTACTGGAACGTTTAAACGACGTAGAATGCTCCCAACCGTCCTTTGCCCTACTATTAAGAAAAAGTGTCACGGGATGTGTCTTGGGTACATTTTCCTGGTGTTCCATGTGAATAAATATATTTTAGACAGCGGCTGGTGCTCGGAGCTTTCTAATTCCTCGGAGACTAGTTGTAGTGTTGCAGGATTGATTGCGCTAGTCCTGCTGGGACTCTTTTCCAGGGTGGGAAGAATGAGCATGAATGCACGCGATAATGATCTACCGGCTACCTTATGACCTTGCAGCAGTTTGCAGCGCATCTGACACAGTTTTGCAACGTTTAGAGATTGCAATGATTAATTTGGTGGTGGAGAAGTTTTGCAGCATTTCCACATTACACAGATCGGTCTGGCGCCGGTGCAGTTTTGGTGCAGTTTTGTACATCGCCAGATTGCATCGACTGCCTTAGTGCCAGTGAAGTTATGCAACGATATTTATAGATTAAAATGATTTTACTAATTCTTCTAGTGTAGTTTTGTACCCTTTACAGATTACATAGATTGCCTTGATGCTGTTGCTTAACGTTTACAGATTGAAGAGACTGCGTTGGTGCAGTGTTACAATTTTTTTTAATTCTATATACTCTATTGGTGCAGTTTTGCAATAATATTTTGGGATTTCGAAAATTGCGCATGTGCTGGTGCAGTTTGCAAAATTTCCAGATTACGTAGGATGCACTGGTGCAGATTTGCAACAATTCTTATAATGAGGATTGCTTGGTGTCAGTGAAGTTCTCACATTTCTGGGCTACATAGGTTAGGTTATCCTGTTGCAAGTGCGGCTTTGCAACATTTCAAAATGGCCCAGATCGCCCTAGTGCCTGCCTTACATGATTTTTAAATTACATGCATATCTCTGGTACCAATATAGCTTTTCAAGGAAATCTACACCCAGGCAAATGCAAGAATGATGTTTACAGTAACTGAGAAGTTCAAAAATTACATTTTACACTAGTTCATCCTTATAAAGGATGGTTTAAAACTATACTGGCACCAGTCTAGTCTTCAATATGGAAATATCATTTCAAAATTGCATGCACCGGATGCAAACTATGGGCCAAATTTACCAAGTTTTCACTCACCACAAAGCAGTATCCAAAGTTGCTGTGCTGCACTGCATGAAAAGGAGAGAGTAGAACAGCACCATATCTACCAAGATATGGTGCTGATTCTCCCCCTGCGCTGCCGAATTTAAGGTTGCCTTGTGCCAACGCACAAACGTGTGTGATGTCAAGCATGGCATTTATATTGGAAGGTGACCCTTTTAGTACAAAATGGTATGCTTTGGCATAGTTTAATACTACTCCCACTTTGTATGTGTGCTGTCCAGTGCAGCACACAAGCAAAGTTGTACAAGTTTTGAAAAAACTAGTTTTCTCAAACTTTACACCTGCCTCGAGGAGGCATACATTTTTAGTACCAATGTTAGGAAACAGAGATTTTCATCAAAACCCATGGGTGGTTGCATGGGAACGCCATGTACTAACCATGGAATGCCGTCGTGAGGCAAAGTAGCACATAGCGCTACTTTGTGTTACTTTAGCAGGGCTTTAAGTGGGCCGGGTCCTGCCGGTGCTGAGCAGTGGCAGTTCTAGCAAGCAGCTGCTGAGACGGATCTCTATCGGGCTCTCTATTTTTGCCCTCACCCTCGGTGAAAAAAATAAATGTTAACGCTGCAGCAGTTCCACCCTCCACTGCATTTGATGCAACTTCAAAAAGACTCTTTCTAGGTCTTTCAGAGTCTCATCATTTCAGAACTGAAGCATTCAATATGCTATACAACAAAGCCATTTGCTTTTTTCTCTTATGCAACCAACAACCATTTCCATTTCCAAAGCCAATAGCCCTGGCTTGTTGTATGTGTAATGTTATTTGTTGTATTATATATCTGGATGCAGTGATAGGAGCGGCAAAATACCAGTGAGGCGACACACTATGCTAAGCTCAGATTTTCAATTTACATGTTTTTAAGCCACGGCCTTAATTACATCATTTGAGAGACCTCCCAGTTTTTTCATCCCACTTAAAGCCCTGTACTTTAGGCTACAAATCCTGCTTTGTGTTGGAAAGTAAATCCCAATACAACACTTTGTGCTGAGTTTGTGTCACTTTTGTGAAGCAAACCCAGTGCAAAATGTTAGTAAATTTCCCGCTATGCATTCCATCCCTTGCCCGTAACTTCAAACCACTCTATGAGAACATGAATGGTTTGGCATTTTAAAAATACCTTCTGTTTCTGTATTATTTAGGGACGACTCGGGACTACAAGAAACTGAGACATATAGGAGTCTCCGGAGCTACAGCGTATTCTGCAGGTTGGGCCCCATCACTTTGCGTTACGCCACTGTGACATCATTTAGGTTCTTCAGGCCGAGGGACCACCTGCAATCAATCAATCAATCAATCATGTCACTTATAAAGCGCACTACATACCCGCGAGGGTCTCAAGGCGCTGGGGGAAGAGGGGGGTGGTGCTGCTACTGATCGAAGAGCCAGGTCTTGAGGAGTCTTCTGAAGGCCAGTAGGTCTTGGGTCTGTCGGAGGTTGGTGGGGAGGGTGTTCCAGGTCTTGGCGGCGAGGTGGGAGAAGGATCTGCCGCCGGCGGTCGTTTTCCGGATGCGGGGGACTGTGGCGAGGGCGAGGCTGGTCGAGCGGAGCTGGCGGGTGGGGGTGTAGAAGCTGAGTCGTCTGTTGAGGTAGGCTGGTCCGGAGTTGTGGAGTGCTTTGTGTGCGTGGGTGAGGAGCTTGAAGGTTATCCTCTTGTTGACAGGGAGCCAGTGCAGGTCTCTCAGGTGGGGTGTGATGTGGCTGCGTCGGGGGATGTCGAGGATAAGACGTGCAGAGGCGTTCTGGATGCGTTGCAGCCGTCTCAGGAGCTTAGCCGTCGTTCCTGCGTAGAGGGCGTTTCCGTAGTCCAGCCTGCTGGTGACGAGGGCCTGGGTGACTGTTTTTCTTGTTTCGGTGGGGATCCACTTGAAGATCCTGCGGAGCCTTCGGAGGATGTTGAAGCAGGATGAGGAAACGGCGTTGACCTGCTTAGTCATGGAGAGGGTGGGGTCGAGATGACCCCTAGGTTGCGTATGTGGTCGGTGGGTGGCGGGGCTGTTCCCAGTGATGTTGGCCACCAGGAGTCGTCCCAGGCTGAAGGGTTGGAACCAAGGATGAGGACCTCCGTCTTGTCCGAGTTCAGCTTCAGGCGGCTGGTCCTCATCCAAGCATCCAGGGCAGTGGTGTGGGATGAGGGGGGTCTCAAAAACTTCCATACTGGGTTGATAAGGCGAGCCCTGGCCCAGCTCCAGGCACACACAACAGAGTTAGTCTCTACTGCTGCACTATGTTTTAACAAGGTAGACGTTGACTGTTAATGCCCTGACTTGTCTAGGCGTTTAGTGAATACACAGAAAATGTTTGAGGTTGTTTTTAAGCGACTCGCTTTGCTGGCAGAAACACTCAGCTGCCTGAGAGCTCAGCTGCCTTTTCAAACTCTTCAGCTGACATTGGTGTCCGTTGTGAAAGAAGGCGCGAGCAACGCCGACTTCAGTTTTCTTCTTTTTACTGTCACCGCGGCAGATCAAATGACCTGCTGAATACCCCGTCAAAAATTAGAAAGGCAGTGTTTCAAAACCTCCCAAAGCAACATTCGCCAATCCTGATGTCTGTGTTAATTTGTGAAGTAATAAGTGACAAGGCCCAAACTTTTGCTCAGAAGCCCACGGCCAACGCAATTGAAAGTCAGGGTGCCGAATACCGAGGCTGTGTGGTCTTGAGCCCACCTCATGCTTCTTTAATCCACCACAAGACACCGCCTTTCTCTTTTTCTCACTCTTCAAGTTTCTTTTTCATCCCTGCTTTTCCCCTTTGTCACTGTATTTCCCTCTTTCTTTTCCTCCTCCTTTCCCCCTTTTGTGTTTTTTTCTCTCTGGATCAAAATCTGTGGAGCAAAAATAAGAGACGGTCCCCTAAAATTAGTGCGGGTATGCCCTACCTGCAACCGCCATCTCAAATTAAGCACTGCCTGTTCAGATTAAAAAACACAGGTGTTTGCTGTGTGATATATGTCATTTCGTAATATCCACGCATTGTGGTTTTGTGTCATTTTTTGTTCTACCATATGTGTTAAGTGTGGTATATTTGTTCCTTTATCTGTTCCAATATGTTTTTATGTATCATTATCTTTCGTATGCTGTGCTATATATGGTGTGCTGCATGCACCGTTTTAAAAGTGGCATATTGTAATATATTTGTTAAGCTTTGTGTGCTGATTGCATTGTGTTTTTTGTGTTAATTGTCCTGCTAAGTGTTACATATTTTGATAGACATGCTGTGTTAAGTGTGTGCTATTGTGTTTCGTATGTATTATGAGTTGTGTTCTATTGTGTTTTGTGTCCGGTGCTGAGTTATATATGTTGTGTTCAGGGACAGTTCTAAGATTTTTGGGTTCCCGGGCAGAAAGGGAATGTGTGAGGCTTCTCTAATTTGCATACAACGTGACACGTTCAGGGCTGTTTGCATCTCAATAAATGATCCAGATGCTGAATCAGCTTTGTGCAGACCCCTCCTGAGCTGCAACCCTTCCCTCTCAGCCACCTGCAGGCACCTTTTTAACAGGTCATAAAGGGCTGAAGGTGTGAGAGCTACTTATCATCTGAGAGGGATAAAATTGTGGGGGAACTAAAGTGCGTGACAATGGGCGTCCAGTGGTGTCTCTGTATGGGCAGCAGGACAGACTGTCTGAATGCAGGACAAACCTGCAGAATATATCTCTCCACAATTGGGACTATAGGAGCGGCCCCCTTTACTAGGCCTCGCGGTGCTACACCATGACTGCGAGATCCAGGGGAGAGGGCCACTGTGGACACAATTGCAGTGTGACACCTCTCTCTCAGTTGTATGAGCAGGGTCCACAAGAGGACCGGTGCACCATGGCCTGACTGTTTTACACTAGTGCAGGACCCATGTTGGTGGCCTGAGGGTGAGGCTCTTGGCAGCTGCCCTCCCGGCCAATGCCTAGAGCCGCCCCTGACTGTGTTGTTTGTGCTATTTTGTGCTGTGTTGAGTTTTGCTGTGCTGATATGTGTTTTAGAATATTTTATGTGCCGTGCCATGTTCTTTGTGTTGTGTTGAGTGGCACTTCAGTTCTTACATTGTGTAAAGGGCCACATGCAGTGCTTTAAATGGGCCGGTACTGTTCGGTACTGAGTACCGGCACTTTTCAAGAATGACGTAATGCTTTTAATTGGAGAGTACCGGCACTTCTCAGAAACAAGCAGGTACTCTGGTTCAGAGTACCTGCACTTCTATTTTTCCATTTCAAGCACTGGCCACATGTGCCATGACGAGGGCAGTCACTAATCAACCCTCTCTTGTTTGCTATATCCTTCCATGCACCATTGGTTGTTACATATCCACCGAGTCTGGCACTCACACCCAGACAGTGGCTGTATGCAGTGGCAATACGAAAGTTTAAGGGGCCCCCCTGCAATTTACACGGAGTGCCCCCCTCCGGATTAAATCTCCGCTCAGGCCTGAGTACTGTGCTGAGGGGGCCCCCTGCAGCTCGCCCCCCCCTCCCCCTCCGCACCGAGGGGGATGCGGGAGCCTGTGTTACGCCCCTGGCTGTATGTGCAACCTCTGAAATGCGTCCATTCCATAGTGCGACACCCATTCCGATAATATTGCGAGGACTTCTTGCCTTCACCCCACTCGGTCAGTGCGCTCCGATTATTATTCTGTCATGTAGCTCCGGATGCTTGCACTGCACCCACTGTCAACCCATGCCTGAGGAGCCATGCTGTGACGTACTACGTCATCGCCAAGCATAGACTGCTCCAAACATATGGGGGCAGATTTACAAGCCTCTTGCGCCACTTTTGCGTCATTTTTCTCATGTTAAAAATGACGCAAAAGTGGCGCAAGGGGCTTGTAAATCTGCCCCATGGTATGTAAATTGCTGGCAGAAGTGCTGAACAGCTAGCTGAGTGATCAAGCGGCCTTATGAATTCTTCATTAACCTGGTTAGTTCCTATGGTCATCTAAACCTGAGGGCAGATGTACAAAACAGATGTAAACGATGCTGCACAACGTTGTGTGCAAAAATCAAAGCAGCCTGTGCTCACAACAGCTTTGTAAAATCACTGTTTCGAACCTGTATTGCACATTGGCAGAGGTGGCCCAGGCCATTGGGAAAATAGGAGACTTTGTGACAGGGCGCCGGGTCTGGGACAGTGTTAGCATTCGTTGCATGCTAGGCGTCAGATACCTAAGCTCTTCCGTCGTCAGGAACACATGCCTTTCAGTTTCACTAGAGGCCTGTCTACATCTGCCTGCCTATTAACCTTTTAACAGCCACGCCCAGAGGGGGCGGGAGGGTCCTCAGTGGCGTAGAAGCCCCCTGAGGTTGTAATGGATGCGTCCATTTCGCTTTCTCTCAAGGCGCTGCAACAATTAAAATACCGGGCCCGCGCAGGTGGCTGCTTGCTGTGCAGAGGCCAAGAATGCAACAAGCGCATTCCAAGGCCTGCAGCAGACGTCGCCTATGGCACAACTGGAAATGTGTCAAAAGGCCATCTCTTTCCACCCGTCCCCCACCCCTGCTCTCTCATGGTCACACCTTCTTGTCGTTTATGAATGTGTTATAAGTCTCACCCGTCGCCAATCAATCACAGCGCTCGCGCTCACACCAAAAAGCAGAAGTGATGGCCCATCGCAATAAAAACATAAAAGTGCAGATTTCACACAAGTGGTTAACTTGCAGTATTCCTAAAGGTCACCTTATGCTAAGAATAATAACGGAAATGTATGTCAGCTTTCTATTGGCTTGTGAAATATGAGATATTTAATAAAAAGTTCAACGCAAAAAAAATCCTCAAAAGGAAAACACATTTTAAGATTCCTGTGAATATTCGATCCATTCAACCAACTCATTTTGTAGTTGTTTTTCTTAACATGTTAGTTAACAAGTCTTGCTCCACAATGACCCCGACATATGTATTATATTTTAAAGTGCAGGATAGATGTCAAAATCTATACAACCAGCGCTGCCAATATCCTATCACAATCAACAGCCAGCACCAGCAATCACAAAGCCATCACTGCCAATAGCCAAGGCCACTAGGCAACAAACAGCCACTGCCAAAACTAGCATCACTAATCAACACACCATGATCATAACTGAAAAAAAAACCCTCAGATATCAGTACACTACTAATGCCAATAGCCAGCATCAGCCACCAAAACACAATCATTGTGAATGTCTCGGATAATCAATTCGTACACCATCAATGTTAATAATGATGTACGTTGTCTTTTATGATTTTCGACAATCGAAATAAAGACATAATTAAACTGAAACTGAAACTGAAACTAATAATCAGAATCAACAATCAGCACTCCATCACTGTTAAGTGCCATCAGTACACCATCACTGCCAATAGCGAGACCCACTTCAAAAGTTAGCAAAAATAATCTTCAATAAATCCAACGCCACTAGCCACCACCATCACACCACCACTACCATTAACCAGCATTACCAATCATCACTGTAACTATCCAGCATCACCAATCAGAATGCCATTTCTGCTGGGAGCCTACATCATTAATTAACACATCATCACTGCTAATTGAGGGCATCACCAACCAGCAAAATCATTCACAGTACCTGCCATTACCATCAAAACACAGGCATTGTCAATAGCCAACACCCAAATAAGCATACCATCAATGGCAATAGCCGGAATTGCGGATCAACACACCATCATTAAATACTGATATCCACAATCACTACCAATAGCCAACATCACGCAATCAGCACACCATAACTGCCATTAACCAGCATAGCCGATCAATTCACATACTCTAACAATAGCCAACAATGATCAATCAGCGCATCAATCAATCCCAATAGCCAGCATTACCAAAAACATAACATCATTACCAATAGCCATCATCAGCAATCGTCGCTGCCAATAGCCTGCATTACCAATGGAGTCACAATCACTGCCAATAGGCGGCATAAAAACAACAACACACCACTATAACCAATAGCCAGCATTACTAACCACCTCATTATCATTGTCAATAGGGAGCATTACCATTCAAACCCCAGTCATGCCAATAGTCAGCATCACACATAAACACACGATCACTGCCACGAACCAGCATCACATATCAGCACAATAGTAGCATTAATACCCTGCATCATTATCCAGCACAACATCAGCGCCAATAGCCAGCTCCATCAATCATGCACCATAATTCCCAATAGTGGGCACCACCAGTTAGTAAACCACCACTGCCAATAATCAGCATCCTCAATAAACACAACATCACTGCCCATAGCCAGCATCACTAATCAGCATACCATCAATTCTAAAAGACATCATCACTAATCAATACATTCGCATTACCAATATCAATATCACCAATCAGCTTCTAATCAGTCAGTATCACAATCAGCTTCTAAACTGTTATTGTCATTGCTATTAGTTACCGTCACCAATTCGCACACCATGTATGATTTTACAAGAAGGTTCCCCTTTTTAGGTCGAGCATTCGAGACCTCTTGTATATACTTTAGTATATACTTATATGTGTATGTACTTTGTGGGCTCTGGAGATCAGCCCTAGGACTTGTCTGCTTCCGCTTAGGGACCTTTTTTCTGTTCAACTGCCTCTATTTAACTGTCTTGTTAGAAAACGACCAGCAGAGGTCAGTAAAATACCACAATTGCTTTCTGCTGAGGGACTTAATTTTTTTAATTTTCTGGCACTGCCTCTATTTAACTTTCTTGATTGAAAATGACCAGTATAGGTCAGTAAAATACCCGAATCACTTTAGCATTCTCTAGATTCCAGTGCATAGAAATTGTCTTCCACGAGCACCCGTAGACAATAATATTTTTTTCAAATCTTGTATTTTCAGTGATATGACCACTGAAGGCCCTTATTTTATATTAAAAACAGAGCTTTGGACTATACCATTTCCAGCTGAAAGGCAATATTTCTCTCCATTTGTTCCCATACCTGGCGACACGCAGTTTGTGCTTACTTTCCCTCCATGTTAAAGAACAGTAGATGTTTCAGCACCCAGACTAATGTGCTGCATAGCTAAATACATATAAGGTCCCCAAGGCGAGACCAATTGCATTGCAAATGCTTGTTTTTTTTTATTGACATAGACGTTTGGACTTAACTGAGGTATACATTTTGTCTGTTCTTTTTTCTTTGTTTTAACAGATATAGTTATTCTAAATAATCTACAATAACAATTGATTTTATTTGACTTGAAGATCAACACACCATTGCTGCCAATAGCCAGCATCCAACAACAATGCAACAACATCAGCAAACATCACACCATCACTGCCAACAGTTCGGATCAGCAAGCAACACAACGTCAATGGAAATAACCGTTAATACAGTTGAGCACACCAAAATTTCCGGTAATCAGCACCAATGATTAGTGCACCATAAATGCCTACAATCTGCACTATGCACCAACACACCATCACTGCCAAAAGGTCAGCATCACCAGGCAACATTACAAATCAAGACACAAACAGTGACACACTTTCACCACCAATAGCCATCAATCAGCAGACAATTACTGCCAATGGCCAACATCACATAGCACAAACATCTGCACCAATAACAGTATCAGCAAACATCACATCATCACACACATTAACCAGAATTGCCAATCAGGACACCATCATTGCCAAGACCAAGCATCCAAAATCCGCGCACCATCACTGTCAATAGCTTGACTCTGTAATCTGGATATGGTACCAGGATATTATTGTCAGAATATCATCTCACATAAATATCATGTCCTAAATATTGACTTAAAAAATATCTCACTGTTGGCGTTAATAATAGAAAATCTGCATTAAAGGCAACATTTAGGACATGCTGTTTAACTCAGGTGAATATTTTGACATACAGACCTAGTCAGCACGCCATCAGTTTCACCAATTAGCAATCACTCCCAAAAGACAGCATCACCAACATGCACTCTATACCTGTTAATAGCCAGCATTGCACATCAACATAACAGAAACATTAATAAGAGTGTCAGCAAACATCATCAGCCATCACTGCCAATAGCTATCACCAATCCACATGCCATCACCACCACAAACCAGCATCACTAAGCAACACAATATCATTGCCAATGTGTAGCTTCACCCCAGAATTTTGGCTTCTGTCGCTGAGCCTGTTTTTTGTTGGCCAGAGGACTCTGTGCACTTTAACCGTACTTGCTAACCAGTGGTAAAGTGCTGTGCTCTCCTCTCTAAACGTGATAAAATTGGTATACAACTGATTTGCATATTTAATGTATTAGTAAGTCCCTAGTATATAGTATATTGTACTACATGTACCCAGGGCCTGTAAATTAAATACTGCTAATGGGGTGCAGCACTCTTTGTGTGGCACATGAAAGTGTCACTTTAAAACCTGTGTCCAGGCCTGTCCCTACAGCCTAGGTGTGCAGTTTAAACTGTCATTTGGACTTGGCAAATATACCTTTTGCCAGGATTAAATCTTCCATTTTAATATTTACACATTACCCCTAAGGTAGGCCCTAAATGCCCATAGGGAAGGGTGCACGGTATTTAAAAAGTAGGACATGCATATTAAAGGGGAAATTTATCAAAAGTATGCGTCGAATTTGCACCACAAAACATGGTGCATGCACAATGCAAACCCTAGACTGGTACTATTAGGAGCTAGCATCACCAACCAACCAATTGTTACTAGTAATAGCCAGGCCAGCATCACCAATCAAGGCAGCAGCATTACCAATAGGCAAATCATCAATCACCACAATGACACTTCTAACAGCTAGTATCACCAATCAGCACACCACTACTACCAATAGCCAGCATTATTTATAAACACAAAAACATTAATAATAGCCCTTATCACCAATGAACAGATCAGTGATCAGTGATCAGAGTAACTGACATCCACATCAGCACAACTACTCTGCCAATAGCTAAGATCATCACTCATTAGCTAGGATCACCACTCACATGCCAGTAGGTTCATCACCAATCAACACAACAGCTGTGATAATAGCCATTATTATTAATCAACAAACCAGTACTGCCAAAAGCTATCTTAATGACCAAACAAACCAACAGTAAAAATAGCTAGCATGACCAATCTCCCACACCAGATCTGCCAATACTAAGCATTATTGGTGAACAAACCAACAGTAACACATACATTTTCTCATATGTAAAAGACAACCGGAGAATTAACACTTGTTTTACTTACCATTTTTTATGCCAGTCATGTGTGGCTTGGCTTATTAATGTGTTTTCCAATGTTACACAAAACACAGCGCTTCCTTTATGTATGCTGAATTATGGAGCTGCCATCCTCAAGCCTGGTAACACAATAAGGCACGTGGGGACTCTATTATTAAAAACAAGAGTAATAGAACTATGCTACAGGACAGGTAGTTACATCTTAGGTAGGAATTGATGACGTTTGTTTGACTAACTATATTTGGGACATATCTAGGATTTGCTCTAATGTTTAAAATACTTGATGAGATGTTTATATTATTTACAAAAATTCAATTTTATGTAATTTTAGACGAACAGAGTATATATAATAAAAAACAATTGTCCAGTATAAAATATAATACCATCCATTAGCTGTGCATATTGCTTTGAGGATTGGGATGGGGCTCTATTACCACCTGCATTTAAGAAATTATTTGATGGGTTTTGTCAAATGCCCAACACTCTTGTCTATATAACACAGCAGGGAAGAGCGAGAGTTTGCCTTTTCTTTGAAAAGGACAACATTTGTTTTTGAGGGTTAAGAAATATATCAGGTGTGACCCCCAATAATTTGAAGGCAACTTGACAAGATACATTGCGAACCGGGCTCAATAACATGAATCATGATGGCTTCGACCCCCAACTTTCACTGAATGCCAAGCCACTTGGATTTACCCTGGACACTAACCTCACCCTCAAGAAACACATTCCCAACAAAAAGTTGGTCTGGTTCCAGTTCTCTTTTCTAAAGAAAGTCAAGCCCTTTCTTCCAAACAGTGATATCAAAACAGGTGGTCAAGGCCTGGGTACTCCTGTATCTAGTTGTAGTTGTAGTAATGCCCTACTCAATGGCCTCAAAACTCCACCCTGGCACCCCTTAAGGGCATCTCATCCAAGGACTGAAGAAATAGGATCACATGACCCGTATCCTGATGGAACTCCATTGGCTCCCCTTGCCGGCCGGCACCAACTTCAAAACCAGCTGCATCATTTACAAAGCTATTATGACCAGAACCCTTGCTTATCTTGCTGACTAGCTCACCATCTCTGATGGTTGTCGGCACACCCACATCCTGGACACCACCAGACTGACAACTAAGAAGTGTAAAAAAGAAAAAAACAATACAGCAGACCCTTTTCATCTAGGCAACCAGGATCTGGAGCAAAGTCCCCATATCCATCAGGACTGCCCCAGTGCTGCCAGAGTTTAGGAAGGAGTTGACGACTCACCTCGCTAAAGAATGCTACATCGCAATGTGTCAACTGTCCACAACCCATCTATTTCTACTATTACTCTTTATGCTTGTCTTAGACCTTGTACAGGGCTCCGCTGCCTTTTGGATAGGTTCATGCTATAGAAATACCTTATACATACATACTTACAAATATGACACTTGGAGGCTGTAATATACTTAGGGTGCACTATCCCTGTTTGCGCCACAGCGCACCTTTACAGTGCACCCTATTACATATAAATAGATAATCTCAGGCCAAGTGCGAGTTTGCGGGAGCATGTTAGTGAAAGGCAGAGCAGCTGTTTGAAGCAGATGCTCCATCTTTTACATGGCAAGCAGCAGCCAACCAGCACTTCAAAAGGGGGACAGACTTCCCCCTACAGCAGAGTGCGGTGACTGACTGCACTCACCTGCAGATAGATGTCTGGGTTCCCCATGGTAAACTTGGGTAAAATTTAAATTACGCAGGTATCATTTTCCTAATTTTGTGCCTATCACATGATTGTTAAGAAATTTCCAAAAATTGCACCATTACACCACTTTGCATAATTACTCGTCATTAGCTGTAAAAATTGACCACTAAATATAGTTTAAATGCGTCCTCAAGCCAAAAATTGAGACGAGGATTCAGCTTGCATAATTTTGGCATAGTTTCATGTAATTACACAAAAGCAAAATATGCAATTTTCACATACCCCTACTCCATGTGATTCCCTTCCCTCCTTTCAGAGAACTCGCTCGGGCACACTGACTATGCGCCACCTCTTCGTGGTGCATAGTTGGTCTGCCTCCTTATAGTCTCTTTGCCTTTGTGCTATAATACAGACGGGCATAATACAGAGCAGGCACAGAACCAAAGTGTTTCCCTCATTTACATGGGGCCATGCCCCTTTGCAAACGTGGGAATGCCCAGTTAAAATAGCACCAGTGCTATATGTGCACTGCTGTTAGAGTTGCAACAGAAAGGACTACACAAACATCTGCAGCCCCTTCTGTAACACTACAGCGCCCTGCTGCTCAGAAAATGGACCCACATGCCCATTGCCATTCAGGGACACTGTTTGTAATATGGCCACAGGATTTTGATGAAAAAAAATGAAGAACGTGCAGTAATAGGTTCTTTTCTGCGGTGCACCACAGGATACAAGGGTTAGATTCTGGTGGTTGATGGGAGCACCTGGGGATAAATCCCCATGAGTCAGTGGTTGTAGACACCATGTATCAGTAAGAAAACCCACAATATAAGACAAATACATCTTCATTCATTTGTTGGACCAAGCACATATTTTAGAGGTCATCATAATTATATGAAAATGAGTCTTTGTACTCCGATGACAAAAAACTCTCCTCCCCTAGGATCCAGGATTTGTTTGCAAACAGGGAGTGGCATTCACATTTTTTATGAATGTACTCTGCACCTCTCGCTTCTTCTGAGAGACTTTACTAGCCAATAGACTGTAGCCAGGCATGGTAAAGCCTCAATTCTGTATTTTCTTACAGGGCCTAATGATATTAGGATTATCCTCTGTCAACTAAAGACCATGTTATGCTCAGTTTTCTCGAGTACAGTTCTCATTTCATCAGCTTTCTTCTGTGTCTCAGGCCCTAAACTGATCCTTTCACTTTAGAGTATTCCCTTCTTTATAAGTATCCCAAAGCACGTGGTAAACTTGTTATAACCTTGTACTGTAGTCAAGCCGGGAAACTTTATATTTACTGTCAGGCCATATGCATCTGGGAGAGAAATCCAGGTCTCACTATAATCTGGCAAGCAACCTAGAAGCCATCTCACTCTAGGCGAGGCTTAGTGACATCTTGCACTACTGAAATGGGCTGCTGGGACACGTCAAGCTGAGCTCCTGACAATGCTGCCTGTCCGTGATGGACAGAAGCTCTTTACTCCGAAACATTGACTGTGACACTAGATGTGAGTGCAGATGCAACAGGCTGCTGTGGTACCATTCCTAGTTACTTATAAGAGGTCTTGTGAGATTCTGACGGTCCAGACCTGGTTCTCAATCCTTCTGTCCATTGATCATGTGGCTGGGGATGCTGCAGGGTCATGGTAGACATGTCAGTGGCACTGGTAGTCCTTCCAATCACAGTACCTAGGAGTAACCCAGAAGCAGCTTGGGATCTCCAATCAGGATCAGCCCCTTATTGCACCATGATTAGTCCCACTTGCTCTGCGATAACAACTCTCTGTCAAGGGACAGAGAGACACACCCCATGCCAGTTTTATTCTTAGGCGATTTTCTTGCTTAATCTTCAAACTTGCCACTATGTGAGCAATTTCCCTAAATGTGTTGATCTAAAATAGATGTCTGTCACTTGGCATGGCTGGGATGCATATACAAGGGTTAAGAAAGTGGGTTATTAATTGGGATGGATGTGAGTCTACAGCAAGGAATAAGACCACAAACTTGTCAGAGTAAAACACAGTTTCAATCATTTTAACCTAGGCTCAACCCCTTGGTAGCAATTGCACAGGGCAGACAGGCTTAATTTAGGAAAATGTGTACATTATTTAGGAGTAACCAAACATTTACAAGTCAGGACACGGAACAATAAAAATCCCTCAACCAATTTCTAAAAATAGAGACTAATTAAATGAACAAAATGACAAAAATCCAATAAAGGGAACCAGAGATATGATTTAAGGTAAAAGGCACCAAGAAAAAGTAAAGTAGTAATCACTACTCCTTGTTCACAGTGGACAGGGAGCTAGGCTTGATTTCAGGCAGACCGCGAAGGAGTGCTGGTCAAATACCCCAAGCGAGTTCCTCCTGGACAAAGATTTTACCTTCTGATTTAGTCTCTGAATTCGAAGTCAAAATCGTCCAGCTGTGCAAAGGTTCAGGCTGTATCTAATGAAGTCTCCTCCAAACCAGACAGTCATTGGACAAGGTTCCACTGAAGCTGTTTGTTTTCGCAGGAAAATCTCAGAGCAATAGAAATTAAAAATTTGCTACCCTGAAGTTATCTGTTTGGGTGGATACTTTGCCCACTTCACCTGATCAAGGTTACTACCTTCAGACTGAGGGCCTGATTTATAATTTGATGAGCGGAGTAAGTACCATTGGCATGGCAGAAATTCCCTTGCATTGACAGGAACCGCATCACATCACTGCAAATTCTTTTTTTATTCTCAAAACGAAAAACATTTGAAAACAAAAAAGGAACCCCCTCGTCATGGAAGATATTCCCCACGGCATGGGGGTTGTTTTGCAGTATTCACTGCCCCTTGCTGACAGGTTTTACCTGCTGGTGATGGACAGTGACAACTGGCAAAGTGTTTACCCACTCTAAATAGTATGGGCGCACACATGGCCAAACCTCTGATGGTGCTTACTTCGCTGGGCCATCGGAGGTGTTAGTAGGCAGCAGAGACAGAGTAGTCTCCACAGTCTACATATAATAGAGATCCACCCAGCTCTAAATCAGGTGAACTTTGTCGTGATGGAAAGTCTTCTACACCACAGTCCAAATCAGGCCGAAAGTCTTTTCTATGGAGATCAAAATGCTGCAGTGGGGCAAGTCTGGAGTTGTAGCTGATGACGTCCTCCAAAATTCTGCTGCTGCTGCAGCGAGGTCCCTCTGATACTCCAGAGGTTAAAAAATGTTTTATGTCCCAACTTTCCAGAGTTTCTGGAGCAGCTCCTCCAGGTCATTTCTCAGGCTCCCAGGTCCCAGAGACAGCACGTAGGGGCTAGGGCTCACTCAAGCAGAGGCCATCAGCAGGGTCCAGTCCCGGTCCAGTTGCTACTGGTCAACTGGGCCCTTCAGGAAAAAAGCCTCTTGAAGCTTATTGTGTCACGATAGCCACACAGAAGGTCTGCCAGCTGACCCTTGGATCCACTTCTCAGTCCAGAGTACAAGCATGAGCAGGTCCAGCCTTCAGGTCCCCAAAATCTCTCAAACAGGAAGGTCAGTCTTCTTCTGTACTTCTGCAAGTCCAAGAGTGTTCTGTTGAGCTATTGGTGAGGCACCACTATTGAAGGATTTACTAGCCAGTTGGTTGGGGTGACTTTATGTACACTCCCTAATCAATTAGGAAAAAACTTCCAAGTCCAAAATCTTCCTACTTTTGCAGCAAATCTTGTTTGCCTTACTTCAAACTATTCTGCAGTGTACTATTCTAAAAGCCAAAATGGCACAACCTTCACATGCCAGGAGGTGGTTTGTGTGCGGGCGAGTGGTCTGTAGAGGGAAATGAGAAGTCCCACCCTCAAGCTATGCCAAACTGGTCCTTGGACCAGCTTCCACTGGGCTGGTGCCAAACTAGCTACAGAGAGCACAGGTGATAAAAGGCTTCTCCTCCCCAGGTCTCCCTTTACACTTAATTATGAATTGGCTCACCTTACCATGGTCCATTTCAAGTTAAAGAAGTTCCTGAACCCTCTCTAGATGCCATTCCTGAGCT
Organism: Calotriton arnoldi; assembly: GCA_963921515.1. Lineage (NCBI taxonomy): Eukaryota > Metazoa > Chordata > Amphibia > Caudata > Salamandridae > Calotriton > Calotriton arnoldi. The sequence goes on along the minus strand of CAWUFW010004136.1, from coordinate 1,500,170 downwards.
CACATTCCTCATACCCAGGTCATCTTATCAAGAGGCCTAAGCCATTGTTTCTGCAGTGGGAACACTCTTCACACTTTATTAAAGGGAATCACTGTTAGAGCCATTTGCTAGCAGGCTAATGCAAAATAGCCTATTGGAGGTTCAGACAAAGTCTAACTTTTTAAAAGTCACCTTTTCTACATATTTATTAAAAATTTACTTCACCATTGAATTGGATTTTGAATAAATATCAAACAATAGTTGTTGAATTAATCTTAGAGCTTGCCCCACACCAGACATAGGAGAGCTATGATTTTATTCTATACATCTGACAGATGGCTGGTTATGGATGACAGCTAAATCGCTTTTACAGTGAATATAGCTTTTATGGTCTAATCATTGGCGGTACTCATAAACAAGAGAACTCCTGAAGGAATTTTTGGACATGATTAAATCTTACAAATTCATGTGACTGGTCATCAACAACCCAATCAATAATTAATTAAATTATAGCACAATGGTTGTTTTATACAGTAAATGAATCATAGATAAACAGGTACACTCTGTCAGATATGAAAAAACGTAATGATCAATTTAATAAACAGAAGAATAAAAATTGTTTTTTATAAGCAGAAGAATAAACACTTTTTTAAGTTGTTTCAATACTAAATTGAATCCATATACCTGTATTTGTATAGATATTTAGATGGTCACAATAGATGGCACGCATCAACGTGGTCACAACAGTTATTATGATGCCATAGTCCATACACAGGGTCATAAATGGTGAAACAATCACTTAGCCCAAGTATAATGAGCTGCACTATGAATCTGACAGCATCAAATACATGCGTCATGGGCTGATGTGGAACATCTGTCGACGTTTCAGTCTAGCAATGGATAAATGGAATAAATCATTGAGACCATGATCACACAATATGTCAATTAACAATGATGGTGCACCTTAATTTATGGAAGAGTCAAAAATATGTGAGAGCGAATGTGTGAGAAGTGATTGGAACAGATCATGCCATGAGCAAACAATCATATAAGTCCCAGAACAGAGGGAGCAGAAATGCATCCAACATTAGAGGTGTAGTGAAAAAAATCAATGCTGGATTAACACTTTGCCATTGGCTGATTAGTTGCTTGTGAACAAAGAAACCAGAAAAGCTTGATTCCTTCCTGTCCATACTGATCTCACTGTGGTACAATAAAATGGCTATATGCTGGTGCATTGGCAAAATATCAGATATCAAAAATGTCAGTAACCATCAAACAATGGCTGATACATGTAAACTGATCAATATGAAAATTTCACTTTTATCTCCAATGACAGAGGACTAACCTTTACCCTTCTCTCTGTGTAGATCATATTTGCTCTATGAAGCAGCTAAAGGAGATTCCATCTAGTCCTAAAACGTGGGTGATGATGGCAGAACGACACAAATTAAATTATTAATTTAACTGCAATTAAACAATACAGATGTATCTGAACTTTTATATTGATCTTCAATTTGTATCAGCCAAGTGTAATGTTTTGGCAATCTAGTCAGTTCCAATTAGCAATCATTGTTACTGCATTTTCCCAGACCAAGACACAATACATTATAAATCAAAATAAATTTCAAAATTATGCAGATTGTAATTGTTCAAAGTTGATACAATTTGGTTCTCCACCTGTGCATAAAGTATTCTGAGATGGTAAAAGCTGGGTATGGCATAATATCCAGGCATTGTCTGCACAATACTACCCACAGATAAATTGTGCCTTTGTGACACAAACTGAGAAGGAGTGAAACAAAACAGTCTGATATGACACTCTGGCCCACATTTACTATAGTGAAGCAACGTTCAACATAGTGTCTCTTTACCTACCATTGTAAAGGCCAGCATGTGCAGTGCAAAACTGCAATGCATCGTGTAAGTGAAAGTAGGAACTTTAATAAATATAGGCCTCTGAGTCACACACAAGGAAGACAGATGACCAGGTGTGTGATAGTCTTCTTTACATATTTTTGTGTGTTGTCGTCTTGTGTAGGCAAAGTATGGAGGGGCATATTTATGAGGGCTTTGTGTCATGCGTGCACCACGCAATGTGGTACATGCACGACACAAACCTCTCAGTCGTATTTATGAAGCCACGCAGAGCCACATTCCGTGATTTTCAGTGGCTTCACAAATGTGGAGTAATGCAACACAGCGCAAATCGCTGCTTTGCCTTACTCTGTTCCCAAGGTCTTGATGCATTTCCAGATTTACAAGGGCTTGTAAACCTGGGAATGCTTCAAAGTCTAATGCAACACCAGGTAAGGCGTAACGAGTTGAAATATTTTAATTTCTCCTTGTTTTTTTCTCTTTCTATGTGTGCTGCATTTTGCAAAGTGTTTCGAAGTGGAAAAAAAGGGTAAAAGAAATTGCACTACATAACACCACCATGACAAACAAATCCTAGATACCACTCGTATAAGACTTTAAAAGAAAATCCAAATCCCTTTCAATGGCACTCTCTTCATATAACCACAAGCTTATGTCTCAAAGGAACTCTTACTTCGCATGCTAGCATGGCAAAGTCTCTTCAGCCAGGGAATATGTAGTAACAAATAGCATAGATCAGATGTTGATTAGTGTCTTCTACCATACAACAAACAACTTGGAAAGATGCTAAATGTCCATTCAGTCATTCTTAGTTTTGTTTAAAGTTCACCAATGTCGAAGTGCTTGTCGAATAGTCAGAATCTGCCCTTTTATTTTGTACAATAACTCAATAAACGAGATGGAATGTCTGCATGGTTTTTAGTCAATGCATTTTGAAAAGGAAACCCGTCATCAAGGGACTCACATGAATCATTGAAGGTGAACAAACCTTGAATATAAAGAAGAATAAAGCAACATAATGTATGGGATTACATACACCCATTGTACATTATTAGGATATTGCAAGTCCCTGAGATGTTCCATGACCATATAGGGGAACAATGCTGAAGGGCAGAGGGTGTTTTAATCCTTATAATACATGACACACATCACTCTCCTACAAACCACTTAAATCCTTGGTGTCTTGCTCTTTAGCTTACTTGCAAGCATGAAGAAAAAAGGCAGAACCTGTACTGCGAACTTAAACACACCAAAAAAAGTTAATGAAGGTTGCAAACATTTATTAAAATCAGTTTAATGTGAATCATATTAAAAATGTTGTGGCTTAGATTGAGTAGACATATGTAGAGATTGTATCTTTCTGGTAATGACCTTTAGCATGGAAAAAATGAACATGTTACCATACATTTCAACTTTCTACTACTCATGTTTTTTTAAAATAAAAACATACCAGAAGAAGGAAAAAAGCACTTCCTGTTTTCCTTGTTTGAACTGCAGCGGATATGATGCTCCATGACTTGCTTTTCAGCTTTGTTGCTGGCTCTGCAGCAGTCATTGGGACATCGTAACTCAACTGTAATAGCTCATTAGCAGCTATGTAATTTCTTTATGACAAGTGACTAGAGATGTCACAACTCAAATATAATAAGGAAATTAGACAGATTGTTATATAAGGATTGCTGTCTCACTTGCATTATAATGTGATTATAACCCTCAATCGTACATTGCTGTTAAGCATTATTAATACATTAACAATATTAAAAATAGAATATAAGAAGTCAAATTCGCTAGTTGTATAAAATACCTTGATCTACTTTGATTCTTATCAAGAACCTGGACATCAGACATCAGGAAATGTTGGCTGTCTCCATGCTGGATAAAGAGCCGAAACTGACGAGCCACCAGGCCAAACAAATCCTCTGTGCAACCCATAAAAGACTTGCCAGTTCTAAATTTGCAAATGTTTACTATAGAAAGGTATTTTGGCTGTGGCTGTGATTTATATACTCCTATGTCTTAATTTCTTCTTTGACATGCTACAGATCACCTTCCATTTCAAGTTCTTCCTGAAGACGATGAGGCTGCATCTATTTCTCACTTGCCTACTCGGTGAGTATGTCTCTTTATTCTGTTCTCATTATGCAAGTGCCAAGGCCTAGCAAGAATCACATCTAGAATTATTCACAACCTTTTTGGTCAACTCCCAGCTACTATTCCTAGCTCAAGATGCAATTTGGAATATTTAGCCCTTTGGCACAGTTCACTAGTTGGTGCTTCAAACATAGTTTTTGGGAAAATATATGTAATGTTCATGAAAATTATGCAATATTACATGGATTTCATGAAATTGCCTTAACTTGTAGCTCAAATGAAAATTTTATACGAGGGCATAACTTGTATTCATAAGTCACACAAGACACCACCTAGAGATGCTTGGAGGACAAAATGTATCACAGTTGTGGTTTTATTTTTTACAGAACTACTCTTTTGCTCTACCAGTGTGCCCATATAACATGAATTTCACACCATTTTGCCAATATGCCTACACAAATGTTGCCAACCAATACTCACTATCACCCATTTGTGTACTTTGGAATTTCATAGAAAAAGTATTATTTGTTAAATTAGATGTGAGTATAGTCATTTTTTAAACATATTCGAGGGAGAGTAAATAAACAATAAAGGTTTGGAAAGGGTTTTTGATTAAATTTACAACATTTCTCGTGACAGTAGCATCCTTCAGGCACCCGCTAGCAAAATAATAACTTGTACATTATCTCACAAGGAAATTAAAAGTTCACAATACGTATTTGCAGCATTGATGCTTGTGGGAATCCAAATTGTTGGGGTCTGGATCTTTGGTGAGCTGTCATCAGTTTATTAATGGTGTATTGGGTAATTGAATTGCTTTTACATGAAAGAATTCATATGGCTTAAGAATTTAAAAGTCAGACAACCATTATTATGATATATTAATTCTGTTGACTGTTGTTTAAATGCATCCAATTTTAAAATGTAGGCTTACATAAATGTAGGGAACAGGTATTGGTGTGAGCTAAAGTTGAGTTCTCACAAAGTTAAGCAATCCAGTGCTTAAACATTAAATGCAGGTTTCTGAGAGTAATCCTGCTACTTAACCTAACAAAAGAAGATTTTGCTGACAATTATGGTAACTATGCATAAAGTTTATTTTTGAGGACCTGTAAATGTAATGGATGAAATGTATTACTTTAAAATAATCTGTGGATTTGACTGTATGTTTTGCTGTACAGAGAACACCATTAAAAAGAGGCAGAGTCCTTAATGGAGAATTGTATTATGGCTGAAACAAGATTTGTGCTGAGTGCTGATGTCAGCAATAATTTAGAAAAGTGGTAGTTCCCTAGAAGTGGACTGTGGAAGCATATATTTATCAGCCATTTATGTTCTCAGCAGACCAGTTTCAAGCGGGTGTGAGGGATTATGTATTGTTTTTGCTGAGAAAAGCATAATTCAACTATACTGCTTCATGTTGCGGTGCACTAATGGGTAGCAGGAATTTTATGGCCACTATCCTTCTCCACATGGTGCAGGTATAGGCATTGTGTAGAAACCAGAGAAAAAGCATACCAAATATTATGCATTATGACTTCAACATTAAACGGGATTGTGATTTGTTGAGGTTATATTTCTGAACCTTTTCTCCTGCTCTAGTTGTTTGATGTGTAGTTTTTAGTTCAAGCGTAATCGTACGGCCTCTTGTATACTTTAGTATACTTCTCTTGCGGGATTAAAGCCATCCCCCTGCTTTTGATTTGTTTGCTTCATTGTCCTTTAAAAATCATTGCTTGCTAGTGGTCAGTCCTGCCTCTTTGTCCTCCTTTTCTCTCTCCGTTTCTCCCACTGAGCAGAGACTAAGTACTGCCTCATTTCGCTATTGTTCTTAATCTGTTCTTTGAGAAACTATTTTTTTCTTGGTTTCCTGCTCTTTTACTGTTTGCCTGTGTTCAGCTTCGCCGCCCTAGCTGCTTACATGTAAATATAGCATGTCTCCCTCACACCTCCTCTTAATGCCGCAGTTGTGGTAGTGCTGCCTCCCGCGCCGTACCTCCTACTCCATTGATTGTATTTTTTTTTAGCTTTTTTTGCACTTTTCGATGTCCACCATCAGTTGGGCTTTTTTTGGTAGGATATTTATTTGGCTTTGGGCTTCCTTTTAAGGGGAATTGGGCTTGTTGAAGTCTTGTATTATTTGTTTCCTGCTCGTGTTAATGCATTGCCATGCATATGCTGTGTTTCAGCTGTCATCATAAAATTAATTAATCCCCGTACAATAATTGTTTACATATATACATTCATAAATATAATAATGCCACTTCAAGTTTGAAAAGTCGTTAGTTCACCCTTCTATTCATCATCAATTGCACATGTGGTTGGCAACACATACAAGACAGCAACATATTGGGCCCGATTCACAGAACTAACTTAAGACAAAATCCTAAACTTACTACCATTTTGGTATTCACAGAAGGCACTTACTTACTCATTTTGAGTAACTTACTCATTTTGAGTAACTTACTCATTTTGGTATTCACAGAAGGCACTTACTCATTGATGAGTAAGTGCCTTCTATGAATACCAAAATGAGTAAGTTACACAAAATGAGTAAGTTACTCATTTTGTATTCACAGAAGGCACTTACTCATCAATGAGTAAGTGCCTTCTGTGAATACCAAAATGAGTAAGTTACACAAAATGAGTAAGTTACTCAAAATGAGTAAGTTACTCATTTTGGTATTCACAGAAGGCACTTACTCATCAATGAGTAAGTGCCTTCTGTGAATACCAAAATGAGTAAGTTACACAAAATGAGTAAGTTACTAAAAATGAGTAAGTTACTCAAAATGAGTAAGTAAGTGCCTTCTGTGAATACCAAAATGAGTAAGTGCCTTCTGTGAATACCAAAATGGTAGTAAGTTTAGGATTTTGTCTTAAGTTAGTTCTGTGAATCGGGCCCATAGTGATTAGCAAGAAGCGAGCGATCGGGACGCGGCTCGGCTGGCTGCTCTGCTGCATGCTCCGCAGAGCTGCTGATGCTGGGGGATGTGACAGCTTCTGGTTTCGTTTTGCTGGTACCAGGGCAGTGGCAGGCTACTAGGGTTGTAGCAACCTATAATACAACAGGACTTTGGAGGGGCTGAGCTGCAGGGAGTTCAGGGCTACGGTGCCCTGGCTTGGTGAGACCGCGTAATGTCTTGCTCCCTGTTGGAGTTTTGCCACTTTCAGGACATTTGCCTGGTGTGGGATTTCTCATCTGCGAGAGCAGCCAGTGGGATAGCAGTGAGTGGAGGACTTGAGGGATATTACGAGAGCAGGGACCCGGGCAGCAACATTGCAAATTGGCTGTATCAACGCTGACCTTGCACCGAACACCAGGCATGGGCAGCAGCAGTGGAGGGCGATGACTGACCACAGCCTAACCCTTAGTGCTGCACTGGCATCCATCCACTCAGAATATTATTGACCACTGTCACTGATCCACATACTGCTCCTAACGAACCAGAAACCATAACAATGCATAAAGACCGAACTACTGGAGTGCTTTGTGGCCACAAACACCTTCTTAAGCTAAGCATATGTTTGCTTCAATGTGCACATCAAGGTCCGCCAAACATTGCAACAGCCTAAATCTGACCACGTAACATAATATTCACCGTTACACAGAGTACAGTAGTGATTTGATATCCGCGGTGATCCCCGTTATGAACACAATTCTTGATCACTGCATTTATTTATTCACTTTTTGTAGTGGAAACGAAACCCAGAGGGATAAGTGCATTTTACAAAATAACAGAAATAGGTTACAAATATGATGCCAAGCACTTGGGCCCAGAGTTAGCAAATATTTTGGATAGGCAAAGGGTAGGCTTTTATCAGTGTTCACTTTTAGAAATCTACATATGCATTATGATATGTGAACAGTGTTGAGGAGCTGTGCTTTGGTCTCTTCTGTGTTCCACACATTACTCTGATTCTGTAGGACAGGGCTGCATTTGCAGTACCCCAGCACTTAGACTGGCTGTAGCTTATTTTACCAATATTTCCTGGCCAATTAATATATGCATCACAAGGAAATGGCCAGGTATTTCCGTCAGTATTAATCAACAGTAATAATCAAGTATCGACCTGTGAAACATTATGAGATTCGCTGATAGGATGTCCCTGGATGGTCTTATAACAATAGTTCAGTAAAGACCTCACACTCTGCTGCCACTAAATCCTTTAAGCCCCAGAAGCAGAAGTTGTACTTCTTCTGTTGGTCTATAAACAGTGTCCTTCTCTGCACACAGTTTGTTTTCTCCTGAACTGGCAGGACATTGACACATTGTCTGGGAGTTTACAGAGATTCTGTAGCTACCTGACGTGGCCTGGAATGGGGTAGGTGACGAGCGGCTGTGCGCTGGCATCCGGGGACATGGTTCACCCCTTACCGACCTCCAGGTAGAGGGGTGGGTGTTCGTCCAGGCAACACATGCATCTTTCTACTGACTGGCCAGCACTTAAAATCTTACCCTCTCACTCCTCCAGCTGTCTGACCAGGGGGTCCAGATTATCACATAGAGGAGCTACTCTGCTCCTAAAAACCCCTTTCTTCAACTAAATATGCACCCCCTGAATCAATCCTTCTTGGGCTGTGCACCCCAGATCTGGAGCTGTGAACCCACCCCCCATTGCCACCTCCACATCCAGTGAGATCAGTGGCGCTGCCTACACGCATTACCAGAAGCAGCATGGCGAGTGGTGTGCACACTGTGTTAGTAGTATTAGAGTTAATGTATTAATTTGAAAGTCGGTATATCAATTTTAAGCAGCCTGCATGCAGCTGTTGTCACCGTGGTGTGGGACACCAGTTCTGGTCTCCGAAGCCGAGGTGGGTGATCTTATGGTTTGTATTTTAGGAATATTATAAGCCAGTGAAGAGTTTGCCCTATATAAAACACAAGGGTCTCCAATACATCCTACAAAGACAGTAAGTGTTCTTTTTGCCAGATGCGTTGGCGTTTTGGAAAAAGTTATAGTTTTTACAAAGGCTATCTTTTGTTTAGTTCATAAATTCTGTAGCCCACCAAAGTGACGACATTATCTGGACCTGACTGGATTATCTGGATCTGTCTTTTTTCTCTAAAAGGCAAAAAGTATTATTAAAAATGTTTAAGCATCCAGTACCAACAGCTAAAGACATTTCATGCTTTGGCCCGTTTTATATGGAAGGCTGTCTGAGATTGTCACACTTTGAATTTTGCCAATTGGGGAATCTGATGGAAAATGGCTGAAAAGTGATTACCGAAAAGCATGTTGTTTTTATTACTTTGCGCTTTTGTGAAAAGGTGGGCCTTGAACTCCTCTCTATCCACAATCGGTTTCAGGGAAAAACTCTCTCTCACGCTCTCACTCCCCAGCACCCACAATCAGGGCCGGACTGGGTACCGAAACCGGCCCTGGCAAACTGCTCGGCCGCTCCCCCCTGGGGGTAGGAGGGGTGCAGCCGAGCTGTTTGCGAGGGCCGGTTTCGGACGATTTTGTTACAGGGGGCCGATATTGATGACCCCCGGTAACAAAAACGGCCCCACAGGGGCCCAAAACCGGCCCCACCCTAGCGGCCCACCGGGGAACCGCCCAGTGCCCGCTACGGCCAGTCCGACCCTGCCCACAATAGTCATAAACTGTCCACACTGACACAAGCAGACATGCAGTATTCTGATTAATTGCTGCACTCAAATTCCTGGCGAAGGTTCACCAGTTAGTTTATGTTGTGAAGTTATCTGTTGTGTTTGCCGGCATCACAGAATAATCGTAATGTTTCATCAAATCCGTCAGTGATACAAATAGCCTGTCTACAGTCAGTCGAGATTGCTGACCCTAAGCTGTTCTTCTGTGTTAATCTGGAACTGTTTCTTTATTCCAAATACGTCCATCACTGGTGCGTATTACATGGGATATCACATGTTCAACACGCACAGGGAAAAAATATTTTGATTTACCCTTCACAACATGCCCTGGTTTTCTTACTCTGACCCAGCATCCTTCACTCACATCTAGACCCGTTGCTACATCCCTTACCACCATCACTCTCCTGCACTTTTTCTGCTTCTCTGGTCTCAGTGGTAATTCCTCATTCTTAGTCCTCTATACAGTGCTGCAGCTGCTTCTCTGGTCCCAGTGGTAATTCCTCATTCTTAATCCCTAAGGCAGTGCTGCAGCTGCTTCTCTGGTCCAGCTGGTAAATTCTCATTCTAACTCCTCTAGACAGTGCTACTAGATGCTTCTCTGTTCCTACTGGTAATTCCTCGTTCTAAGTCCTCTAGACAGTGCTACTAGCTGCTTCTCTGGTCTCATTAGTAATTTCTCATTCTACGTCGTCTACACAGTGCTGCAGATACTTCTTTGGTTCTGTCAGTAATTCCTCCATTCTAAGTCCTCTAGGCAGTGCTGTAGCTGCGTGTCTGTTCCCAGTGGTAATTCTCCATTCTTAGACCTCTAGGCAGAGCTACTAGCTGCTTCTCTGGTCATGTCGGTAATTCCTCATTCTAAGTTCCCTAGGCAGTGCTGCTAGCTGCTACTCTGGTCCTGTCGGTAATTCCTCATTCTAAGTCCTGTATACAGTGCTGCAGCGTGTGTCTCTGCTCCCAGTAGCAATTCCTCATTCTAAGTCCTCTAGATAGTGCTGAAGCTGCTTCTCTGGTCCCAGTGGCAATTCCTCATTCTAAGTCCTCTAGGCAGTGCTGCAGCTGTGTCTCTGTTCATACATCCACTACACTCCAAACCAAAACACATATGTAAAAGACATTGCGATTTACAACGCCAATAGCTCTAACTCTAAAAAATGTGAGGCCTATTGCATTGCAAATGCTTGTTATAATTGGTTGATGGAGCCACACTGTTGTCATATTCCAACCTAACCCCATCAATAGCTCTGGATATTGTGAGCTTTTTATTTTAAAGATTTTCACCAGCCCTTTTCAAGATTTCATTAAAACATGTTTTAGCTTTTAGATTCTGGACCATTGCAAGTTCCGTGTAATTCCCGATTTGACTGGAAACAATGTTTCTGGCTGAAATGCTTGTGAAATCTCCAGATGGAAAAGCAAAGAAAAAAAATGGAATCAGGTGTATTCTTCCAGTTTTCCATGGTAATTCACCATTTTTCAGCAGGAGACAATCAGAGTCTCACTCATAATGATATGTTAAGTCTGCATTCAGGAATAACCAACACACATGGTAATGATAATTTTGGGTGCCAAAATTACCAATGTGGGTTATTGCACAACTTTGAATGGAGCTCTACGAGTTTTCTTTAGGAAACTTTCTAGTGACTGGATGAAATGCCTTGATCTGACATGACTCAACAACAAAAAAGTGATGGATGAATGCTTCAACTTAGCTGTGACACTTCCTGTTGGAGCGGAGCTATAAAGTTGATCTCTCTCTAGAGGGACACAGTGGATGAAAAATTATGACTAAAATGCAGCCCAAGCAATCGCCATTGGCTAGATTAATGTGAGCATTTGTTTAATCACTTTGTTTTTCATTGCAGTAGGTGCCATGGATGCAATGGATGGGTTCTGTGCTCTCTCTGCATCAAGAATCAAGCAATACATAACTGGCAATGCCTAACGAGGCCTAAACTCGTTTAGGGTTACTTATTTTCCCAACTAGAATGAACATATACCAGTAGTACGGGCTGGACTATTTCTTTTGGAGCAGGACCAGTACTGATTTTCCTACAGCTAGTCTGGGTTTAGAGTGGCTGAGTGGAAAAAGCTATAGATTGGACTGTAGTCCGAGCTATCACCAGTGGATGAGATTACTTCAAATATTCCCTTTAAAACTTTGAGGCTTGTTCCAGTTGACCTACATGAAGAATGATTGTCAATGCCAACAACCAGCCATCCTTGAGTAACACAAGGTACTGTTTTGAGTATATATTAGACTTGATGGTAAAGGTTTTGGAGGCCAGCGAAGTGACACGACGATAAATGAGATTAGTGTATAGCCTTGGTTCGTGCATAGAGACATGGTATAGTCACGATGATCTGTTTTGGCTACAGTATTGGCACTTGCCATATTTGTAGATTGAAGCCTTGCTTAGAAGTTACATTTTGTGATGGTTAATACTAAATATTTAAATGTATTGCTTTCTAAGACAAATATGGCACATTGGTTAACTGCCTCAAAAGTTATAACAATACTATACAGGGACAACAGTTGCATGAGTTAATTCTTGCTTATACTGGTCTGTCTAAGTTATTGGTGGAACTAGGCTTTCGGGCATAATAAATCAAGTTAATGAGGTATCAAGATAACAGGTAAGTAAGTATAAACACTGTCACTGGTGCATTAAGAACCATAGCATGTGGATGATATAATAGGACTGCAAAACAAATCTTATTTATTTGTCCATATTCAGTTAAAACATGTACCATAATCCTTTCTTGACGTGTGATGCTTAGCAAAAATATTCCTGTTATTTTAAGAATTCTTGAAAAATAAAAAAGGCATTGAAAGCTAGCCCGGACTAGCAAACTTACAGATCTTTTATCGAGTTCCATGGTAGCATTGTACCATCAACATTACAAAGTGCTTTCATCCGTAGAAAAAATAGCTCTTTGGAAAAAAAGTGAAATTCCCCTTTACGTTTCTGTTGAATTGATGTAAAGGTTACAAAGCAAAAGCTAAAAAAACACACTGAAATTCGACAGGCATAATCAGTAATGCAACCCTAACTTCCCCAATCCATTTCTCATGGCCTCAGGTACGAGCTCACATTTGTCAAAATCGATCACGACTGACATCACTCATGACATCACTGAATGAGCTCAACACCCATATGCTACAGAATCCCCGGGGATCCATTTGTTCAAACACTCCACGGTCTCTGGGAGGAGCAGCTTGCATTCCATAGGTCCTGATTTGTGTGTCAAAGATTGTTGTGTGAAAAGTCTACTTTGGCCCAGGCCAGCACGCTCTGACCTTGGCCAGATATTCAACACCCTTACCCTTAGAGTTCACGGGACACTCAGCTCTCAATGTCCCCTGGAGATGGCACTTTAGAACGTCCATTGACCTCTGGATGCAGAACCTGGCTTTCTGCCAGTCTCTACAAATAATATCCCTCCTCTATAAGCTTATTGGGCATAGCCTTTGGCTCTGCTGTGTGTGCTCAGGGTGCAGGTCTTACAAAGTTCACTCTACTCGTCCTCTGAATATATGCCCGGTACCTGCTTGGTGTGATGGGAGGGGAAGTTTGGCAAGATTCCGTACTGGTTTTGGCATCCTCCATGAAAGTGCCCTTGATGTCATTTGTGACATCATGTGAGAGATCCTGAGCAGTGCATTGGGTACAATTCTTGTTGTGTTGCAAGCCACAACTAGAGTATTGAGTTTGATTAATAGCAACATCCAGTCAACTAAATGGCAATTTTATTTGAACAGTGTGACTGGTCAGAAAAGACAAGTGTGGTTGTACTGACACTGACTGTGCAAGACGTAAGTGGGAAAGTAAGAAGAGTTATGTGGTAGATGGATGGAATGCTGCAGAGAGGTTTAAACAATTAGGGGCATATTTATCAAGGGTATGCATTGCCCTAGTCCCATGCAATGGGACACAAGGGTGATGCAAAACCTAAGTTAGATTTATCTAGCCACTCAAGGCCACCTTGCGGAGCCCTGCATGGCTTGACATATCTAGAGTAATGCAAGGTAGCACAAATCGCTGACTTGCGTTACTGTGCGGCAGGGAAGCATTCCATGAGTGGAGCATGGGTATTCCCACGCATCCAACCACAGATTGTGACACATTCCCAGATTTACCAACACTGCTAGACCTGGGAATGCGTCAGAATTGTACGCCTCCGCACCAGAGGCGTAACGAGGAGAAACAACTTTATTTCACCTTGTTGTTTCCTCTTTGTAAGTGTGCTGTGTTCCGCAGCACGCACAGAAAGAGAAAAATGCCTCTAAGAATTGTTTTTGTGCAGGAAGGGGATCCTTCCTGCGCAAGAACAATCCTGCCTACAAGGCAGGCACCCATACAACATGACGCAAGGGTGTCTGTGTTGGCGCTAGGCAGCCAAAAGTACTCCAGCGCTAGGAATGCTCTGTATAATGGTAAATACAGCGCATTCCTGCCCTTTCTCTTTCACGCAGCGCAGCAAGGTAGCTTGCTGTGTTCCGTTGCATGAATTTTATATAACTAAGGATCTTAGGGGTAAATTCACAAGAACGTGTGATAACTACCGCAAGAGTAGCGTAACGCAACTTCCAATAACGCAGCCTATCACGGGAAATAACCCCGTGTCAACGTGGGATTCACAACAAGGCGGTAGCATGCGATAGTCACCAGATAACGCGTCAAATGCCAGCTTGTAAATCAACACCACGCCCAAAAAATGCAAAACGTGTACGCGAGAAATCATGCGATGAGGCCAATCGCGGTACAAAAAGCTGCGAAAAGCAGCCTCAGGCCTGCAACTCCCACGCGTCTGGCGGGCAATTACACCATAAAAACCACAGGCACAACACACCAGAAACAAGCCAAAGCACATAGCAACATCCATGCACCCTGACCAAGTGCAGAGGGCAACACGAACCCCACCACCTCCACAGACCACCAGCAAGGAACAAGTGGGTCGGGGAAGGCCAAGGAGAAAATGGAGAGGAAGACGGGGTGCAGACCGCAGGAAAACAAGACCAAGGCCACGGAGGCGACAGAACACTACCAGCAAATGACCCACAAGCAGACCGCCTGGAATGCAGTCGCAGAGCCCAGGAGGCCAATCCAGGAGACCAAGAGGCTCCGCCAGGACGTGACAACCTAAACCAGGCACAAACTCACTGCCAACAGGAAGGCAGCAACAGCGACAGGAGGTGGAAGTCCAGCGACACAGGAGGAGCAGGAGGAAAGCCAGGCCACAGTCATCAGTGTGGAGAGGGTGCAAGGAGTAGGGAGTACGGACACAGCTCGACAGGACCTGACACAACAACAACAGGGTGAGGATCCAACAGGGACTGGGGGGACGTGGGGTGATGGGCACAATGCCACACATGCACAATGAGGTGTAGCACACTGCACATCCACAAGTACCCAGGGACATGTCCCCCATCCCCGTAGCACACTGCAGCACACACACATAGCAATCACAGCAAATACCATGACAATGTGGCACAAAGTGCAACACCCACGCTGCAGAACAGGGGACACAACTGGGTCCACCCAGGCGCAGAAACAGAACAATCACATTGGACAGAGCAGGGAACTGTGAGATGCACATCTACCCCTACAACCCCACATCAGCCATGTAGGCCAAATGTACACTGCCCCAACTCAAATAGCCACCACCGCCCAAACAGTCACAATGTACATTGTCACACAGTCTGCATGTCGACAAGAACAAGGCGCCAACACAATGCCAACATGCACCTCCCCTTCAAAATGCTGAGGGACAAACAACACCTCCAGCAGTTCTGAACAGACAACCCATCAGTGATGCCCGAGACGAACACCACACCCCCGACCCCGACGCCCTACAACAGCCCATGGACATCCCACACAACCCACCACCAGGACCAGGGCAGACAAGCTACTCAGAGGAGAACCCAGACTCTGCAACAGACCACACAGCATGAAGCACCCGCAATCACGGCTGCCTCACAACACCTCACCCACCCACACATGGCACCCCAATGCCAGGTGGCCGAACGCCAAAAGGAGGTGGCCCAACAGGTGAGGGTGTTGCCTAACCCATGGAATGCGAAGTAGAACACATACGTGGGTGTCCAATACCCTTCAGGGACCACCTACACCCCACAAAGGAGACCCACACCTCCACAGGGACACATGCACATATCATGTTGAACTGGCTACGGGCACGTGCGCCCGGCCCCTTTATTGGCAGGGCCACATGTACAGTGATGCCTGTGCTGGATGTGTGTGGGGTGAGTATAATCCAGCCCGCACGGAGTGCTTGGTGCTGGCAACAACCTGAACAGTGGACACCAGTGCAATGGAAACAGAAAACACCAGCATAACAGAGTCAATTGCAGAGCAACATGGAAGGATCCGGAGTAAGGACAGAGGTCACCCAATATTCAGTCTGGACGTTCCGTGAGTTGCAGTGCACTGAGGTAGGGGCACTAGAGAAGAGCGCACTCATGTGAAGGAATTGCTAGGATTGTGTCCCTTCGGGTTAGTCCTGATGCAGATGCAGTGGGGTGTGGTACACCTGCATCAACTTCCTCATCAACGTCCCAGGTCTCCCACACTGCCTGAGGTGACAGTTGCGTCCGCAGTCCACAGCGCAATACCCAGTATCAGATCCGGGTGTGTAGCTTGACTACCGCCACCAGTCTGCATTCCTGCCTTGGGGCTGCTGCCACCTGCCCTCCCATTGTCTGTGCCTTCTCCCGTCCGCACACTTGACACATCCTCCTCCTCATGGTCCCAGGTCTTCCACACTGCATGAGGTGACATTGCTGCGCAACCTCACAACACCACAAAACTCAATCAGTAACAGACAATGGCTTGCGGTGCACTGAGTCACTGGCACCTGGAGTGCTGAGCAGGGCAGCAGGCCGATGATGGCATCCACAACAGGTCTGGGCAACTCCGTAGGTCTGTCAGGACCACCCTTTCGACTCTGGAAGATGGCGGTTGGAGGTGGTCCTTGCCGTGGTGGCGTGTGCATCCTGCGGTGATGCGACGTCCGGGCCGGTCAAGACTCAATGCCATGTGTGGGCCCTTGTGGCCCGCAGTTTGGGGGCCGGAGGAGGCGGACAGCGCAGGGCCACAGACACATGGCGTTGATGACCCCAAGACCATCGCTACAGAGGCCATTCAATGTCTCAGAAGAAGGGGTCCCAGGCATGACCAGCACAGAGTTAGTGGCCCCGGATGCACTGCGGCCGGCACAGGCACCCAGCCACGGGACGGTGACTTGCGGTGCAGTCAGATGGGCCATGCGACCTGAGCGGGTCCCCATCAATGTCCGAGGTGTATGTTGCGGAGTGTTGCGGGGGACAGTGGAAGGTGTCCTCCAGGGCATGATGCAGAAGGTCTGATGTTATCCGGAAGCAGCAAATTGAGGAGTGGAAAGCGCAACCCTCGTTGTCACCAACAATTCGGGATCAGCTACATGAGGATGAAAACTATCCCCTATTCCATTGACACAAACACCACCAATGTACGACCAGTGAGTGTCCATGAATGTCGGGGAACACACTTAGTGGCACAGGTGCTCAGAGGGGATGCAGTCTGCGATGATGCCGGTACACAGATGTGAACTCCAACATTGCCAAATCAAGTCTCTGTGACCTACTGAACCGCAGTGTAGGCCGGAGGCAGCGGTCAGCATGGGCCCACAGCCACCTGTCGTTGGCTCGCGGGGCGCAGAGTTAGTGACACAGTGGCAGTTGTCGGTGGTGTTCAATCACCTCCGTGACGATGATCCTGTTCCCTCCGGCCTGCAACGCGTCATCCTCTTACGCCCCTCCGTGCGTGCGAAGACATGTATTCAGCCTTTTGAATTACCGATGTTCAGTTCCAATTCTGTGATCCCACTCGAGCGCAGCGTAGGCCGAGGGCAGTGGTCCGCGTAGGCCCACAGACACGTGTGGTTGTGATGCCATGCACAGACTTGTTGCCACCACATCGAAGGGTGTATGGTGAATAGTTCTCTGCCTTAAATAATGTTCACTGCCATGGTGTAATCAAGACTCAGTTCCAAATGTGTGACCTACCTGACCGTGGTGTAGGCCTGAGGCAGCGGTCAGCACGGCCCATTCACCTTGTGTCGCCGGCATAGGTTGGATGGCCCCACCGGCCTGCGTAGTTCAGGTTCAGTGGCACCACGTGTAGCAGGCTGGCTTTGAACAGGGTTTGTGGCACCACGTGTCGCAAGAAGCCCATATGGAACTATGCCTCACTGATCGGGGGGGCGTCTGGTGCTGTGGCCGCTGGCCCGGATTTGGGGTCACTGCCATTCATGACTCAGGACACAGTTTCACATGTGGGACCTGCTGGTCCGAGGAGTGGGCCGTAGGCGGCAGTGCAGTATGTCAACTAGAAAGGACTGAAGCGGGCCTGTGTCGTGGAGGCCTGGTGGTCTGAGCTGACTGCCAAGTTCGCGGGACTCGGGCTTGGAGCTTGTGCCGGCACGTGGTGGGCCCTCCTTGACACACGCCGGTGTCGGAAGGTGATCAGTGTGGCCTGGCTGCGCAGGGGCGGGCCTGATGTGTTCGTGGTCCAGCGTGCTGGGTTCCGGCAGGCGCACTGCATCGCAGGCAACTCGGCTCACGAGGACGGCGTCGGCCTCGTGGCGCGGTGGGAGGCGCCACCCTGGCAGAGACATTGGTCTTTCCGGAAGGGGACCACGCCCAGGCCTACGTGCTTTTTATTCACACCCCTACGCTGGTGGGGCGTACGCCGGGCCATCACACTCCGCTGACGCTTAGGGGGGGGGCGTAACAGGCAACATTTCCGCGATGTCCCCCACTGGCTGTGGTGACATGGTGGCGGTCACTGTCCACTACACTCCATACGCAAGCGGTGTATGTCGCCATGGATATGGGTGTGTTCTGCATACTGCGAGGTGTCCAGCACATCTCCGGCACTGTTGGCATTGTGTACTTTCCCAATCATGGTTCTACTGCATCCTTCACACATGCCTGGTTGCCACCTCTCCCCACATTCGGCTATTATGTGGCTGAGGTGCCATGCCGTTGCTGGCTCATGTTCAGGGCTTGCCCATGTGGACATTGTAAGTTGTTCTGTCGTGTCTGGTGGGTGGGCATATTGTTGTGCCTGTTGTATGTGATTTTGTGACGTGTGTATTGCCAGAGTTGTGAGTTGCATGGTTGTGGTGTTGAGGTGTGTGGGATGTTCATTTGTATATTTCCAAGGGGCTGTACATTTCCCTTGTTGCCATCCTGGGTACGCTGGTTGAAGATGGACTGTCGGAGGATGAAGGTATCATGCACACTGGCTGTGTATTTGGAGGCGACATTGTTGGGTGTTCCACGGTGTTCTGTTGTTGCCTGCACATTGGTGTGAGACGTGTGCTTCTTGTTGCGGTGATTGTGTGCTGTGTCACCAGGGGGCACAGGTAGTACATGTGTGCTGTGTGTTGCCCCCAACACGTGCGTGCATCCTGCTATGGCGTATGGTCCTTGCTTGGTCTCCAGCGGATCCTACGCCTTGTGTTGTACGTATGGGGACTGGGGTACCAGGGTGATGGTGATGTCCAGGACAGGTGTGTGGGACTTGTATGTGGCTGGCTGTGAGACTCCTCCGACTCTGGCGGGTGTTGGATGGGGGTCCCAGGGGCCATCAGCTTTGTGTGGGGTGGGATGTTGGTTGTCCGCTGTGTTGTTGCCGTAGGCCTGTTAGGCGATGATGGTCAGGATGCGTAGGTTGGTTGTCCCTTTCAGCCTGTAGTGGAAGGTGACATTGTCAGGTGTTGGGTCTGTGCGGCTGGTACTTTTCCTGCGGTTCCGCTGTCTTTGTCTGCACTGCGTCTGTGTTGGTCTGGGGGGGGGGGTGTTCCGGGTGTGGGATGGGGTCCTGGGGGTGGTGGCGGTGGGTGTTGTGGCCCTCTTGGGTGTCCGGGCGGCATGATGGATGGCTCCATGGCATCTGTTGCCCTTCGGATGTGGCCCTGGGCGGTGCTCCCTTTTGTGGTGCTGGCTTCTGTCCGACTTTACACCAGGTCAGAGCAGGTGTAGGTTTCCTGGTGCTAACGCGCCTTATCGCCTGTTTTGTGTTTTTATCGCGGATGTGGCTGGTCGTTGTGAATGTTGAGGTGTGCTGTTGTCTCTGCTTTTGTCACGGGAACACCTACTCTGCATCTCATTAGCGATATTTGCGAGGGTCCTCTGTGGCGATGTTTTTTGCGGCTGCTATCGCGGGTAAACTGGTGCTGTGGGCTTTTAACACCGGCTTGTGAATGGGGGGGTAAATATATCACGACTTTGGCTGCGATAAAATGCCGTTAATTTGGTGATAGCTCCTTGTGAATAAGCCCCTTAGTGTATACTGTAAAGGGAACCACTACTTGGAAAGTACTTAATTTTTAAAAATAAATACATAAGTGCAGGGGTCAAAGTTTTTCTTAGGAGCACATCTCTAAGGCTGCGGAATGCAGTGGTTGCCAAATGCCAAGGCAGATTAGTCTTGATTCCCTTTATTGCCTTTTTGTTCTACAACCCTACACTTCCCGTTTTTATCTCACTTTTGCACGTTAGTTTTCAGCCCTTCTTTATAATTATGTCATTATGTTCCTATCTTTCTCAGTCGCCCTTTCAAGCTGGCTCATCTGTCACTGCCAGAGTACCAGACGGCCCGATAGGCCAGTCCAACAATGACAGTCTCTAATGCCTTCCAGATAGAGTTGCATTCTATAATTACAAATACATACATACATTACTGTAGGAAATCCGCCTTTTCTGAATCCTATTTTTGCTGGACTTAGAACTCTTTGCACTATCACCCCTGCTAGACAGGCGTAAAGTACCTGTGTTACTTTTTAAATATGGTTAAATTGGCTTACGCCTGATTGACCTATTTAGCTTGCATATATGTCCCTAGTTTATGGTGTAGAAAATTCACAGATGGCCTGGAAGGTAAATGCTACCTGTGGGCTACAGCAACTATTGTGCCATTTACAGAGTGGGTGTGTAAAACATGTCTTCAGGCCTACCATGTGTAGCCTGATTACAGCCACCTGACTGCTATTACATTTGCCACAATAACCACTCCATTTATGTGGGGGTCAATAATACCATCCACCCTGAATTGGAGAGATGGTGTCATGTGCTTCTTCTGATGGCTCCCACTCTGTTGGTCCATCAGAGAAAGGCTTTCACCAATGGAGTAAATTGTACTCCATTGGCATAAACCTGGCAGTCCACTGCACTCAAAACTGAGCAGGCAGACCCAGAGATTGGCAGAGTGTGTGCTCCAACTAAATTCTAAATCGGGCCTAAGTCAGAAGGTAAAATCTTTGCCCCTGTCAAACCTGCATGGTGTAGCAGACCCATACTCCTTTGAGGTCAGCCTCAAATTGCACCTAGCTCCCGATCCACCATTTCCATAGATTATGATTGGTGTGTAGTGCTTTTTGGCAATATTTTTAGTTAAAGCTTTAAAATATCATATCTCTGATTCCCCTTACTGGATTTTTATTGTATTGGTGTCATTTTGTTCATTAAAATGTACTCTATATTCAGTTTGGGATTTTTATTATTTGGTGTTTTAACTTTATTACTGTTTTGGTAGGGCATAAATTCTTTATGCATTGCCTTAAATTATGCTTGTCTGCCATCTGCCATAGCTACCACAGGGTACAACACAGGGTAATTTAAAAACTTTAGTGTTCACCCTGAGAAATTAATGTTATAATTCCCTGAGGTGGGCAACTGCCCACTCCAAATAATAATCCACTTTCTTACAGTGGTGCTCAGTGGTGGGAGCCAGGAAGTATGTTTTACAGTACCAATTAGAAATTAAAAACCCTTATATAAAATGACAGCAAAAATTGACATTTTGGATTTTTGTTAGATTTGTTTGTTAATTGAATAATTTGCTCGATTTTTTTCTAAATTCATTCTTGCACTCATATATTTCACCTTAAGTCTATGGGGAATCTGGCTAACATGGAGAGCCTTTGCACGGCACAGCTAAAGAGCATGTGCAAGCAGAGAGGCCTGAATTTGAGAACGGAATCCAAGAAGGAGGATTTTCACATTGCCCTCACAGCCCGGTAAGAAGTCCTTCAGCTACAGTCCACCTCAGAGGAGAATGAGGATATATTTGAGGAAACATCTGTGCCAGGAGGAATACCCCCAATGAGTGGCATCTGCTGTGCTGTCCAGAGCAGGAAGCAGTGTGTCCTATTGCAGTTTATTTCCATGAGATCTGGAGGACAGGAGTGCTGAGAGGGCCTTAAAAGTGTAGCTGGCTACCCCTGCCCTTCATGAGAAAGAAATTGGCCTTGGACAATAAGGCAACTGTAGCTCTGACTGCTGAGGAGAAAAAGGCAGCCACAACCCTTGCACTAGAGGAGAAAAAGTCAGCCTTAGAAGGCCTTGCAGACCCACAAGAGAAGCTAGCGAAAGATGGACTTGAAGTTCCCAAAGGGCATTGAGTCTAGTGATAATGGTGCCTGCGATTCAGAAGTGTGTAGGAGAGGTACACACAAGGTCCACACCCCTAAAACCTGGTGCATATGTGTTTTGGGGGTGACATTGATCAATAGTTTGCAGCTTAACCGCTTCTGTGCCGATGAAAGAAAGATTCCTTCATCGGCCGTGGCGCTCCTGTGACGATGACGGAACAGTTCAGTCATCTGTACATGAGCAGGAAATTCCTCTGCTGTAAACAGTGGAGGGATTTCCTTTTGATAAAAACAGTTTTGGGAGCTGGGAGAGAGCTTTCCCAACTCTCAAGGCTGTTTTTGGTTTTCAGTGAAATGAAGGTCAGCGCGCATGGCGCAACAACTTCATTTCACTTTCACTGCCTAGGTGCTCGTGGGGCTATCTCAGCCCGAGCACCTAGGCAGACTGGAGAGGTATCATTGGAAAGGGGAAAATCTCCCTTTTCCAATGGTATCCTTCCCTAGTGGATCACTGCTAGTGAATCACCGCAGGAGGATGATCCCCAAGCGGGAATCCACTCCATTAGGCACCAGGGAGGGGGGAGCGGCCTTTTGGGCAAGGACTTTTGCTCCCCCCATATGTTTTGGCCAGATTAGGCTTTCTGTCGCCCTTGGGGGACAGAAAGACCACTAGGCACTAGGGATTTTTTTTTTGTAGTGCGTAGGGGTGGTGGCTGCCCAAAATGGGCATGCCAATGCCCCCCAGACACCAATGGCAACAGTCTTTCTGTCCCCCCGGGGGGAAGAAAGCCCACTAGGCACCAGGGATTATTATGGTTTCTTGTAATGCGTAGGGATGGCGGCTGTGCAAAATGCCCCAAACCCTAGAATCCAATGGCAACAGTCTTTCAGCCCCACCTGGGGGGCAAATGGGGGAAATAGTACCCAATCTGTCCCCCAGGGGGCAGAAAGCCTTCTAGGCACCAGGGAATTTGTTTTGTTTATTAGGGGTGGGGGCTGCCCGGAATAGGAATGTCAGTGCGCCCCACGTGCCCCAAAAAATAGCCACAGTCATTCTGACCCACCTGTGGGGCAGATAGGGGCAACAGCCCTCTGCTTCCCATAAAGCCCACTAGGCACCAGCCAGTATTATTTTTATTCAGAGTTCGGGTGGGGGCTGCCCAGAATCGGCATGCCCCCCTCAAAAACAAATGGGAACAGTTGCTCTGCCTCCCCAGCAGGCATATGGGGGCAATAGCCCCTGATCAGCTCCCCTGGGGGGCTGAAAGCCCACTAGGCACCAGCGACTGGTTTTTTCAGAGTGTACTGGTGGGGGCTGCCTAGAATCGGCCAAACAATGCCCCCACTCCCCCAAAAACAAATGGGCGCAGTCTTTCTGCCCCCCTTATGTGGATGGTAGGGCAATAGCCCCCGATCTGCCCCCCCAGGGCAGAAAGCCCACTAGGCACCAGGGATATGTTTATGGGCATGTCAGTGAGCAGCACCTTAGGCAAATGTCGCTCCTCTTTTCTTGGGCACACATTATGGTCATTTCTGCCCTCCTTGCAGGCAGATCAGCAATATTTTTAGGCTCATCTGCCCCCAAGGGGGTCAGAAAACAACTAGAGACTGGGGAAGTTTCGGTGTGTGTGTGAACTGAAGTTCAGCTGATGGCCTACATGTACTGGCATTTGGCTGGCTGTGTGTGTACTGGCATTTTGCTGGCGGTGTATGTGGACCAGCGCTTGGCTAGCAGTGTGCGCGGAATGTTGCTTGGCTAGTGGTCTGCAAGGTTGGCGCTTGGCTGGAAGTGTGCATGCAAACAAAAATCGGGGGAGATGGAGGTAGCGGTTAGGTTCACCCTCCAAGGTACAATTAGTTCACAAAGAATCTGTAGGTGACAGATCCAAGAACCTAACCAAGGGAATGGGGGTTCCGCTGGATGTCCGCTGGATGATGTTTGGCTGGCAGTGTGCGTGGATGGCTCTTGGCTGGCAGCGTGCTGGTGGTGTGCATGGATGATGCTTGGCTGGTGGTGTGCATGGATGGTGCTTGGTTGGCTGTGTGCATGGACTGTCGCTTGGCTGGCTGTGTGCTGGTGGTGTGCATGGATGGCACTTGGCTGGCAGTGTGCATAGACGGTGCTTTGCTGTAAGTGTGCATGGATGGAGCTTGGCTGGCAGTGTGCATGGACTGTCACTTGGCAGGCAGTGTGCGTGCATGGCGCTTGGCTAGCGATGTAGCTTGTATGGATCCCCCAGCATTTTATGACCCAGAATCTCAGGCAGGGTTGTGTGATAGAACCACGCAGTCTTAAACATGCAAGTCTCAACCACGCATATGCCTTTACCACGCATGCCTGTACAACTAAATATGCGTTGATAAGGCATGTATGGCAAAGACATATCCGTGGTTAAGGCTTATCAGGTAATTCTTACCCCGACCCCTGTCCTCGCCCTAAGTCCTGAAAACCAACCCGAGCCCTAAAATATTCCTTGCCCCCAAGTCCTAAAAATTACTGCCCTCCCCTAAGCCCTAAAAATTACCCAGACCTCCAGCCCTAAAAACTACCCTGCTCCTCCTAAGCCCTAAAAAGTATCCCAATCCCTGCCCCCACCTTGAGCCCTAAAACGGCTCCCCAAGCCCCCACCCTGACATCTAAAACTACCCCCTCCCTCCTGGAAACCAACCCTCTCCCCCGAGCCCTAACAACTACCCCGACCCCCAGCGTGAAAACTACCCTGACCACCCAGCCCTGAAAACTACCCCCCAACACTTACAAATGACCCCCACCCCCCAAAACCCGGCCACAGCCCCAGCCCCACTTACCTCACCGCGTCCTCTCCCGATCCTTCCCCTTCCTGCTTCCGCCCAGCAGCAGCCAGCAGCTAGACTGCGCACTGCCTTAACCACCTATATACATGGTTAAGGCATATGCGTAGTTAAGGCAATCATGGTATTGCTGGCGTTGGCGGAACACATGTGGCTCTGCCCGTGTTGTTATAAATGTTTCCCCTCCTGCAGACCTCAAATTTAGCTAACTCACTTGTGTGGGTGCCCAAAGCAGAGTCAGCCTAAAAACGTATACAATGAAAAACTGAGGGGGAGCCAAACTGGGTCCAAAAGGGCAATTTTTAAAAATACGTTTTTAGGCTATCTCTGGTCTGGGCACCCACACAAGTGACATATCATTTTTATCGGGAGACCGAGGGGGAACGCTGGGTA
Organism: Calotriton arnoldi; assembly: GCA_963921515.1. NCBI lineage: Eukaryota > Metazoa > Chordata > Amphibia > Caudata > Salamandridae > Calotriton > Calotriton arnoldi. The sequence goes on along the minus strand of CAWUFW010004136.1, from coordinate 1,474,962 downwards.
GTGGGAAATGTGTGCCGGCATGGTGATCCCACAACTTTCGAACACAGAAATGTGAGGAAAATGTGACTTTTTAGCTAAATTTGAGGATTGTAGGGGATTATTGGTAGAAAACCGTTGGGGGTCCACTCAAGCCACACCTTCCTGGACTCTCCCAGGTGTCTAGTTTTCAGAAATGTCTGGATCTGGTAGGTTTCCCTAGATGGCTGCCCAGCCCCGGACCAAAAACACAAGTGCCCCCTATCCATCACAAAACAACCTATTTTTGCAAGGGAGATCCTGCGTTTTTGTTCCCGTGCTGGGCAGCCATCAAAGGAACCCTACCAAACCCAGACATTTCTGAAAACTAGACATCAGGGGGAGCTCAGGGAGGTGTGGCTTGCATCGTTCCCCCAGCATTTTCTTACCCAGAATCCCTTGCTAACCTCACATTTTGCTAAAAAGTCAACTTTTCCTCACATTTCTGTGGGAAAGTTGTGGGATCAGTGGGCCGGCACAAATTTCCTACCACCCAGCATTCCCCCAGGTCTCCCAATAAGAATGCTACCTCACTTGTGCGGGTGGTCCAAGTGCCCGCGACAGTAGAGGGCCCAAAACATATTGTGGAGACATCAAAATTATCTATCACAAAATAACCTATTTTTGCAATGGGGGCATCTGCGTATTTGGTTCCGCGCTCTGCAGCAATTTAGGGAAACCTACCAAATCAAGACATTTCGGAAAACTAGACACCTGGGGGAGTTCAGGGAGGTGTGACTTTCATCGACCCCCCAGCGTTTTCTTACCCAGAATGCCTAGCAACCTCACATTTATCTAAAATGTCACATTTTCCTCACATTTCTGTGAGGGAAAGTTTTGGGATCAGCGGGCCAGCGCACATTTTGTACCACCCAGCGTTCCCCCAAGTCTACAGATAAAAATGTTATCTCACTTGTGTGGGTGGGCAAAAAAAGATCAGTTTTCGGTGGAAAAATGTGATTTGTCCACGCTGCATTTTGGACACTTTCCTGTTGCGGGCACTCGGCCTACCCACACAAGTGAGGTACCATTTTTATTGGGAGACTTGGGGAAATGCTAGGTGGAAGTAAGTTTGTGGCTCCCCACAGATTCCAGAACTTTCCATCAGAGAAATGTGAGGAAAATGCATTTTTTAGTCAAATTTTGAGGTTTGCAAGGAAATCTGGGTAAGAGAACCTGGTGAGATCCACACAAGTCACCCCATCCTGAATTCCCCTAGGTGTCTAGTTTTCAGAAATGTACAGGTTTGCTAGGTTTCCCTAGGTGCCCGCTGAGCTAGAAAAGGGTCAGTTTTCAGTGGCAAAATGTGATGTGTCCATGTTGCGTTTTGGGTTATTACCTGTCGCGGGCACTAGGCCTACTCACACAAGTGAGGCACCATTTTTATTGAGAGACTTGGAGGAGTGCTGGGTGGAAGTAAGTTTGTGGCTCCCCTCAGATTCCAGAACTTTCCATCACAGAAATGTGAGGAAAATGTGTGGGTGTGTTAAGAACCACCAGATGGTGAGCTTTTCTGTAAGATTAGATAAGCAGGGCTGCTAGTCGTGATGGCTTTGTGAATGATGCAGCTGTTTTTGGATAGGGATAGGCAGAATTTGTGGAGTTTGATTCAGTGGAATCACGCAGAATTACATTACAATCCCCCCAGATTCTGCAGAATTCTGTGACGGAGTTGAGTGGACATTTGGCGCTATTTTCTTAGCACAAAATGCATCATTGCATCCAAAAATGGATGTGAGGATGCACTTTTCCTAAGAAAATAGTGCTGACAAATACCATTTGGTGATCTTGCATACTCTGTAGTGATAACAACTTTTATGATCACTGTAAAGTATGTAAGGGCGCCAAGTGGTATGCAGTGGTTTCTAAACTTTAGAAACCACGGCATATCACTCAGGGCCCTTATATACTCTGCAGTGATTAAAACGTTTAATCACTATAGAGTATGTAAGGGTGCCGAGTGATATGCAGTGGTTTCTAAACTATAAAAACTAGTGAATATCCATTGGCGCAAGCCCCTTACATACTCTGCAGTGATTAAAACCTTTATTCACTGCAGAGAATGCAAAGGCGCCGAATGGTATGCTGTGGTTACTAAGCTTTAGAAACCAAACCACTGCATAATTTTTCATTCCGGCAGTAGATCAGCACATTAACCAAATTCCTCTGAGTCCACTGGCGCAATTGAAAATTTTAAAGTTGATGCGGGATGGCAAGATGAGCCAATGGAGTTTCTCAGGATGGGGGGATGTTATCATATTTCTTAAGGCCATGGGTATGACATGCCGCAGCATGCAGGATGCCCTTAAGGGGTGCCAGTGTGGAGTCTGGGATGCCAAGAAGCAGGGCGTTCCCACTATCCAGATGCAAGAGGTCTTAAATAGCAGTTCTGAAGTTGCTTTTTGGAAGAAACAGTTTCAGTTTCTTTACAAGAGAGAGCTGGTACCAGGCTGTCTTTGTTTTTTTGGCAGTATATTGCTAGAGGGCAAGGTTGGCCCTGGATGAATCCAATTAACTTGACATTCAGTAAAAGTTGGACTTTGAAGCAGTCAAGCATCATGTCATCATAGGCCCAATTATGAGTCTGGCGGTCTGAGGACCGCCAGACTCACGGGGGTTCGGCAGTGGTGGTCCAGCCACCAACGCACCAGCAGTCCGACCTCCCCATTACGATTTGGGCAGTCGGACCGCCCTGGGACTGGCGATGCCACCAAGGCACCACTGTTCCCTGGATGTGGTGCGGCAGTCAGAGGCCGCAATATGCTTGGCGGGACCGCCATGGTCCTGCCAAACATATTAAGAGTTGCCTATCCGCCGACGGTGTCATGGAGGTTCCTCCTCCATGTACAACGTGTCAGAGAGGAAACACCACCTCATGGGGAAGCACACAGGGGGCATAACATGTGCCCCCCATGTGCATACACACCAGTTCCTGCACGGCATGGACTTTCGAGTCCATGCCATGCAGAAATCTTGTTGTGCAGTCCCATTGTAGTGCCTTTATCAAAGGCACTGCCACCTTGGAAAGAGGCACCGCCACGGGACTGCCACGCCGCCCGCTTGCAAGACCACTTTAAAGTCGTAATCTATTGGGCAGGCGGCGGGTAGTATCGGTCTTGTACAGCCCGCCCTTGCACCGTCAAAACTCGTAATTGGGCCCACAGTCAGGTGTGTTCTTTTTTGTTATTTGTTCTGGGCACATAACACTGTCATGTTTGGGTTAAGCTTCAGTTAGGTGCTGGACATCCAGGTTTGGATGATGTGCAGGCAGTGTTGGAGGTGTTGGATGCCTAAAGTAGAGAGGACTTTGAAGCAAAGTTGTTTATCATTGGCATATATGAACCTTGGTGCGTTATCTGTGAGTAGAGCAATAAGCATCTCTATGAATAGGTTGCGATGACAAAGGACACAATGGAATACTGAGGAACTCTGCAGGTGATAGGTATCTTTTGTGGCCTGGAGGTGCCTATGTGAACAAACTGGTGTAGGTTGCAACTAGTGAAGGATGTTGCCAGTGAATTTCATTCAAGATTCTAGGGTGCATGTGAGGTCAAGATGGTCAACTGTGTCAAAGGCAACTGAGAGGTCCAAAAATATCAGGGGGCAGGGGTCATCTTCATCTGAGGTCAGGTAAGCATCATCTAGGATGTGTAAGGTAACAGTCTCTGAGTACAGACTGGTAGTTGTGTAGGAGACGGTTAGCATTAATGTGATCTTGAACTTAAAAATACACTGTTTTACACTGATCCAGTCGATGAATGATAGATGAATGTTGGGTCAATAGTTGGCGAAGTCGCCAGGGTCTAGCGTAGGTCTCTTTAGAAGTTCTATGTACTTTGTTCTTCCTTTTCATAAAATACATTATTCATTGCACAGAGAAGCCAATGAAGGAGACCTCTTTTTGTTACAAACTGACTATCCTCATTTGTTGTGTCCTCTTGCACTGGGGCTTCCTTGTTTCTTAAAGTGCAATACACATCACACACATTAAAGCAATAGAAAAAACAATCTTTCTCACCCCCAGTCGCTGGCATGGAAAGATGAGGGAGTGTGTTGCAGGATTGTTTTTACACTGTCTATAAGGGAGAAAAATTGATGTCATAACAAAAATTAGCCGTACCAGTGGCTAGGCTTAAGATGTTGGGTGGTGGGCCTCGCCCAGAGGGTTTACTGACAGAATATCGAAATCATAAATATTGTGATACAAAAAATATTATGTCAAAGATATCGATCACAAAAATATAGTTTTTCTTTACATATATTGGTAAGTACAGAAGTATCAAAAAATATTGTTTTACACTAATATTGAATGTATATAATATAAATTAAATATGATGAAATAATATTTAAAAATATATATAAATATTTAGAAATGTAAACAAACCACACACATATATATGAAAGTGTGTATGGTTATATACACATTTATTATGTAAAACTATTACAAAAATATTAATGTTAACTTATATTATAATTTTCATTATTTTAATTTACCGATATAACAAGTGTATCTATCTATCTATCTATCTATCTATCTATATATATATATATATATATATTATCTACTGGCGGTCGCCAGTAGATAGTTATAGTTAGGACCTATTTTCCATAGGAAATCCGCGACATTCTATTTAAAATAACTCTTGCGTCGGTTGACGAATCTTCGCGAAATTTTCAAACTTTATGGCCCGCTCCGGTCCACTCCTACCCTGAAAGTCTCAGGGTGATTCGTCAAGCGGGGGCCGAGAAAAAGGGGGTCCCAAAACGTGTTTTCCCCATTCATTTTCCCATAGGAAACTTTAGACACGGCTACAGCTCGAACTGCTGAACGGAATTACACCAAATTTGGCAAAGAGGTAGTTCTTGGTTCAGAAAGAACCCTTTTTGTTAAATGGTGTAAATCCATTCAGTAGTTGCGGAGAAATTAAAAAAATAAGAGTCAAAAAATCAATTTCCCATAGGAAACTTTATGCAAGGCTACAGCCCGAACTGCTGAACGGAATTACACCAAATTTGGCAAAGAGGTAGTTCTTGGTTCAAAAAGAACCCTTTTGTTAAATGGTGTAAATCCGTTCAGTAGTTGCTGAGAAAATCAAAAGTAAAAACACATATATATCTGGGCGGAGCCTAACCACACATGTCATCGTGAGATCTGATTGGCTGTCAGCACTTCATCCTGGAATTGCTGGCAGCCATCTTGGGACCAATATAAATGATAGTACCACATTGAAATGCATTGTAGTGAATCGAAGATTTGGAGGGTTACCAAAAGGAGAACTATAAAGGGTGATAACAGACTTTAGTTATATTAGAATTCATTTGTTGATGGTACCATACTAATTTCAGGAATTGTGGTGTGTTCTAAGGTGATTTTACCCTGTGAAAAACCTTCTGCTGGGATATCATGAATCATGTTTGAGAGAAAACTATTTTCACATGCTTGTCCCATACAGTTTTGGAAGGTGCCCCAGAAGCTAAAATGAGAGCATATTTTCTGTAAATTCACATTATCTTTCTCAGTCATGTGAGAATGAAGTCTGACATTCTCAGTAAAATATGTACATCCAACAAGGGCAGAGACTGTCAGTTGATTCCTTTGTGTTCTACTGCAGCTTCCCAGAGTGTTCTAAAGAACAACTAGAGTGCTAACAGCCTTACTTATGACAAAAGTATGGCACACCTGAAGCCATCTTGATTGGAATAAACTGGTAACACTTAAAACATTTAATTTAAAAAGGAACAAAATGATGGGGTTCATCTTGTCATAGAAATTATGGTTAGTGCTCTGGAAAGAAAAATTAGGACATGTTTCAAGTGTGATCTCAAATATCTTCCTGTTATATTTCAACAGGAGCAGCCTGTCAGTTGATGCCTTTGTGTTCTACTGCAGCTTCCCAGAGTGTTCTAAAGAACAACTAGAGTGCTAACAGCCTTACTTATGACAAAAGTATGGCACACCTGAAGCCATCTTGATTGGAATAAACTGGTAACACTTAAAACATTTAATTTAAAAAGGAACAAAATGAGGGGGTTCATTTTGCCATAGAAATTATGGTTAGTGCTGCAAAAAGAAAATTTAGTGCATGTTTTAAGTGAGATCTCAAATCCTCTTCTATTTCATTAGAAAATTCTGACATGCAGACTGAAACAATCACTTTTAATACCAGCAGTAGACTTCCAGTTAACTCCTTGGTGAGCAGTAGCTTTACTACAGTGATCTAATGAACAACTAGAGTAATAACATTCTGAATTTATGGCAAATGTGTGACACATCTGAATGCTTTCTGGATGGAATCAAAGTAAAAAACTGAAAGTATTTCCTACTGAGGAGACTGCAGTAAATGAGGAAATTAGGAAACTTCATAACAAAGAAGTCTTCCAAGATGGCCACCAGTGAAAAAAGAGCCCAAATGTAGCACAAATATTACCCAGATGTAGCCCACATATAGCCCAATGACAAAAGTGTGCAAAACTATTTTTAGTTTTAGTTTTTTGCAGTTTTATGTAGTGCAGACTGGTCAGGTATTGGAGCGTTGCATCTTAAAACATGACCCCCTACACTACAAAAACACCACTGCACTACCCTAAACCCTAAAACACTACCCCAGCACGACCCCCTACACTACACAAGCACCACTGCACTATCCTAAACCCAAAAACACTACCCCCAGCATGACCCCCTACACTACACAAACACCACTGCACTACCCTAAACCCTAAAACACTACCCCAACACCACTGCACTAACCTAAATCCTAAAACACTACCCCCAGCACGACCCCCTACACTACCCAAACACCACTGCACTACCCTAAAACATGACCCCCTACACTACACAAACACCACTGCACTACCCTAAACCCTAAAACACTACCCCCAGCACGACCCCCTACACTACACAAGCACCACTGCACTACCCTAAACCCTAAAACACTGCCCCCAGCACGACCCCCTACACTACACAAACACCACTGCACTACCTTAAACCCTAAAACACTACCCCCAGCACGACCCCCTACACTGCCCGAACACCACTGCACTGCCCTAAACCCTGAAACACATACCCTAGCACGACCCCCTACACTGCCCGAACACCACTGCACTGCCCTAAACCCTGAAACACCACCCCCTTCACGACCCCCTACACTGCCCGAACACCACTGCACTGCCCTAAACCCTGAAACACCACCCCCAGCATGACCCCTACACTGCCCGAACACCACTGCACTGCCCTAAACCCTGAAACACTACCCCCAGCAAGACCTCCTACACTGCCCGAACACCACTGCACTGCCCTAAACCCTGAAACATCACCCCCAGCAAGACCCCTACACTGCCCGAACACCACTGCCCTAAACCCTGAAACACCACCCCCAGCACGACCCCCTACACTGCCCGAACATCACTGCACTGCCCTAAACCCTGAAACACCACCCCTGCACGACCCCCTACACTGCCCGAACACTACTGCACTGCCCTAAACACTGAAACACCATCCCCAGCACGACCCCCTACACTGCACGAACACCACTGCACTGCCCTAAATCCTGAAACACTACCCCCAGCAAGACCCCCTACACTGCCCGAACACCACTGCACTGCCCTAAACCCTGAAACACCACCCCCAGCAAGACCCCCTACACTGCCCGAACACCACTGCCCTAAACCCTGAAACACCACCCCCAGCAAGACCCCCTACACTGCCCGAACACCACTGCACTGCCCTAAACCCTGAAACACCAGCCCCAGCACGACCCCTACACAGCCCGAACACAACTGCACTGCCCTAAACCCTGAAACACCACCCCCTGCACGACCCCTACACTGCCCGAACACCACTGCACTGCCCTAAACCCTGAAACACCACCCCCAGCACGACCCCCTACACTGCCCGAACACCACTGCACTGCCCTAAACCCCGAAACACTACCCCCAGCAAGACCCCCTACACTGCCCGAACACCACTGCCCTAAACCCTGAAACACCACCCCCAGCAAGACCCCTACACTGCCCGTACACCACTGCACTGCCCTAAACCCTGAAACACCACTCCCAGCATGACCACCTACACTGCCCGAACACCACTGCACTGCCCTAAACCATGAAACACCAGCCCCAGCACGACCCCCTAAACTGCCCGAACACCACTGCACTGCCCTAAACCCTGAAACACCACCCCCAGCACGACCCCCTACACTGCCCGAACACCACTGCACTGCCCTAAACCCTGAAACACCAGCCCCCGCACAACCCCGTACACTGCCCGAACACCACTGCACTGCCCTAAACCCTGAAACACCAGCCCCAGCACGACCGCCTACACTGCCCGAAAACCACTGCACTGCCCTAAACCCTGAAACACCAGCCCCAGCAAGACCCCCTACACTGCCCGAACACCACTGCACTAAAGCCTGAAACACCACCCCCAGCAAGACCACCTACACTGGCCGAACACCACTGCACTGCCCTAAACCCTGAAATACCACCCCCTCACGACCCCTACACTGCCCAAACACCACTGCACTGCCCTAAACCCTGAAACACCACCCCCTGCACGACCCCCTACACTGCCCGAACACCACTGCACTGCCCTAAACCCTGAAACACCAACCCTCAGCACGACACTCTACACTGCCCGAACACCACTGCACTGCCCTAAACCCTGAAACACCACCCCCAGCACGACCCCCTACACTGCCCGAACACCACTGCACTGCCCTAAACCCTGAAACACCACCCCCTGCATGACCTCCTACACTGCCGGAACACCACTGCACTGCCCTAAACCCTGAAACACCACCCCCAGCACGACCCCCTACACTGCCCGAACACCACTGCACTGCCCTAAACCATGAAACATCAACCCCAGCAAGACCCCCTACACTGCCTGAACACCACTACCCTAAACCCTGAAACACCACCCCTACACTGCACGAACACCACTGCACTGCCCTAAACCCTGAAACACCACCTCCAGCAAAACCCCTACACTGCCTGAACACCATTGCTCTGCCCTAAATCCTGAAACACTAGCCCCAGCATGACCCCATACACTGCCCAAACACCACTGCACTGCCCTAAACCCTGAAACACCACCCCCAGCACGACCCCCTACACTGCCCGAACACCACTGCACTGCCCTAAACCCTGAAACACCAGCCCCAGCAAGACCCCCTACACTGCCTGAACACCACTGCACTGCCCTAGACTCTGAAACACCAGCCCCAGCAAGACCCCCTACACTGCCCGAACACCACTGCACTGCCCTAAACCCTGAAACACCAGCCCCAGCATGACCCCTACACTGCCCGAACACCACTGCACTGCCCTAAACCCTGAAACACCAGCCCCAGCACGACCACCTACACTGCCCGAACACCACTGCACTGCCCTAAACCCTGAAACACCAGCCACAGCACGACCCCTACACTGCCCGAACACCACTGCACTGCCCTAAACCCTGAAACACCAGCCCCAGCACGACCCCCTACACTGCCCAAACACCACTGTACTGCCCTAAACCCTGAAACACCAGCCCCAGCACGACCCCCTACACTGCCCGAACACCACTGCACTGCCCTAAACCCTGAAACACCACCCCCTGCATGACCCCCTACACTGCCCGAACACCACTGCACTGCCCTAAACCCTGAAACACCACCCCTGCAGCACCCCCTACACTGCCCGAACACCACTGCACTGCCCTAAACCCTGAAACACCACCCCCTGCACCGCCCCCTACACTGCCCGAACACCACTGCACTGCCCTAAACCCTGAAAAACCACCCCCAGCACGACCCCTTTACTGCTCGAACACCACTGCACTGCCCCAAACCCTGAAACACCACCCCCAGCACGACCCCCTACACTGCCCGAACACCACTGCCCTAAACCCTGAAACACCACCCCCTGCACGACCCCTTTCACTGCCCGAACACCACTGCACTGCCCTAAACCCTGAAACACCACCCCCTACACTGCCCGAACACCACTGCACTGCCCTAAACCCTGAAACACCACCCCCAGCACGACCCCCTACACTGCCCGAACACCACTGCACTGCCCTAAACCCTAAAACACCACCCCCAGCATTACCCCCTACACTGCCCAAACACCACTGTACTGCCCTAAACCCTAGAACACTACCCCCAGCACAACCCCCTACACTACCCGAACACCACTGCACTACCCTAAACCCTAAAATACTACCCCCAGCACAACCCTCTACACTACCCGAACACGACTGCACTGCCCTAAACCCTCAAACACGCGCCCCGGCACGACCCCCTACACTACCCGAACACCACTGCACTGCCCTAAACCCTAAAACACTCCCCCAGCATGACCCCCTACACTACCCGAACACCACTGCACTGCCCTAAACCCTAAAACACTCCCCCCAGCACGACCCCCTACACTACCCAAACACCACTGCACTGCCCTAAACCCTAAAACACTACCCCCCGCATGACCCCCTACACTACCCAAACACCAATGCACTACCCTAATCCCTAAAACACTACCCCGCATGACCCCCTACACTACCCTAAACCCTAAAACACTACGCCCGCATGACTCCCTACACTACCCAAAGACCACTGCACTACCCTAAACCCTAAAACACGACCTCCTACACTACACAAACACCACTGCACTACCCTAAACCCTAAAACACTACCCCCTACACTACACAAACACCACTGCACTACCCTAAACCCTAAAACACTACCCCCAGCAGTACCCCTACACTACCCAAACACCACTGCACTAACCTAAACCCTAAAACACTACCCCCAGCAGTACCCCCTACACTACCCAAACACCACTGCACTACCCTAAACCCTAAAACACTACCCCCAGCACGACCCCTACTCTACCCAAACACCACTGCACTACCCTAAACCCTAAAACACTCCCCCAGCACGACTCCCTACACTACCCAAACACCACTGCACTACCCTAAACCCTAAATCTACCCCCAGCATGACCCCCTACACTACACAAACACCACTGCACTACCCTAAACTCTAAAACACTACCCCCAGCACGACCCTCTTCACTACCTAAATACAACTGCACAATTTGTTACAGGCGTTGCAACGCAGGCCTGTGGTGCTTACTGGAAGTACCTAGTGGGCTAGTTGGGCCCCAGGGACCCTCAGGATTCAAAGTGACCTAATCCCCCAACTTAAAACGCACCACGGGCGCGTTTGCACAGTGGTGAAGGGAGGGGCGGGGCCTCAGGTGACATGTGCGCAAACACGCCCTGTGGTGCGTTTTAAGTTGGGGAATTAATTCCCTTTGAATCCTGAGGGACCCTGGGGGCCAACTAGCCCACCAGGTACCTTCAGTAAGCACAACAGAGTTGCGTTGCAGAGAGGTGAAAAAAGGTGCGTGGCCTCGGAACGCCTCTCTGCAACTCAGCTCTGTGGTCCTAACTGTAGGTACCTGGGGGGCGAGTTGGGCCCCAGGGACCCTCAGAATTCAAGGGGACTTAATCCCGCAACTTAAAATGCGCCACGGGGTGCGTTTGCACACATGTCACCTCAGGTCCCCCCTCCCTTCACCACTGTGCAAACGCGCCCTGTAGCGCGTTTTAAGAGGTAGTTTTAATCCCCTGCCCTATTATGTACTAGGGACTTGCAGAGGAGGTCATGCTAATCACAGGGGTACCCCAACGCATAGTGTTCCCTAGTGTATGTAGGTGTTTTCACTGTATTCTAAGTGTCTTTTAGCATAGCACTGGCTCTGGTTAGTCAGAGTCAGTTACCACCAGTACCCGTCTGAAAAAGTTGTGGGCACAGGATGATTTTGCAACAAGGCCTCTTTCTGCTCCTCTGTTGGTTCTTTCTGCACATCTTTTGCTTCTTTCTGTGCATTTTTCTTCTTTCTTCACATGTCCTACCTCTGTAGGCATAGTTAGAAACTAGCATTTAAAAAAACCTTTGAAATTCACTTAAAAAATCATAGGTTTCAGGCACGTTATAGTTTGAAATTAGCATTTAAAAAACCTTTGAAATTCACTGAAAAAACCATAGGTTTCAGACACGTTATAGTTAGAAATTAGCTTTTAAAAAACCTTTGAAATTCACTGAAAAAACCATAGGTTTTAGGGACAGTTATAGTTAGTTGGACATTTCACTCGTACAAAACCATAGAAATTCCCCGTTATAGTTAGTTCAGCTAACTATAACTCGCGCCCCGCAATGCACTGCTGATGACGTCACATATTACATCACTCATGACATGGTCAGTGACATCACTGATGACATCACTGATGGCATCTCAAATGACATCACTGATGACATCATCCATGTGATAATTTCATGCATCTTCTCACACCCTAATATAACTTTTGATACACCCACTCTAAATTACAGACTGCCATTCTCAAAACCATAGACACTACAACACCAAAAACTACATACAAATGCTAATTTCTAACTATAACGTGCCTGAAACCTACGGTTTTTTCAGTGAATTTCAAAGGTTTTGTAAATGACAATTTTTAAATGTATTAATTGTTATATTAATTTTTTTCATACTGATTTACTACATTTTTAGAAACAATTTTTTTTTACATATTTTATTTGTCAAATTACATTGTAATTACATTATACATTACATTACAAAAAATACTTTCTCAGAATGAATTACTTTAGTTTAAATACTTTGCAGATAGGCAATAGACTTTTAAGTACAGTAGTTACAGTTGTTGCAATGGGCAACACATTTTCAAACACAATGCAACATTCAGCTCAATGTGAATTTCTAGTTAAATGCAATTAGTTACTTTATGGATTACTTTTGTAACCACAGGACTGGATCCTAGATTCAGTCCTGGTACATCTCCTGTAAACAGTTGAGTAAAAGCGTTTTGGTTACAGTCGTGATTTTTAAGGAATATTATTGCATTTTAAAAGTTGACACTTTGAAACTTTTTCTCATAGAATCACCAATGTTATCCTATGGAAGGAAATTCACTTAGCAGGTAAAAACTGTTATCGTTACTTTTTCTTACTCAGTGTTGGATCCTGGATCCAGCACTGGTGCATCTCCTGTAAACAGTTGAAAGAATGCGTTTAAGTCATACAGGCGATTTTTAAGGAATATTTGTAGTTTGTGAAAATCAACACTTTGAAACTTTTTGCTGAAAACCAGTCAATGTTAGCCTATGAAGGAAATTCAAGTTACCGGTAAGTACGGTTAAAATTACTTTTGAGGATCAGTACTGGGCTGAAACATGCAGCACTGAGGTCTCTCCTGATAACAGGTGAGTAAATCGGAATTCGTATTTCGGCTGATTTTAGAGGAATATTTTAAAGTTCCAAAACTCCACACTTAGAAGAATTTCCAAGTGAAACCAGTCAATGTTAGCCTATGGAAGGAAATTCAAGTTACTGGTAAGTACGGTTAAAATTACTTTTCAGGACCAGTACTGGGCTGAAAGATGCAGCACTGAGGTCTCTCCTGATAACAGGTGAGTAAATCAGAATTCGGATTTCGGCTGATTTTAGAGGAATATTTGTATGTTTCAAAAATCAACACTTAGAAGAATTTCCAAGTGAAACCAGTCAATGTTAGCCTATGAAGGAAATTCAAGTTACCGGTAAGTACGGTTAAAATTACTTTTCAGGATCAGTACTGGGCTGAAAGATGCAGCACTGAGGTCTCTCCTGATAACAGGTGAGTAAATCGGAATTCGTATTTCGGCTGATTTTAGAGGAATATTTTAAAGTTCCAAAACTCCACACTTAGAAGAATTTCCAAGTGAAACCAGTCAATGTTAGCCTATGAAGGAAATTCAAGTTACCGGTAAGTACAGTTAAAATTACTTTTCAGGATCAGTACTGGGCTGAAAGATGCAGCACTGAGGTCTCTCCTGATAACAGGTGAGTAAATCGGAATTCGTATTTCGGCTGATTTTAGAGGAATATTTTAAAGTTCCAAAACTCCACACTTAGAAGAATTTCCAAGTGAAACCAGTCAATGTTAGCCTATGAAGGAAATTCAAATTACCGGTAAGTACGGTTAAAATTACTTTTGAGGATCAGTACTGGGCTGAAAGATGCAGCACTGAGGTCTCTCCTGATAACAGGTGAGTAAATCGGAATTCGTATTTCGGCTGATTTTAGAGGAATATTTTAAAGTTCCAAAACTCCACACTTAGAAGAATTTCCAAGTGAAACCAGTCAATGTTAGCCTATGAAGGAAATTCAAGTTACTGGTAAGTACGGTTAAAATTACTTTTCAGGACCAGTACTGGGCTGAAAGATACAGCACTGAGGTCTCTCCTTATAACAGGTGAGTAAATCGGAATTCCTATTTCGGCTGATTTTAGAGGAATATTTGCACAATGGTGAAGGGAGGGGGCGGGGCCTGAGGTGACATCTTTGCAAACGCGCCCCGTGGCGCGTTTTAAGTTGGGGGATTAAGTTCCCTTGAATCCTGAGGGTCCCTAGGGGCCAACTAGACCACCAGGAACCTCCAATATGCGCTAGGGGCTGCGTTGCAGAGACGTGTAGAGAGGCCACACCCCTTTACACCTCTCTGCAACGCAGCTCTGTGGCGCTTTCTGGATGTACCTGTTGGGCTAGTTGGCCCTCAGGGACCCTCAGGATTGAAGGGGATTTAATTCCCCATCTTAAAACGCGCCACGGGGCCTGTTTGCACACATGTCACCTCAAGCCCCGCCCCTCCCTTCACCACTGTGCAAACGCGCCCGTGGCGCGTTTTAAGTTGGGGGATTAAGTCCCCTTGAATCCTGAGGGTCCCCGGAGTCCAACTAGCCCACCATATACCTCCAAAAGCGCCATAGAGCTGCGTTGCAGAGAGGTGTAAAAGGGGCGTGGCCTCTGTACACCTCTCTGCAAGGCAGCCCCTGGCGCATACTGGAGGTTCCTGGTGGGCTAGTTGGCCCCCAGGGACCCCCAGTATTCAAGGGGAATTGTTCCCTCTCTGCAAACGCGCCAGGGGCGCGTTTGCAGAGTGGTGAAGGAAGGGGCGGGGCCTGCGGGCCCGATCGTTTTTTTTTTTTTTTTTTGGGGGAGGGGGCCGCGTGGCCCCCTCCCGGGCCACTACTTGCCCCAGGGACCCCATCCCCCGGGGCTGGCCCTCTCGTTGGGGACTGTGGGGGTCCCCAATCCCCCACAGTCCCGCCGGCTCCCGTGTCCTACGGGAGCCGGCATTGCTTTTACACATGGGGAGCTGCTAAGATGCAGCTCCCCATGTGGAAAAGCATCGGCTTTGGATATTGGAAGAGAGAGCAGGTTTCCTGTCTCTCTTCCAATATCCAAAGCAAGTTTGCAATGACAGGACGGGAGCCGCGAGGCTCCCGTCCTGTCATTGCAAACAGCAGTGTCCCGGGGTAGGCACCCGGGACACTGCAGGAGCCGGCCCTGGGGGTGGTGGTCCCCAGGGCCATCAAGGGCTTCAGGAGGGGGCCGCGCGGCCCCCTCCCATTCAGTGCACAGCCCCGGGAGGTGGTGGTCCCTGGGCTCTGGGGGTCCAAAACGGACCCCCATTGTAATTTTTCTTAGTGCCCCGGGAGGTGGTGGTCTCGGGCGTGTGTGGGGCTGGAGCCCCCACACAGGTTTTTAATTAAAAAAAGAAGCCCCGGGGAGGTGGTGGTCCTCGGGGCTGCGGGAGGGCTCAGAGCCCTCCCGCACCATTGTACATAAAGCCCCGGGGGTGGTGGTCCCCGGGCTTGGGGACCCTTAGAGGCCCCCCACACATAAAATTAACCCCCCAGCATGCCCCCGGGACTTGGGCCACCCGGGGGCCATTAGCTATCGAGCGCGGAGACCGCGCTTCGATTTTTTTTCGGCAGGGTTCGCGCTCCCTGAGCGCATCCTGCCGATTTTAAAAAAAAATTTTTTTTGCCCAGGGGGTCCTTGTGGGACCCCTGAGCAAACCTAGGGGGTCAGGGTGTTTCTACCCTCCCCCTTTGTGCGCTTTGCGCACTTGTTTCTGTCCCTCGGTTCTACCGAGGACAAAATGGCTGCCAACATTTCCTGAATCGGAATGTTGACAGCCAGCTGACAGCCAATTAACATGCAGCTCGTGATCGGGAGGGTGCGCGAATTCTCCGTGCCCATAGATATATATGTACTTTTACTTTTTGATTTTCTCAGCAACTACTGAACGGATTTACACCATTTAACAAAAGGGTTCTTTCTGAACCAAGAACTACCTCTTTGCCAAATTTGGTGTAATTCCGTTCAGCAGTTCGGGCTGTAGCCGTGTCTAAAGTTTCCTATGGGAAAATGCATGGGGAAAACGCGTTTTGGGACCCCCTTTTTCTCGGCCCCCGCTTGACGTATCACCCCGAGACTTTCAGGGTAGGAGCGGACCGGAGCGCCCCACGAAGTTTGAAAATTTCGCGAAGATACGTCAACCGGCAAGAGAGTTATTTCAAATAGAATGTCGCGGATTTCCTATGGATAATAGGTTGTAACTATAACTATCTACTGGCGACCGCCAGTAGATAATATATATATATATATATATATATATCCATACATATATATGTGTGTATATAGACATATAGATATATATACACATAACAAAATAAAAAGTACAACAGTCTACAAAGAAATTTTAAATATTTCTAATTTAATTATACATGAAACGTAAACAATATATAAAAATATGTTTTACTAAAAATATCTTCAAAATTGTATACATTAATATATATAAAATATAAAATAAAATACACAAACTCATAATGATAATATATGTTTAAACTATATTAATAAAAGTATTGACCTCTATAAACAATAAATATACTATTCCTACTCCAATTTATACAACAGTATTGAAAGCTTTGAGCTCAGTAGAGGTAGAAAGCACTATTCCCACTCCAGTCGGTGCAACAGTAGGGAAAAAGTTGGACTCAGGAAGGGTAAAATTTACTATTCCCACTCTAGTCTGAACAACAGTAGGGAAAGCATTGGACTCCGGAGGGGTAACAGTAGAGAGAGAGAGTAGTTCACTTCAAGTAAATAACATATTTTAACAACTTTATTAAATAACAAAAAATATAAATATTTATAATTTAAAATTATAGGTCTAAATTTTAACAAAAAATAATCAAATTGCATAATTATTATATTTTTTCATAATTATTATCAATTAAAACAAATAATAATAATTTAATTAACATACCACACTATTTTTCCACAATCATAAAAACCAACAATTAAAATGTAATTGAAATTAAAAAGCATAATACAATTAACATATTATGTAATACATAGCACAATTTTAATAAATTAATAAATACTTTTACATTTATTATTACTTAAATAACTTCCCACCCTATATATCTAAAACTAAAGAACCCACATCTAAAATGTAACTTAACAAATATGACAATTTCACAATTTACATACTTATCAATTAAACAATTAATAATAAATACCTAATGATTATTTAATTATAATTAATTAACTTCCCACCGTTTATCCATACAAACCCCACAACCAGCACCTAAAATATAACTTACAAATAAATTAATTACACAATTTATATAACTAATTATGAATTAAATAATTAATATTAATTTAAAATAATAAGTAATTAATTATAAGTAATTTACTTCCCCCCTGTACCCCTACAAACCCCACAACCCACACTTAAAATATAACTTACAAAATAAATTAATTACACAACTTACATAATGAATTATCAATTAAATAATTACTATTAATTAAAAATAAAACCATACATTTAATCACCCGCTGAGCACTCAGGGCAAGAAAACCCGACCCTCCCTAGGAGAGTTCTTGTGGCATGTCAGGCACGTGGATCCTCTCACTGGTGTGTTGCCATAGTTTATAGACTGTGAGGAGGAAAGTATTTATGTGATTGTTAGAAATGGGATTTCTGGTAGGCTAGGGCATGTGCCAGAGCCAGGCAGAAACCACCACTCTAGTCAGGATAAGGGAGTTACACTCCTAAAATAACCCCTGCTCACCCCCTTGGTAGCTTGGCACGAGTAGTCAGGCTTATCTTAGAGGCAGTGTGTAAAGCATTTGCACATAACCAACAGTAATACAATGTAAGCACTACAAAAGGACACCACACCAGTTTAGAAAAATAACCAATATTTTTATATACTCAAGATGAGACCAAATACGATAAAAATCCACAATACAGTACTTTAAAAGTGATTACGTTGCAAGATAACTTCTTCTTTGTAGGAATAGTTCAAGAACAAAGTTTGTACGAGTCGGTAGCTCCGTCCGAGCCTACCCCGATGCTGAAAACCACAGAATCTAACAGTTCCAGCTGACCGCGTCGATACGGGCCAGCAGAGTCGTGAACAGACTCGGTCACAGTACCTTTTCTCGTTGTGGCGGGCACGGAGTGTGCGAGCCGGTCGGCGTTCGTCGCGGTTGCGGTGCAAAGCGGAGCGGTGCAAGGTGCGGTGTCCCTCGATGCGGTGCAGGCAGCGGCTCGATGAGCGTCGTGCAGACGGAGTCGGTGAGTCCAAGGTGTGCGGTGCAGGGCAAGACGGTGCTCGATGCGGTGCTGACAGGTTGCGATGCAGGCGACCAAGCCGGAGTGCGGGAGCTGGCGTCGGACAGCGGTGCGAGTCGGAGCGGTGCGTCGCAGACGTGCGAGCGGTGCCCCAAATGCGATGCGGTCACGACTGTTGAGCCAGTTGCAGCGACCGCGTCGGTCGGGTCCGGCTGGTTCAGTGAAGCGATGCGATGCGAACTGCGGTGCCCACAGGTCACGGTGCAAGCAGCGGCTCGGTGTTGACGGCGTCGGACGTCGCCTACGGTGAGACCAGGGTTGCGATGCGAAGCGGGGCGATGCGGTCTGCGGTGCAAACAAGTCACCGGTCAGGGATGGATTCGGTTGACGGAGTCGGTTGCGGTTCCCTTTCTCTGTGGCAACTGAAACAGCGTTCCAGAAGCGGTACCCAGAGGCTTGTGAAGTCTTTGCAGTCCCTGAGACTTCTTAACAGGAGGCCAGCTCGGTTTCAGGCCCTTGGAGATACTCAGCACAAGTTTGTAGAAAGTTCAGTCCAGTCCTTTCACTGCCCAAGACAGAAGCAGCAACTGCAGGCCAGCCCAACAAAGCAGTCACTCAGCAAAGGGGCAGTACTCCTCCTAGCAGCTCTCCAGCTCTTCTTCTTGGCAGGTTCCTTGATTCCAGCAAGATCTAATTTTCTGGGGTTTGGGTCCCCCTTTTTATCCTCAATTTCTCTCTGTTCTCTGAAGGCAGAGAGGCATTTGCCTCGTCCAAACCAGTTCTGGTCAGTCCTGGAGCACTTTGTTGACAAGTCTCCTTCTTTCCTTTCACAGTGCAGGCCAGGGACATCAGACGCACCACAGGAGGTGGAGCCAGCATTGTGGAGGGAAGGCCCAGCCCTATTCAGGTCCCAGGTGCATCTCCTCCCACCCATCTACATGTAGATCTTGCTATTCAGCCCTGTGCTGACTCACCCTGTCTCCTGGCATCCCCCAGCCCCTGTCACTCACACTCCAGACAAGGAATACACAACCTAGCAGAGGCAGGCTTGGATGGTTAGACAAGAAAATACCCACTTTCTAAAAGTGGTATTTTCAAACACAGAATGTTAAAACCAACTTCACTAAAAGATGCATTTTATCATTCTGAGTCCAGGCATACTAAACTCGAATTTCTACCATGTTCCCTGGGTCAGTTAGGATTATAAGCTGTAATAATCAGAACTGCCCATTCTGGCCTATGGGGAACAGGTAGCCTTGCAATAGTGAAAAACGAAATAGGCTGTAATTCACTATCAGGATATGCCACACACACCAGGGCATGTCCTACCTTTCACATACAATGCACCCTGCCCACAGGGGTACCTTGGGCCTACCTTAGGGGTGACTAACATGTAGAAAAGGGAAGGTTTAGGGACTTGCAAGTGTATGCACTTGCCAAGTCGACATGGCAGCCCCAGGCTGTGCACAGGCTGTGCACAGGCTCTGCAATGGCAAGCCAGAGTTACACTTTACGGGCTGTTTGCGTGGGTGGCACAATCCAGTGCTGCAGCCCACCAACAGCATTTGATCTATAGGCCCTGGCACTCTCAGTGCACTTTACAAGGGACTGACACATAAATCAAATAGGCCAATCATGGAAACACCAATCCATAACACAATTTACACAGAGAGCATATGCACTTTAGCACTGATTAGCAGTGGTAAAGTGCCCAGAGTCCTAAAACCAACACACACAGGGTCAAAAACAGGAGGCCGAAAAGCAAAAAGTCTGGGGGTAAACCCGCTGAAAAAGCCAAGTCTAACAGTGATGAATGTTTTGGGAGTTGGTCAGTTAAGGGAGAGGATTAATGCAATCTGTAGGAAGGAAGCTCCTGTTGTAGACCCACTATCTGACCTTGAAATAAACCTCATCGGATAATCATCGTTCATGGAGTGTTTTGCTTCTTTCATGTGCGATACTGGCAGCGATCGAGGAAAAGCAAGAAAAGGTTGACGATGCAGGGATCATTTCTGTTAAGAGCAAATATCTGTGAACATTTAAAGTGCTATTGCCAGTAGGCATGTGGTGTTTAGCAGTAGCGGCCCGTCCCCTGGCAAAGAGGAGGGCCGACTGGCTGGAAGAAGGAGGTGGGGAGGGTTCAAGGGCAAAAAAAAAGAATAAATACAAAAAAAAGCTTACCTTAACGCCGCAGCTGTCTCCCGCCGCATCACGTTCTTCCTGCTTCTGGCCCTGGGCACAGGCTCCCAGCCTGCCCTGCGGCCAATCCTGAAGCTGCTCTTGAATGAGAGCAGCTTCAGGATTGGCCTGAGTGCAGGCAACTTGTGCTCCCAGTCTGCCTGGGAGCCTGTGCCTGCTCTCTCCAGCCCCAGCAACGCTGCTGGGGCTGGAGAGAGCTTCACTGCACAAGAGGGTTTGGCTGGCCAAACACCACAAGCGCTGTGAAGGGAGTGCCCACCACTCCTCCACCAGCAGTGTCATCCACTGGTTCCGCCGGGTCCAAGGGAATAAAATAAAATCAGAATAAAACGGTTTAAAACCAGTTTTATTTGCTGGTGGTGTCGGTGGGAGGCGCTCCTCCGCTCTAATGGAGTGGCCACCGCTGGTGTTTAGGTTTAACAAACTTTAAGACCCTGAGTAGGAGGACACAGTGAAAGTTTAAGACCTTAAGTGCAACAGTTTTTTCCTCATCACTTGATGCGTGTGCTTAGCAGACTGTTGGAAGCTCATTCTCTCCACTGGCAAATTATCACACTACTGCATGAAGCCATCTTAAATTAGTTCAGTGTTTTACAGATTTGGCGTGTACACCTATGAGACGGTTTGGAAAACTCACACTCTTACCCTGCACATTTTTGTGATTAAGCTGCTGCTTGAAGCAAATATAAATTGTTTGTGCATTCGACAAACATAATTTTCACAGCTTTTTGCCTTTTGTATTGCTATGACATTAATCTATCTGCTTGGTGTACAGCATCATGCTTCAGGTACGCATGAAAATCATTTGGATCAGTTTGAATTTAAGAATATGGGATATTCTAAATAAGTATAGACTGAACATATTATCCTGGATCTTGTTGGTTTTCATCAGGTATATTACAGTACTTAGTGTTGACAATGCTCTGTAGCATCCTTATATTGATACAAATATAATTTTAAATAAATTGTGTAATAGGTGGGCAGTATGGGTGATTGCTGAATCATTAGCCCATGACATAGATACCATAGACAACAGAGACGACTTTCTTTATTTTTCTTTATTTGTGTTAATGCATTGTGTTATTCATCAAACTGCTTTGAAATGTCTAGCATTGTTCTCCCCCACCTCATTTCTTCTATCATCAGAAGAACCATCCATGTATTGGGAAGCATGGGAAGCTGTTTTCTTAGCAATGTAGAGGTTCTAGATGGCGATGCATGTGCTCCTGTAAAGAAATTAGCTCTTTTAAAACACTGTCTTGGAGGGTTAGATGAAACAAATCCAATAATTTACCTAATTCGAAAGACTGGGCAGTATTGACATAAATCAATAAGCTTCTGAGTTATGGGAAAAAGCAATGTGTTAGTGGAAAACATTAATCTGTAAAACAAGACGAAGACAAATCTATTGAAGATTATTTGTTGGTTGTATGATCTCTAGCACCTATTTGTGATTTTCAATATATTAATTATGAACAGTAATTACGTGATCTAATTCTAATGAAGACCAATAACTTTGGATGGGCAGACATGTAGTCATTTTTTACTGTTTCTTGCCACCAGGTAAAACCTGGCAGTAAGGTACAGTCAAATTATTATAATGCTTCCGGTGCCATGGGAGACGACCCTCATGGTGAGGGGAGCATTTTATGTTTTCTTTTTAAAAAGAAAATCTCATTATTGGATTTTCTTTAAGGAAAGAAAAATGAAATACTCTGTGCTAAAGGGCTGTGTCCTGCTGATGCAGCCCCGTAGCAGAGAGTAAAATACATTGACAGGAACAGCCATCACGGCAGTTCCTGGCAATGCTTTTATAAATTGCTGCCTGCCTGGCTGTCATTTATAATTCTGACGGGCAGTCTTTTCAGCATGGCAACAAAGTAATTTCCTCCATTGCCCTGGTGGACCCACGGGCCGTCCACCAGGTTTTAAATCAGGACCTTAGATTTAAGTGTTGAAGATACCAATCTGAATCATACAAATAGAGGCCTTCCTTCTTGCATGATAAAAGTGAATGGTTAACCTATCACTGTTTATGTAAACCTGTGTGGCTAGTTTGTTATTTTGGGGAAAGATGTAGTTGAAAACGATTGGGTGAAAAAACAAAATGCGCTTGATGTGTTTCCTGGTGGCTATACATGTCACTTAATCAATTTGATTGGCTATTTCTGGGCTGATATGAATTTCTCTGGCAGGCATACTCGAGGAAAGATGTAGCGCTCTGAATGTGGACAGTCATTGTTAGGCTGCCATCATCAAGAAGAAATGGGGATTAAACTGGACCCCAGGGCCAATCATCCTGTTTTCATCATGAATACTACAGACTCTGAAGTGAGTCAGAAATCTTATATTAGTCCTAGGTTAGATAAGTATGTGAATAATTTGAAAATAATATTTGGCTCAATGACATATTAGGTGAATATAAAGGTTTTACACCTCACATAATTATGAAAGAAAATGCTGTACGAGTCAGACACTGTGTAGGAAATATACCTCCCATACAGAAACATATTGAAAGACACGTAAGCAGACTTATGTCAGAAAAGTATAATTGAGCCTGTAGGATCTTCTTCATGGGAATCACCAGTTAGCTTAATGAAAGGTTTGGGAGATAAGAGACTGTACATAGAACTGCGGAGTCTCAATGAAGGAATCTGAGTGGCTCTCCTCTCTTACCAAATTTGCATTCGACGGTATTCACTTTGGTTGGTGCCTCTATTTTCTCAACATTATATCTGGCTAGTGCATACCATTGACTACCTTTGGATGATGATTCTAAGTATTTGGCAACATTTGTTACACCAGACGCCATTTTTTGCTGGCAAAGAATGCCCTTGGCTTTATCAAGCACAGCTTTTGTTTTTCAATTAATAAAAGAAAACTTAGAAGGCGTTGCAGGGACAGTAGATTTCCAAGATTATAATCTAGTTTTTGGAAAAGATATTACTCAACATGATAAGAATTTATGTAGAGTTTTAATGGCTCATTGAAGAAAAAGGCCTTACAGTAAAATTATCGAAATGTAAACTTCGTTCACAGGAAGTTGAATATTTAGGGCATATGATCACAAATGTGGGAATAAAACCCAAGCATTGTCATGTTGAAGCTATAAAGAAAGCATCTACCCCAACAACAAGGGAAAAACTTGTTGATTTTCTTGGTTTGACAGAATTCTATTCAAAGTTTAAACAGAATTATGCTACCAAGGGAGAGCTGTTGAAGTCTCTCCTCAAGAAAAATGTGAAATTTGTTGGAGTAATTGTCAAAGTGAGGCTTTTGAATTATTGAGAAAAGAAATTGTTGATGCCCCTTGTTTGAAACCTTTTGTAGTAGGGAAAGAAAGTATTATAGCTGTTGATGTAAGTAATTGTGGGTTACACTCAGTTCTATTCCAATTGGATGGTAAGCATGAATGGATTGTATCTTATAGATCCAGACCATCAAGAGAATTAGAAATACATTATTCTTGTGTTTAGGGAGCTGAACACTAGAGAGTGTTTTTGAGGGGTACTAAAATTATTGTGAAAACTCACCACAAACCAGTGATCAGCACGTTGCCATCTGGAGGTGGTTGGACTATGACAGCCAGGTTAGCAAGACGTGCTTCCAAATTGCAAGCTTTCCAGTACTGAATATAGTATATTCCAGGGAAAAGTAACATGCATGCTGACTGTATGTCTACATTAACTGTCAACATTGAGGAAATAAATGAGTATAAATGCCTAGATTGTGAGGTAGCATTAACTTTTGTTGATGCGAGTATGTTGGAGAAGAATAGTGATGGATCTGATGTGATACCAGAGGGAATTCTTCTTTTCAGTTTGAGATCTAAATTAATTGAATGTGATCATGAAGGTCACATGTGAATGTATGGTAACAGGAGACATTTGTGTGAACAGTGTTGGTGGATAAATGGGTGAGATCATGTTAATTGTGCTCTGGCAATTCTAATGTTGGTCCATTTTATGGTCTTTCTAAACAAGAATCTTATGGGATAAGTTGTGGCCTATTTTTCTAAATGGCCAAAAGTAACAATGGTAGGCAAAATCACGTTGGAGATCATCATAGAATTGCTTGATGAATTATCATGCAGAGAATGTATACCTGAGAGGGTTATATCAAATACTGGCCCACAATTTCTAACCAATTTAATTAAAGAATTTTTTGCTAAATATGGGACCAAGCATAGAACAGGTTTTTCATCCAGAAGCGAATGGTCAAGTTAAGAGATTCAACAGAGTAATAAAATAATCCATTCAGTTAGCCATTAAGGGTGGAATTAATTTGAAGAATGATTTACAAGCCACATTACTCATAGGAACACACCGTATGCCTCTTTTCTTTGACTCCATTTGAACTTCAGAGAGGACATAAAGCATGTTCTATGTTGGTACCCCGGTGATTAAAGAATAAATGTGGCAGAGATGCTAAGATTGATCACCATAGCATCAAGACTGTTGTGGAATTGTACAAACGCAACATGAAAATGTCAAATGACAAAAAGAAAGGGGTGTGCAGTAAAGAATGGTGATTATGTACGATTCGGGGAAAAGGACTGCACAATGGTTTACTACTGTACAGGTTACTGAGGTTATTAAGAATGCAATAAGAGATCACAGTGGTAGTGTATAGAATCTCAATTATGTGCCATCATGAAGTGGTTGTGTACAAGACCAGCATAAATCTAGGTACAGAGAAGGGTTCGATAACAGTAAAAACAATGGTAATACCTTCCTAGATTTGGCTGAAACGAATGTTCAAAATGAGTTTTCTGCAATAAAGGGTTCCTCAGTGATAATACTGGTGATACTATGGCTGATGTTGCACGCTCCCAGAGTAAGGATTTAAGCCTCAAAGTTAATATGCAGATTGTAAGAAAAAGTGTACATTGTTGTAAATATCCTTCAAAATTTAAGGATTATGTTGTGTAAAATTGCTTTTGTTATGGTGTTTCTCTTTTATAGGCCTATTTTACTTTTTATTTTTGTTTTCCTTCTAAATTTATATACTGTGAAAATAAACTGTGGAATACACAATTAATCTTCAATTTATTTAAGGGAAAAGCTGTGTATCATCTCAGTCATGTGGATCCTTTCACAGGCATGTTGCCATGGTTTATGTAATTTGAAGAGGAAAGCCATTTATGTGTGGAATGCTTTGGGAGCTGGTCAGATATGGAAGAGGATTTGATGTGATGTGTGAGGAGGAAGCTCCTGTTGTATTCCCTCTATCTTGCCTTAAAATAACTTTTGTTGGATCATAATCGTTTTTTGAATGGTTTACTTCATGTATTGGTGATAGTTCTCTTTACCCTTAAATCCTTCTTCCATTCATCATTTCAACCTTCTATCCATCCATTCACCTTCACATGTCTTCACCTTTACATCCATTAATCTCACCATTCTGTTGTACCTTTAGATATGCAAACAGCACTGCATCGTGGTCACACACAGAGGAAAGCTCGCACTCCGAGATATGGTTGCCATAGTAGATTATTCAAAAGGCTGAGGCCAAAACAGTGAAAGGTGCCCCAATTTCTTTAAACGCAATACGTCACCATAAACATAGTAAACAGAAAATGTTCTACGTTGCAATCGCGGATTGCTGTAATATCGCTTTTTTGAAGGGACTTGTGGTCTGATTATATTATGTGCCTCAATTTCCCGTTAGATTTTCATCCTGTAAAAAATGCATGAGCCAGGGTCACCTGTGCCTTTATTAGTATGTCTTTATTTTTTGTAACACTTGAGGGACATGTTACTAGTCTGTTTATTATCTTTATGGCGACGTATTGTGTTTAAAGTAATTGGGGCGCCTTTCACTGGTATGACTTTTTGACAAAGACCGTTCCGTTTGAAACACGCCAGTCTTTTGAATAAACTACTACGGCAACTATATCTCGGAGAGCGAGCTTTCCTCTGTGTGTGACCACGACGCAGTGCTGTATGCATTTATATAGTGGGACATGCTCCCATTGCTCTGCACTGACCCTGATAGGTGGATGCAACCGGAAGACTGCAGGACGGCAGTTTGTGTCCTTTCATATATACACATTTATAGCCATCCTTTCATGCATCCATCAATCATTATATCAATGGATCCATCTACACATTATTTAAACTATTCATCCTCCACTCTTCCCAATCTATCTATTCTTCACCCTTCAATTCATTCACCCTTTAACCTATTGATCTTTCACTCTTCCATCCATCATTTCACCATTCCCTCTATCAATTCTTCCACTACTCTATTCATTAATTCTTTCATCATTCCTTTCACCCTTCCATTGTGCCTTTTCTCCCTTATTTCCTTTTATATTTCTTTCCTTTCAGTCTTTCTTTCTGTCTTTCTTTTATATATGCATCTTCTATTTCACATCCTTAATTTTTCTTTCTTTCTCTCATGCTCACTTTTGCTATTTGTCCCTCTATCAAGGTGTTTCCCCTATTTTCATAATTTCTCTTTCTCTATTTCCCTTCTCCATGTCAGCTTACCACCCACACCCCTCTCTCATGATATTGCCTAACAGTATTATTCATGATTACTTTGTATGCAGGGCTGAGAGAAGAGGCCCAGAAAAAGTTAATTAATATTTTAGCGGGATCCAGTTCACTAGCCCATGGTCCCCAGTGGCAGGCCCCAGTTAAGCAGCTTGAGTGTGGGGTTCCCTACACCACTGGTAAAGAGTATAATGTTCTCTGCCTACAATGAACGCACTCCCTCAGGGCCTATATTTCTTTTGTTGTCAACATTAAATTCAGCACGGGCTCAGCAATCTGTTAAATCATTTAAATAACATTAACATGTTTGATTTCACCATCACTGTTTATTTAATTTCTTTATATATTTCATAACAGTACATTTTCTTTCTATTTCATTTTTAAAGCTTTTTTTTGGAGTATATGATACAATAAAATTAGACAGTATTTCTACATGAAATTCAAAAAATATTTACACTATAATATTTAACAAGAAAACCCCCGGAAAAGATCACATACATGTGTCACAAATACAAAACTCATCCAAACACATACCGACTCATACAACATTCACACAAAGTGCATCTGGGAAAAAGGGGAGACTACAGATAACAAAGTCTCCACGACCGAGGTTGGTATATATGTTCAAAAGGAACTGAACATGGGGTCGAGGTCGACGCGCGTTTCGGTGGCTTGCGAAGTGTAGATTAACCACCTTCTTCAGGACCTTTCCAGATACCCACACAAATCAAACAAAGGCCGGGGGACCTAGGGAAGCATAAAACAATAAATGTTATGAGCCCATGACCAAAATTTTATTCATTGATTGGACCATGAAAAGAAATATAAAGTTATTTACATAAATCACACACTAGCAACTAATGAAGCGCTCACCACCAAGGCGTGTGTCTCCCAATACTTACCAATTGGAGTATTGTGATTGTATAACAGACATCACCAGTGAGTAAGAGGCCAGAAAGAGAAAAAGAAAAAGAAACAAAAGACAACCAAAAAGTGCAACATATTGCAATCACCTTGTTTCCATAGAGTGAAGCCCAGCATTATCAAACCAGGAGCAGAACGGACACAGCAGATGATTATGTCACGTGCCACTCAAGATGAGGTCTATTGCTGTGTTTTAAGTATACTTATTGATACTTACAAACAGTGTAGTTGGCAAGAAAACTGCTGACAGAATGATACAGCTACGTCATTTGAGAACGATATATGATCTATATACAAAGAATATATGGAAAACTTGAGTGCTCGGTGATGATGATACTGATCATAAAATCGAATAACATATGCCTGGTATCATCTTACCACGGATGGCCTAATAGTCTAGTAGCCAATTGATGAGAACAATCCTATCTTGGTCCAAACTGCATTGCAACGTTGATTCAGATGTCTAAATAAAACAAATTTGTACCTAGTTATAAACTACTGCATAGCGAAAAGTGTTATAAGAACCTAGCCGCTAGTTCATAATGTAACTGGCCATGCTGGCAAAAAATCTATGGCTGATACAGCCTTACCTAAATTGATTTCGTATGTAGGTCAAGCGGCGAAAGAGATCTTGTTTTCGCGAAAATGACGTCCTATCACGGCTTCAGATTTCTAAATGCAAAGAATATGCACTGTTAGAAATATCCCAGGGGAAAAACAGTTGCTACTAGACTGAGATTGATGTAACCTTAACAGACGTGTACGCACCTAATTAGATAACTGAAGGACATATGTATTCATTCTCTTATTTCTGTGAGTACGTGAAAGTCAGAGTTTATGCCTTTCAATCAGCTTTCAACTATGTGGCATGTGAGGTGATATCCTCATACCAATGGGTTTGTGATATAAATCTATGAAGTGAAAAAGGAACAATAAGAAAATCTATACAAAAGAATAGTGAAGATAAAAATATAAATTCCACATGGCGACATGGCAATCTATATATTTAAAAACTGTGTTTAGGATTTATATAATACTGACATCGGGTTGTAAATGTCTAATTTGCGCGGGGTCACTGAATTTGAGTCCACAGGATCAGCTGGTAATCCAAATGAGGTATCTTAAAAATCTTATGTGTTTCTCCACATGTGAAGTAAACTGACTGACTACTCTGCAAGATACTAAAGTTTACGATAGTGCTAGTCACAAACGATATAAATAAACTACACTTGATCAAGAATACCCAAACACTTAACCGGAGACATAGATCAAGAGTGAAAATCTATACGCTAACGCTTACCTTCTGCATCTGCTCTACATAAATTCACGGGCCATCACTCTTCCGACCGATCAAAGCACAGTAATTGAAAGTCACTGCTCTATAAATAGACGGCATCTGGTAAAACGGCGCGAAAACCTAATTTTCACGTAACGTTACTCGATATCGAAACAGGACTAGCAACCACTGGACTTTGGGCGCCATCTGTAAGTGTGCAATAGTTCAACGAAGCACTGAAGGCAGAAAGATGAACCCTTACAGGGGTTTTCAATGTCTAGGAATTTTTTAGAACAAAAAGAGAATTGACAAAAGGTATAAAAATGGCATATGCAAATCACTGTGAGGGAATTTTTCAAAAACCGTAATCCACCCAGGAAACAAATATGCACTGTCTAGCCAGACAGTGCAAATAATTATTAGGACAGGGCGTAACCTCAATCAGAATGTCATATATAATTACCCTTAGGCCTTAAAGTCTTATATGTATGCCATAAAAAGGTGACTCAAGTTAATACGACATAGGCATCACATGTGTATCCTATGTGAGATTCCTGACGCAGATAGAAATATACTGTCATCCAGCAAGCACGCAGAAGAGTATTATACCATCACAAGAGTACGATTTTCTTATGTATGGTAATATGCCCTAGGCAGAAAGAAACAAACCTTATCTATTAAGGTGACTGTACTGCTAAGCTTCAAGGAAGATATTTCATAATAATAACGATATAGATAACATAACAAATATGTAACTATGGGCAGAAAAGATCAAGATTTGGTGATATTCCAGACTATCTCTTCATTTAATCCTTCCTTAACACTATTGAGATGAAAAATCCAAAACGTTTCTCTCCTTTGCGTGTAATTTCTACAGGCAGGCCTGCCTGGCATGTGACTTTTTCTATAATACACCACCTCACGTCTTTTTCAGAATGTTGTTTGTCTAAAAAATGCTGCACTAATGGGGCAGTAGTTCTCCGTGTACGAATAGCAGATTTGTGCTCACTGAATCTCATACGGAATTCACGACCCGTTTCACCGATATATGCTAAGCCACATGGATAATATAATGTTCTCTGCCTATACTGCCTTAGAAATTGTGCTCTATTCCGTAATCAATCAATAGCTACCCTAAGGCTTTTCTTTACTCTCTTGACTCTTTGCATTCCAGGTCAAAAGCGGTTTTGCAGAACGGATATTTTAAACACAGTGTTTGATTTTCCTCTAAAGTTGAGAATTGTAAAAGTGCATTTACGTTTTTCTTCTGAATTCACTATGTATAAATACTAATAATATATTAAAAAGGTAGTACTCTCCCTGATCTGCATTTCAGCAACACTCCGATTGTGCTGTAAAGCGGTGAAAAAGGTCAATAATGTTCTTGTAGTAATAGGTCAGGCATTGCAGAATCAATTAAAAGAAATGAGGCTGGCAATATCAGGGCCTAAATGATGTAAACAAATAATGGTGCTTCTTTGAAAGAGAAATGTTTACTATTACTGAAATGCAATAAAGCGGTAATTTGCAAATTGTTACTAAGCGTGTCATACTTCACCGACCCTCCTGGCCTTGTCGAACTGCTTGGTGACCTCCTTGATCTGTGGACTATAGCAGGAGCTGTCACTTGAATTACCTCAGGAAAGACTGAGATACATTCCTTTTTTACAATTTACTGCATTGCAGTGTGCATGAAGCTTGCATTACGGTATGTAACAGCTGTACACATGAAATGTATGACATTTTGTAACATCTGTGTATACAAAATTACACAACAAATTGTAGGATACATTTATTAGAAGCCAAATGTGTGATAAGCAGCAAAACAAATTGGCTTTGTAATCATGACAACTCTACTTTTGTGAAATCCATACACAGCACGCTTCAGCGTAGTAAGCACTATGTAAATGCAGATAACATAACATACCATTGGGTCAGTTTTATGGCCTTTATTGTCATTAAAAAAGTCTACTAAGGAGAGTGAACGATAAAGCACATGTTCGCATGGTGAAACTAAACTTATCTACACTAGGGGGCTCATTACGATGCGGTTCGGAAAGCCTCCAACCGACAGTCGAAAGCTTTGCAACCGCGTCGAGATGTTAAATCCAGTGGAAGGTTAGTGAACTAGGTGAAAAGTGACCATGTGGGATTTATGTGCCCATAAATATGTAGCAGACAAAACCCAGCATTGTGGAGAACAATAGCGGTGCAATACATGGAGTTGTGGGCACTGGGCACCCCGGCAGCAGTTAGTAGTCTAGACCTACCTGGGAGAAGAAGGTTATAAAATACAGTGGCTTATGTAAAAGGACGTCAGTCTGAGCAGAGAACAAAGCAAAACATAGAGATGATATGGCACCACTGGAGTTAGAATTGTGGCTTACTTTGAGAAGCCAGAGGACAGAGACTCATATTCGAATCCTTGGAAAGAGGGATGCTGAAATGAAACAGAGCAGCATCAACAATGCTGTCGGTGGTGGGGGCTGGGATGGGTCCACGGTCATAGAGGTACGATGATCAATAACAAAGGAGTAAAGCACGAACATGACTGATGTGGCTGAAGGCATTAACAGAACGGAGATGATATAAGTAAGAGATATCCGTAGGACTGAGTTAAAGAAATTAAAAACATGAAGATTCGCTAAAAATACAACATATTATGTTCGTTTTCTAAAGGACTTTGGAAATGGATGTCCAGATTTATGAATAAGTATTTAGAAAAACAGGAGAAAATTGTTAGTCAGAGGGGATGTAGGGCGGCGCAGGAATGCTGCAACAAAGGGATTTGAGGGTTTGAAATAGTATAACATTTTCAGAATGACAGTCATAGTGAAATTGGTAACCGGACCCCTAGTTTATAGGATTAACTAAAATGTACAAGTCACTTTTATTTGCCAGTTAAATACAGGCTGGAAAACATATTGCTAGAAGCAAAGGTGTGCTGAGCTACAGCAATGGCGCAATAGTTATCTGGTGACATACCAGTGTGTGAGTTATACACCGAGGAATTTTGATGCATTACTTAAAGTATTTTACGATATTACAAGTACGGTTCCAAACCCATAAAATATTCGAGGTTGTTGCAAACTTTAGTCATTAACAAATTCGATTTATGGGCATTGATTGGCTAAAAACACAACATACCGAAATCATCTGAAATTTGTCACTTTTTTTCAAACTTTAACTGCTAAAAGCTTATCCTTGACATCTGTCCCGTTGCTACCTCCTTTCCGTTCATTGGCACTTTTCAAATGGTAGGGATGCACGTTACCTTGTTACTTTTTGAGTATGCGTTAGCATGAGTATTCCGCACAAAGTAGCATGTCTCTCCTCCGTCTGAACTAGGAAAGAGTACATCGCTGTACCCCAGGAACCTGGCGCCAAGGCGCAGGGTGATGTTCCTTCAGTGCTCAGGAGCGAACTGAAGGAAGTGTCCCGTTTAGGGTCACCCGGGTCACTCACGACCACCTCTCAGCCTTCCATACCAAATGAAGAGTCGGTCAGACATTAGAGAATACAAAACCAATATATGTTTATTGAGATACACTCAAGCAGAGCCCCGTCTGCCCAGTCTCTTAGGGGTGCTGCAGAGAGGACTGACATCAGCAAGCATAACGATACATTATGTACATTTCAGAACCAATGAAGGCATGCCCATAATGGAATATTCCAAGCAGATGCAGCTATACAAAGAAGTACAGAAGGATGAGTTTCGATTCTGGGGCCAGGCACACACTATCTTCAATCCAAGGTCACTCTGCCCGTGCCCACCACTAGACTAGTGGGAGAAGGCCTCTATCTTGTGGGAAAGGTATGCGCTAATAAGAACAGTGCATTCATTAGCAGAGCAAGGCCCAACACTGGAGAAATGAAACTTTCCACAACCCGTTCTCTCGAGGAGACAAAAAGCAGTTTCGAGCATGGCTCAAAATGGCAGCCAAACATAAAATGCTAACTTACGAAGAATAATGCACAAGCAAAAATAGCTAAATCGTTTTCATTACAACAAACTACACGTTTCTGCCTCTAACCTGCAGAGAATGGTGGGCTTGGTAACCGAAGTTCTGCCACCACATCATATAAAGACCCACTGTCGAAGAGGAGCAAACAAATAATCACTTCCAGAAAGAAAAAGAGAGCGGCATATAGACTGAACACCCACTCCGATCCCTACACAGGGCTTCACCTAGATACCTGCCGCATATTTGAATTGAGAAGGCCCTGGGAAACGGGAGGTATGAGGCATGAGGCACTCATGCAACTATTTCTCACACACCACATGACTGGCCACTCACTGAATGGAAACCCACCTCTTCTCGGTTTGTCTACCAGCAAGACCGAGAAGGTCACAAAGAGGGATACTGGAAATCAGAGCCGGCCTTTGCTAAGATTGGACCCTGGGCAAGGGTGGAAAGAAATGTGGCGCCCTTGCTGATGGTAGGGAATTAAACGAGGCAGAAGGGGGTCCCTTTTATGTTCACTGGTCAGTGCCTGGATGAGCAGGGACTGGCCCCTGAACACAAACATCCCCGGGCCTCTCCCAGCTCACCTAAACCACCGATAGCTCAGCTGCCTCATTCAGATGATGGATTTGTTGATGTGCTGCCGTCAGGGTCAGAGATTGAAGGGAGGTGTTAAAAACATCGCCCGCCGTATGATAATGAACGACTAAAACCACTTTAAAATGGCAAATCAGACAGAAATGAACAGGCAGGGACAAGTTCAAGGCGGGAGCAAGATGAGAAGGGCTTTGCTGTTGGCATAACCTTAATGCACACAGCTCCATGCACCCCTCAGAAGATTGGCGCCCTAGGCCTGGACCCAGCTCACCCATGCTAAAGGCCGGCCCTGCCAGAGATTTGTTTCGCAGCAGTGATCTGTCTAATAACGGGACATAGGGGAGAGTGGAGGCCACTGATCCAAAGAATGCCTGATGAAGCGAAAAGGTGATAGGAACAACGAAGATAGGCGAAGTGGTGCATGCGACTGGATAAGATGAACAAAGAACGCTATTGTTCATTTAGTGGCTCGATGGGCATGAAAGAAAGACAACAAGCTGATGGCAGAGCCAGACATTTCTAGTTGTGCTGCAGTTGGCATTTTACAATTGCTGATAACTAGACCAAATAAAGGATATTTAACTACATTGCTAGGAAGGAGATGAAGGTTTTCACTTAACATGTGAATAGATAGATTTAAAGAAAGCATATATCTGGGTATATGCACTGAAGTCCCAATGTCAGCACAAAGCTCTACCTATTTTGGGAGACTACACAAATATTATCGAGTCACAAATGGGTTAGAATTATAAATAGGCATTGGAGCATATGGTAATAACTGCACGTGGTGAATTTAAGTGTCCGCTTCACACTCTTTGCTGTCACAACCGGTCAAAATACCTTCAAGCCTGTCTCTACTGGTTTCCAAATGTTACTCAACCAAGAATATACAAAATCAGCCTAAAAAGTATAACAGTTCCACTGCTGATGCTGGTACTTTTTCCACCTCTAAACAGAAATGCCGGTATCAGAAGCTATTGTGGATACAACTCAGAAATCAAACTATGAAACATAAATGGCCAAGCCACCAGAAGATACCCCAGAATCCCAAATAAAGTGCCAGATTTTAAGCAGCCCATTAATTTAGTCATTGTGAGCACGAATCAAAAGACTGTTCATATACAATCCATGAGGAATGACATTACATACTTCAGTAGTAGGCTGGATTCCTCAGAGGAAAGACTGTTGCTCTGGTTAGAGCCATAAATTGCACACACCGTACCGCCCATGACCAGTTCAATGATTACCCATCTACCCAACGCATCCACTAATTTCCGTTTGGCCATTCCCATGGTAGTCTTTGCTAAAATAGCCACACCCCGTATGTTAGATGTCTGGGTAGTACACGCCAACAGATTATATCCTGCAATTCTCAATACTTCTCTTTTCCCCCACGGAATGTGTGTCTCCTGTAGGCATATTATATCGGTGGGGTTTAGTCTAACGAGTTCGGCATATCTTATCCTCTTAGCCCTGTCGTTCAACCCCGCGATATTCCATGAGCAAATAGTTATCTTCCCCATCTTAGATTAAGCTCACGGTCCTGAGTTCCTCCATGAAGCCTTCTCGACCTCTTTCCATTATTAGATACTTGCCTCTCCTTATACCACTGATTTAACCCTCTTGGTTGTCCCCCTATTTTATTACAATTTCTGGATGTGCTTTTTTCCGCCCTGCATTTAACCCTCCACCTTCCCCTCTCCTTCCCCCTCCCTCCCCCCCACTTTGCTTCCCACCCCCTTCCCCAACTTCCTCCCCTCCCCAAATGAGGCATGCAGACTCAATCTTGAGTCTGATCATGATGGATGTGCTACACATACTGAGTGTGAGAGCCCTAATTCTAAAGACCTTAACTAAACGCTGCTTCCAACAGCCAGAGTTCCCAACTCATTAATACCTCACCATAGTGCTCCCAAGAGATACTACAATTGCGAGTTACATTTTCATTTTGTTTGTTAGCTCGTCTCTAGTTGGGTAGCCCGTCCAGGTATTCCTTAGCCTTTATTTCTGACATAAAAAACTTTATTTGCCCCTCAAAAATCACTTTTAGACGAGCTGGATTATTTAAAAAGGCTTGAGTCTTTTTGTCCTGGAACGGTTTGATAAGCTGCCGCAATCGCCACCGCCTTTCAACAGTGGAGTGGCAGAAATCTGGGCGAACAAAATAAGAAATCTCATTTCTGGACCTTTTAGCGTCGGGACGAGCTTTTTCAAACACGGCCTGACGTAACAGAAAACTGCCGAAATAAACCAGGATGGCACGGGGAAGAGCTCCTGCCCTTACAGGCAATTTCTGGACAAAGGGGACCCGATGAGCACGTTGGATCTCTAGAGCCCAGTTCCAGCCAGTTAGTTCCGGCATAGAGTCTCGCAACAGATCAACCACAAATGAGCGTATATCAGCCCCCTCAGTCCCCTCGGGAACCCCGAGGACCCGCAAATTGTTCCTCCGCTGGCGATTCTCAAACTCCTCCAGCTTCCATCTGACATCCACTAGCTGTGCCTCATGGGATCCCACCATTGCGTGGGTTGAGGCAACATCAGTTTCCGTGGTGACTATCCTAGACTCGAGGTCAGTTAGGCGTTCCCCAAATGAACTGCAGGTTTTCGTTAGTTTTCGGACAACCCCTTGCATCTTGCGCATGGCAAGCTGAGCCTTGCGACTGTCTTGGCGAGTTTCCTCGCGGTGCATGGAGATAGCCTGAAAGATAGTCTCTAGAGTTGGGGAGGTTGACTCGGATGGGTCAGAAACAGATTGGGAGATGAGCATAGGATTAGAAAATTGATTCGTCGGGGTATAATCCCAAGCCAACTCCTTTCCACCGTGCATCTTTTTCTTTTTCCTCAGATATTCGAGGATTTAGAAGTAGAACTTGCCACCTGGCCAACCCCTCTGATTTTTTGTGGGGACCTGAATATTTCTCTGGACCATGGGTCAGGGGTGTATATGGGTCGAAAGCCCAGGGTCTATAGGGCATTCAATTCTTTAAAAACTAGTCATGGCCTGGTAGATATCTGGGCTACAAAGAACTTTGACAATCCTGGGTACACGTATTTTTCCTGCCCACATAAAAAATACGTTAGGATTGATTATTTCTTTTGTACAAGGGATCTTGTTGAGCAAGCCGGGATTAAGAAACTCCCCAAAATAATTTCTGACCATAACCTTTTGATTTTAGAACTTGAAATAGCCAGTTTTAAAAGGCCACGGAGTAGATGGACTTTTGACAGGAAACTTCTCGTGAATAGTGAATATATTACACATATGAAAAAATGGGCACAGGAATTTTTCGACATAAATAGGTTTAGTGCTAGCAGGGGGGTCGTGTGGGACTCATTCAAGGCGGCTCTTCGAGGCGAGACTATTTCTTTTGTTATTAGGACAAAAAAGCAGCAGGAATTAAAGAACCAACAATTGATGCAAGATCTAGCTAGGGCTGAAGAAGAGCATACCTCGCTGATAGCACAGGGACTGGAGGGAGATTTAACCCAGTATCGAATAATTGTACTGAAAGCAGAGCTCACTAACTGGTTAAGTCAGAAATCAGCTGAGGAGTATCAATCGCATCGTAATAGTGTTTATGAAACTGGAGAACAAGTTCGCAGGAGGTTAGCGCTTCGTACTAGGCAGAAGACAGCGTTAAATGCTATATCTTTGATTAAAATAGATGGGCAAGCCTATATCGATCCGGAGGGCATAATCAGAGAGTTCCAAAATTATTACCAGGTCCTATATCAAGACGACATTAATAAAAGTCGAGAAGAGGTCTCTCAAGGTATGGCAGGGCTGTTTGCAGACATCATTATTGGTGATGGGAGGGATAGGCTCACGAGTGAGGAATTGGAGGTAGAAATTACATTTGAAGAAGTTCAACTAGCATTGTCAGGGTTGGCGTTAGGAAAGGCGGCGGGCCCGGATCGTATACCTCTCGAGGTTTATAAAATCCTGGGATCAGCCATAACATCTTTGCTTTTAGATCTGTTTAGGGGTGTACAATACAGTGGAACCCCCCCCCCGAGTCTTGGAAAGAGACCGCCATTGTAATCTTTCCTAAGAAAGGGAAACCGGTTGATAATCCATCTTCCTACCGGCCGATCTCCCTGATCAATTCTGACACAAAAATGTACTCAAAAATGTTGGCTAATCGGCTAGGGAGGGTCATAGAGCATCTGGTTTCCCCATGGCAGCATGGGTTTATCCCGGGCAAAGGAACAGCGGACCATACCCGTAGAGTTATTTCTCTCTTCGACATTATGTCCGGGGTGGGGGATCAGATGGCTATGATCCTTCTCGACGCAGAAAAAGCCTTTGATCGGGTGTCTTGGGAGTTTCTACGGCTGATATTGGAACAGAACGGTATTGGCCCTCAGTTTGTAAAAGCTATTAAGGCAATGTATTATCAGCCAATAGCCCGACTACAACTATTGGGGGGGGAATCTGGCAATATTAAAATATCAAGAGGGACTAGACAGGGCTGTCCCTGCTCCCCAATTTTATTCGCCTTATATATCAACCCCCTAGTTGATAAGTTGTTACAGACCCGGCGGATTACACCAATAATTACGGGTGGGTTCGAGACAAAAGTATTGGCTTACGCCGACGACATTGCGGTCTTAAACTCCAACCCTGCTGAGGCGATTGAAGAAATTGGCAAGGTTGCTGAGGCATATGGTTGTTTCTCTGGCTATGCTCTGAATGCTGGGACAACAATAGTATTATGCACGGATTACCTTGATTTTAATGACCCTAGGAGAGCAACTTCAGCAGTGTACCTCGGGGTCCGAATAAGTGCCAAGGTGGATGAAATCGATACCAAAGGGGATGATGGACGGAGCGTTTGAGCTAATCAAACACTCACCCCCAGTCAACTGATCTGGGTTTAATCCATCATCATTCTTTAGCTCACTCCACCACCCCAGTTCAGACATGGCCATATGCAAATCAGTCTGACCCTGTGCCTCATGGGAACAGTCCAGCCCGAACTGCCAAGCCATGTCTTCCCTGGACCGGAAACAAGCATCCTGGGACCGGTTTCTGGCTATTCAGCCGTCATCAGCCAGGCTAGCTTGAATCCAGTGGCAAAGTGAGCAAGGGACCCACGTCTGGGCATACCCTGCCAACTTAGGGCGAACAAAGCGATACCAAAGGGGATGATGGACGGAGCGTTTGAGCTAATCAAACACTCACCCCCAGTCAACTGATCTGGGTTTAATCCATCATCATTCTTTAGCTCACTCCACCACCCCAGTTCAGACATGGCCATATGCAAATCAGTCTGACCCTGTGCCTCATGGGAACAGTCCAGCCCGAACTGCCAAGCCATGTCTTCCCTGGACCGGAAACAAGCATCCTGGGACCGGTTTCTGGCTATTCAGCCGTCATCAGCCAGGCTAGCTTGAATCCAGTGGCAAAGTGAGCAAGGGACCCACGTCTGGGCATACCCTGCCAACTTAGGGCGAACAAAGCGATACCAAAGGGGATGATGGACGGAGCGTTTGAGCTAATCAAACACTCACCCCCAGTCAACTGATCTGGGTTTAATCCATCATCATTCTTTAGCTCACTCCACCACCCCAGTTCAGACATGGCCATATGCAAATCAGTCTGACCCTGTGCCTCATGGGAACAGTCCAGCCCGAACTGCCAAGCCATGTCTTCCCTGGACCGGAAACAAGCATCCTGGGACCGGTTTCTGGCTATTCAGCCGTCATCAGCCAGGCTAGCTTGAATCCAGTGGCAAAGTGAGCAAGGGACCCACGTCTGGGCATACCCTGCCAACTTAGGGCGAACAAAGCGATACCAAAGGGGATGATGGACGGAGCGTTTGAGCTAATCAAACACTCACTCCCAGTCAACTGATCTGGGTTTAATCCATCATCATTCTTTAGCTCACTCCACCACCCCAGTTCAGACATGGCCATATGCAAATCAGTCTGACCCTGTGCCTCATGGGAACAGTCCAGCCCGAACTGCCAAGCCATGTCTTCCCTGGACCGGAAACAAGCATCCTGGGACCGGTTTCTGGCTATTCAGCCGTCATCAGCCAGGCGAGCTTGAATCCAGTGGCAAAGTGAGCAAGGGACCCACGTCTGGGCATACCCTGCCAACTTAGGGCGAACAATGCGATACCAAAGGGGATGATGGACGGAGCGTTTGAGCTAATCAAACACTCACCCCCAGTCAACTGATCTGGGTTTAATCCATCATCATTCTTTAGCTCACTCCACCACCCCAGTTCAGACATGGCCATATGCAAATCAGTCTGACCCAGTGCCTCATGGGAACAGTCCAGCCCGAACTGCCAAGCCATGTCTTCCCTGGACCGGAAACAAGCATCCTGGGACCGGTTTCTGGCTATATCAGCCGTCATCAGCCAGGCTAGCTTGAATCCAGTGGCAAAGTGAGCAAGGGACCCACGTCTGGGCATACCCTGCCAACTTAGGGCGAACAAAGCGATACCAAAGGGGATGATGGACGGAGCGTTTGAGCTAATCAAACACTCACCCCCAGTCAACTGATCTGGGTTTAACCCATCATCATTCTTTAGCTCACTCCACCACCCCAGTTCAGACATGGCCATATGCAAATCAGTCTGACCCTGTGCCTCATGGGAACAGTCCAGCCCGAACTGCCAAGCCATGTCTTCCCTGGACCGGAAACAAGCATCCTGGGACCGGTCTCTGGCTATTCAGCCGTCATCAGCCAGGCTAGCTTGAATCCAGTGGCAAAGTGAGCAGGGGACCCACGTCTGGGCATACCCTGCCAACTTAGGGCGAACAAAGCGATACCAAAGGGGATGATGGACGGAGCGTTTGAGCTAATCAAACACTCACCCCCAGTCAACTGATCTGGGTTTAATCCATCATCATTCTTTAGCTCACTCCACCACCCCAGTTCAGACATGGCCATATGCAAATCAGTCTGACCCTGTGCCTCATGGGAACAGTCCAGCCCGAACTGCCAAGCCATGTCTTCCCTGGACCAGAAACAAGCATCCTGGGACCGGTTTCTGGCTATTCAGCCGTCATCAGCCGAATGCCAGAAACCGGTCCTAGGATGCTTGTTTCCGGTCCAGGGAAGACATGGCTTGGCAGTTCGAGCTGGACTGTTCCCATGAGGCACAGGGTCAGACTGATTTGCATATGGCCATGTCTGAACTGGGGTGGTGGAGTGAGCTAAAGAATGATGATGGATTAAACCCAGATCAGTTGACTGGGGGTGAGTGTTTGATTGGCTCAAACGTTCCGTCCATCATCCCCTTTTGTATCGCTTTGTTCGCCCTAAGTTGGCGGGGGTATGCCCAGACGTGGGTCCCTTGCTCACTTTGCCACTGGATTCACGCAAGCCTGGCTGATGACGGCTGGAATGCCAGAAACCGGTCCTAGGATGCTTGTTTCCGGTCCAGGGAAGACATGGCTTGGCAGTTCGGGCTGGACTGTTCCCATGAGGCACAGGGTCAGACTGATTTGCATATGGCCATGTCTGAACTGGGGTGGTGGAGTGAGCTAAAGAATGATGATGGATTAAACCCAGA
This sequence comes from Calotriton arnoldi, assembly GCA_963921515.1. Lineage (NCBI taxonomy): Eukaryota > Metazoa > Chordata > Amphibia > Caudata > Salamandridae > Calotriton > Calotriton arnoldi. Next base: position 1,433,468 of record CAWUFW010004136.1, on the reverse strand, counting down.
TCAGTTGACTGGGGGTGAGTGTTTGATTGGCTCAAACGTTCCGTCCATCATCCCCTTTTGTATCGCTTTGTTCGCCCTAAGTTGGCGGGGGTATGCCCAGACGTGGGTCCCTTGCTCACTTTGCCACTGGATTCAAGCAAGCCTGGCTGATGACGGCTGGAATGCCAGAAACCGGTCCTAGGATGCTTGTTTCCGGTCCAGGGAAGACATGGCTTGGCAGTTCGGGCTGGACTGTTCCCATGAGGCACAGGGTCAGACTGATTTGCATATGGCCATGTCTGAACTGGGGTGGTGGAGTGAGCTAAAGAATGATGATGGATTAAACCCAGATCAGTTGACTGGGGGTGAGTGTTTGATTGGCTCAAACGTTCCGTCCATCATCCCCTTTTGTATCGCTTTGTTCGCCCTAAGTTGGCGGGGGTATGCCCAGACGTGGGTCCCTTGCTCACTTTGCCACTGGATTCAAGCAAGCCTGGCTGATGACGGCTGGAATGCCAGAAACCGGTCCTAGGATGCTTGTTTCCGGTCCAGGGAAGACATGGCTTGGCAGTTCGGGCTGGACTGTTCCCATGAGGCACAGGGTCAGACTGATTTGCATATGGCCATGTCTGAACTGGGGTGGTGGAGTGAGCTAAAGAATGATGATGGATTAAACCCAGATCAGTTGACTGGGGGTGAGTGTTTGATTGGCTCAAACGTTCCGTCCATCATCCCCTTTTGTATCGCTTTGTTCGCCCTAAGTTGGCGGGGGTATGCCCAGACGTGGGTCCCTTGCTCACTTTGCCACTGGATTCAAGCAAGCCTGGCTGATGACGGCTGGAATGCCAGAAACCGGTCCTAGGATGCTTGTTTCCGGTCCAGGGAAGACATGGCTTGGCAGTTCGGGCTGGACTGTTCCCATGAGGCACAGGGTCAGACTGATTTGCATATGGCCATGTCTGAACTGGGGTGGTGGAGTGAGCTAAAGAATGATGATGGATTAAACCCAGATCAGTTGACTGGGGGTGAGTGTTTGATTGGCTCAAACGTTCCGTCCATCATCCCCTTTTGTATCACGGTGGATGAAATCAGCAGAATTAATTTTGAACCTTTGATTAAAAATATAGGGAATGAACTAAGGAGGGTTAACGGGCTGCACTTGTCTATTATTGGGAGGGGGAATTATTTAAAAATGACCATACTACCGAAAATATTGTATTTGTTTCGTTCTATACCACTGGCCGTAGATGATAATTTATTGAGGGCACTGGAAACAATTTTTTCTAATTTCATATGGCAATACGGGAAGGTCAGAAGAGCACTGAAATATTTAGCACTGCCCCAGGACAGGGGAGGTCTTGCAGTCCCTAATACTATGCTGTATTATTGGGCAGCCCTTTTATATCAGATGACTACCTTGCTATCGGTGAATAATACCAAGGAACCAGTGCAGGGCCCAAAAATACCAACAATTTATGAGCTTTCGATGGGGAAGGACGCTTCTGGGCTGCTATTGAGACAATTGGAACCCAGCTACTATAAGAAGGTGCGGTTTAAAGTAATCTAGCGCTCATGGAGAATTTGGAAGCAGGTCTCCAAGGTTATGGCAATCCCAAGAATCTCTAGATATACCCCTTTATGGCGATCACCACTGTTGCCATACTTGGCCAACGATGATATGGGGAAAAAGTGGGAAAAATATGGGGTAGGAACAATAGGGGATTTCTGTGGGGGAGAACAAGATGCTCAATTCTTTAGGCTACAGCGGGTGTTTGGCGTTCTAGACAACCAATATTTTAAATTTGTCCAGATTAAGAATGTCCTCACCACATGGAAGCCTAAGATTAAATTGGATGAGATACCACTTTTAGAAGCGGTAACCAGGGAAACGAGCAGAATTAGGGACTTTTATAAAATATTTCTTGATAAAAGCCCCGACGATCTGGAAAAAACTGAAGCATCTTGGGTAACGGAACTGGGCAACCCCGATGTGGATATTTACATGAGCCTCTCCCTAACTGCAAAAATTTTCTTAGCCTCGAATCTAAAAGCTCAAATTTATAAAACGATATTTAATCTTTACTTTACCCCTGCCAAACTCTATCAGTGGGGGAAGAGGGTTGATGACAAGTGTCCTAGATGTGGGTCTGGACCTGCCACTCTGATACATATGTTGTATGGCTGTGACAAACTGGCCTTACTTAAAGAAGGCCTGTTAGGCTTTTGGGAAGTATTGTTCAGTTTTAGACCAGAATTAACCCCGACCCTGCTGATTCTCGGATATGATAGTACTCTGGGTCTTAACACCGAACAAGAATATGGTCTGTTTCTGGGGGCAGCAGTATTTAGGTTATTATTGGCCACAAGATGGAAAGATACTGAGCCACCAACCTTTTATATGTGGCTTGCTAGGTTCCTCGGGATATACAAACAAGAGATGTCCATATATGCTTGTAGAGGCAGACAGGCCAGGTCTCGGGGGAGGAAGATCTGGGCGCATATGGCCGAATGGAGTAGAGATGCAAGGATGAACTAGCCGAGCTTCTCCATGCATTTTAATTGATAATCCTGGGTAAACTGTAATGAAATGTTTGCTGTTTTTTCTTGATCTTCTCTGTTTTTTTTTTGTTTTTTTTGTTTTTGTTTTTACTATCTATAGGTTTTTTATGTGTAAAATGTTCTAAATTCTCAACGATTTTCTTACTCTTTAAATTGTCTCCATTCTATATGAATTTGTATGTATCTGTATTTGTATTTATATTTTCTGGATATGCCCAATAAAAACATTTAAAAAAAAAAAAGGAAAGACTGTTGCTCTTGAAGAGTAAACTGTACACTCCCCTTAATGGGAGATAGACCTATAACACTATTAAGTTGAAGGGACAAAGTTTTCATCATAGGAATATCTAAAAAATGGAAAGGGCAGATATGGTTACCTTTATAGCCACTTATACCCCTGACCTGGTGCACATACCCTTTGAACCAACATTAGAATTTGAAACTGCACATAGGCTAGACCAACAACTGTATGGCTTTCACAAGATCATCATATCCATATACTTGTCTGCTGTAAATAATGCCAAATGAAAAGTATTTCTAGACCTTAGACCTTGCCTCAAAAAGTGGGGGATCCACTTTGGGCTGCTAGAACCAGAGGCAATGCTGCTTACTATAGATGGGTGATCCAAAGAAATAAACAGCCCAGCATGATAAAGGAGTTTCTTGACTCAATGAACAACTTTTCCAGTGATGTTTCTATTGTGTAACTGCTGTTCGACGTAGCGATGCTTATAGACTGATCGAGCTTCTGACCCAAGATGTACTAGATGGCTGGAATCTGTCACTCGGCACTGGGAAAAAACCTAAAAATGCAGAGACAGGCCCGATTGCAACAAAAGATGTGAATCAAGATCACCACTCAAAGATGATTAACATTGAAACACGAAACCATAAGAGTCTCACTTCCACAGAGAGAAAGAGAGGGAGAGGATGGGTAATACAGATTGATAGAATGGTAAGTGTGCACCCGCTAAGATAGAGCTGGATTGCCTTGAAGTTCACAGATCTCCCAACACCATGTATGGATGCTAATCCAGGTCCTAAAGATGTAAACAGGATCTCCTCTTGACTTATGCCCTCTACCCATCCCTGGATCAGGTCTAAAGATGTGATATTAAGATACTCAGTCGTTGCATTATGAGTTTCCCTTAGTCCCTTCTTTACTAGTAACAAAGTAACTTTACACAACTGGGTCACTCAATGTGGTAATGGCTCTCATATGAGGCCCACCACAGCATCTATTAGAGTTGATGCTCTGCATCCCCCCCTGATAATTATCAGTTATTCATGGTGTTGTTTGCCATCCTTGCTCCACAGATGTTAAACTACATTGGAAGTGGAGTCTGGAACGGGCAGTACTGTATGGATGGCTATCCAAGGTGCACCGGTTCATTGTTTTAGCACTATACCCTACATTTGACCAACTATTCGGCTCTTCCATTACTATGTTTTTGTATGTTTGTAAATATATTTTCTAGTTTCAAAATAGCTTTAAAGCGATCAATGACCTTATACTCTTAATACACCCTCTGTGTACTCAAATTAGGAAATCAATGCAACTTAATTCCTCAAGCCACTTTAGACATTGACTGTAAATATATTAGTTTGTGTACTGTGTTCAAACCAAAATTTACTGACATTTTTTATTGAACCTGACACTCCATATTTAGTGACCACTTAACTCACAGTCACACCATCTCAATATATTTCGACACATCCCACCCCTCCTGTTGATCACAGAAATAAACTTTAATAAGGACAACTCATCTCCATCAATAGCACAAAAGTCCACTTACACTTCGAAACCCCACTAGATACTCTTTCTTAATGTAAATGGTCTCACACATTATATGAAAAGAAAAATGTCCTTCCTAGCACTAAATACCCCAGTATAGCTCTACTGCAAGAGACACAGCCATCCTCACAGAAAGGTGAGAAACTGAAATGTGACTGGGTGGGTAAAGACATCTTTTTGTGCAAAAAGACATTAATGTATCCCTTCATCATTCTGTATCAAAAACATGCAGCATGGGTGGCTTTTGGATTTTGATAAGGAAACCATTTTCAGCCAAGGAATTGAAAACAATTACAAATCCCACAGGTCACTTACTTTTCGCCTAACTCAGAATTCTGGATCAGACTACGGCCATTGATCATGTTTATGCACCTGTAGGAGTGAAAAAAGGAATCATTTCAAGTCATTCTTGGAAAATGGTGGGCGACTGGAGGAAACATACTGATCCAATACTTAATAAATTGGTCAGGCCTGACCGAATGAACAATAACAATAGATTTGCACTACAAGACATACCAGCTAGTCATACAATAGTAAATCTGTGGAATTTGAAGTGGGTATACTTTCACTTCTTGTGTACATGGGATTAGAACCCACATTTACTTTCTCTTCACTTCTGCTGCACTTCTACATGCAATTCTTTCTACTCATATAATAATGGGGAACGCATCAGACCAGGACATGGTTGAAATACAGATGGAGCTTAATTTATTGTACGTGTTCAGGGCCGATCTGGCCGTAGCAGGCAGCGGGTGTTTCCGCAGCAGGCTGGAAGGGGGGGGGCAGTTTTGCAGTGGTGGGGGCCAGTTTTGCAGCAGTGCTGGAATATCTGCCCCCAGTAACAAAAGCAGCAGTGCTTCACACTTGCACCTGGGGGGCTTGTCTGACAAAATTGCCAGGTATGCTTTGGGTTCCCAATCCGGCCCTGCCCGTGTTTCTTTTCAGAGACGTACCCGAATGACAATGAGGGTTCTATGACATCAGCTCAGACAGTGCAGGAAAGAAATATGCAAGAGGAGAAATGATAAGCGATAACACACTGGCCTAAAGGAAAGCAAACAAAACACAAAGTAGGCTGGATACATCTAGATAGGCAATCAACAATATACAAAAAAACTGCCTCTCTGGAAACTTTGAGGGACTTTACTAGGGAACTTAACACACTTTTTAAGCCTAGGAATAATTAAAATCCTTAATTTATATCTTCACCTAGGAAAATACTAGCACATTGCATCAAAGTTATTTTCCACTTGGATTTAGCAAACTACTATAATGGTGAAATCAGATTTTAATAACTTTAGCGGAAATGCAACTTTATAAAATTTTATTTTGTGCTGCCGGAGCCAAAACTGGGTTACAGCCAGTTTTACATCTCTGCTCACCTACAGAGGTTCACTACATCTTCTTTCCACAGGTTAACAACCCTGCTCTCAAGCGAACAATTGCTTGGCATCAAAGCCCAGGAAGCAGGGCTGTTGTCAATAACTGGCCACTTAAGGATTTGTCAGCTTGGAGGGGAACAGAAACAGCTGGCAGCACAAATTGCAGGCAGATTTCACACTACCTCTTTTGAGTTGGAGCTGCCAAAGAGGGCTGACAGGGTCTGCTCTTGTTCATTCCCATCGCCCTCTCAGATTTCTGGCTAGAGTCCCAATAGAGGTAGAAATCAGTCTTTTGCCCTGATCGAAGTAGGAGAGCTCATCGGAATATGGCACTGATTTAGGGGAGCCAGAAATCCTTCTGATGGTTAGCGGTTTGCGATTTATGGATTTTGGGATTTGTTTTCAGTAAAGCAGAGAGGAAGGACTGCAAAAGGAGATGGGCGTGGAATGAAAACGTGAACAGGATTTTGTAGAAAAAAATCTCCCATCACTGGCTAGTAAACAGGAATAGACTGGCACCTTACTACAACTACTTCCACAGAACATTCCTGAACCTGGGAAGATTGCACCTGAAGAAAAAAGCATTGCTTGAAGAGAGAAGACTAAAGGACTCGTAACTCCTGCTAGCACTCATGGACTGGAACTGCTCTCCAAGCGTCAGGTGGCTTACACCTTGTTTACCTACTCCAGGGACACATAAAGTAAATGGACTCCTCACTCCAAGAGGGTCTAGTTGACCACACAGGATTGGACACTGCAGATGCCCTGGCTGGAGTGAAGCTTGCCTTGAGGACCTGAGAGTTCCAAAAGTGAACAGAAGGAACTGGCCCAACTATTGAATGTAAAGTGGGACTTAGTCCTTTTTCCACCTGTGTTAAACCAGGACATGGTGCTGAACCTTGCCCAGGAAGGCACATTCAATTCCAGTAAGAAACCCAAGTTTTTCCCACTTAAAGTTCTTTTGCTGTGTTGAAAATGGGATTGTCAGGACCTTGCAGTGTAATTATCCAGTCTTGTAGAGTCCTACCTGGTTACAGCTTCTAACTTTGTCCCACTGAAAGATTTTGTATTAAAAGAGGGACTAAATACAAAGGTAAAGCCTTGGACCATGGAGAGGCCGCAAATCTATCTCACTCCAAAAGCAAAATTGGTAGCCATAGATACCGTGCTTAATTTGAACTGGTGGTTTCCAGCGCTTCACACTGGGACTTAATTCTCAACACCAGCACTAATGACAGTCCACCACATGGTGGAGCTGTCTGCTTAATTAAGAGATGAGGACAACAGCAGCGTTTAATAATCCAATATACATTAAGAATGAATAATACATGCCACCCATGGCATTCTTATAGCGTAGGGTCGTCTGGATTAGCCTGAATTGTCAAACTGGTAGGAGTGTGATAGCTGGTAGTTATGTTGATACTGTCATTGGCAGCACTGACAGTGACAGTGGGTAGTGCAAGCTGCAGTGGCCTCCTGAGACAGGCCCTAGCACTTACTTTAAAAAAAATATAAATTAAGCACTGGATAGAATCCCAGTTTGTCCTCATGCAGAGCTTTTGGTGCCAAAACCAATGGATTCCACTGGTGTTCTGTGATGACATATTTGACTTTGAGTGATCCTCGCTCAAATGGAGCCTTGCACCTTGCCTGCTGGAACATTTGACTTCAATTTCAGAGACTAAGGGCCAGGTTTAGAGTTTGGAGGACAGGTTACTCTTTAACAATGTGGCAGGAATCCCATCTGCCTACTTACAACTGCCATTGCACTTGTAACACGGCGGCCAGGATATCCGCCATGTTTGTGATGGAGTATCCAGTTCGTCAAACTCTAAAAATGGTCCTAAGTAGGAAGGTAAAAACCTTGACCAGGGTAACCCACTTAATATATTTGGTTCTGCTCCACTGGACTCGGCCTGAAATCACACTTAGATCCCAGTCAACATGATGTTTGATTCAAGATTTACTTTTTCTTAGCCCTTTTTGCCTTAAAATATCAGATCTCTGGTTACCCTTAACCTATTTTAATCATCTAAGTGTCTTTTTGCGCATTAACATTTTCTCTATTGTTTACTTAATTAGTTTGTATGTTTTTTAATGTTGTGTTATTTGCTTTAAAATGGTTGGTAGTGCTTGAACTTAACTCACATTCCTCTCCTGCCTGCTACTTGTGCCACAGCTATCAGGGGTTGTACAGAGATTCTCTTGGAAATGTACTGAAACCTAGCCAGGGTGGATTAATTAAGTTGTTAAGGATATCCCACTCCCAAATGAATAACCCCATTCCTGACATTTGTAGGCATAAAACCTCACTAGCAATTAAAGAACATTTTATAAGGTGCAGTTACATTTACTATACTTTGCTAACAAATCTTTGCAACGCTATGCCCGATATTTTCTTAAATAGGCCCCTGGTGATTTTGGGCCATGCTCCAATATTTAAAGTCTTTGAAATTGATAAAAACAAGGAATCTACCAACCAGCTGGTGATTTCGCACCAGGCTGCTCTGTCTAGACCTCTGCCTTTTGCAAGTAAAGGAATTCTGAACTTGACATAACGTGGGACACATGCCTGGATTTAGCTAATGGCAAGGCTTTGAGCTTTATCAAGCAAATCTGCCACACATTTAAAATCAGTTACACTGCAGTGTTGTGACCTACAAAGGGCTAAAGCAAAATAATATGGAGGCAGCAATACAGAAAGAAACAATCGGGTCCTCCTTCAGAGGATGTAAATAGTACATTCAAAAATGAGCTCTAAGACCAATCAAGACAAAGTTGCAATTTCCACCAGGGACATTGCACAGGTTTCTATAATTGGCTGCTCATGCAAGCAGAGTCCTCTAAAGGATTTTAGGAACCTGGGCATAACATATTTTGGGGAAGAGTGCACAAGAATTTTGAATATTACCCATTTCCTGCTTATTCAAGCCAGCATGATGCCAAACAATACTATTATATGATAACCTTTAAAAGGATACACAAAAACAGTTGCAAAACGCTTTGCCCAGGACTGAGAGACAGAGTCTGCGGCAGAGGCAGACAGAGAGATAGAGGTTTAAATAGAAATGTAGAATAGGCAGAGGTCAAACAGAGAGAAGATTCACTTTCCAAGGGGGCTCCTTTGAAGGTGGATGTTCTGGGCAATTGCCAACTTTGCCCATACTTTAAAATGTTTCTGCATGCAAGAGTCGGTTCCAGAAAGGCACTGATGAGTATCACATAATTATGCCCCATACCCAAAAAAATTCCAACTAGGGTAACTCTTAGATTTAGCTGAAAATGTATGTACTATATGTCCTTCAAGCTGCCTTTCTTTGCACTGCATCCAATCAAATGTTCAAATATTTATTAAAGCCTTATAGCCCGCTGCCGAGGGCTATACCAGTGCAGCTCTGACATATACCCAGGGAGAGGGTCTTTTACCAAAGCGTATAGCAGAAGGGCTATAAGGTTATTAGAAAATTCCACACACTAAAGGTAGAATGTTCTAAATTAGCCCTTTTGCTGCTAGGCCTTTCCCTCCCCAGTGCTAAGCCTTTTTTGGGCTATTTGGAGTAGTTCGTGCTTAGGCCCCCATAACTTTTTGTCCATTTAAGTTATCCATGCAAAATTTGCATCCTTTTTTCCAACATCCTGGGAACTCTAAAGGTACACAGGCTTTGTGGATACCCTTGGAGGGGACCGAAAAATTAGCCAAAATACACCAATATATTTTGTGTTTTTGGGAAACAAGTGCTGCAGAAGAGAGCCTGTGTTGTTTTCCTGCAAATGGCATCAAGGAAGGGTTTACGGTGCTAAAATCACCATCTTCCCAGCTTTTAGGAACAGGCAGACTCCAATCAGAAAAACAAAATTTGCAACACCCGTTTTGGCATTTTAATGGGGCATTGCCCATTTTTCCGAATTTTTTGTGCTTTTAACCTCCTTCCAGTTAGCGGTTGAAGTGAGTGTGAAACCCATGGTGGATCCCGGAAAGCTACACATTTCTGAAAAGTAGTCGAAATTCTGAATTCTGCAAGGCGTCATATGTGTAGATCCTTCAAGGTTTTCCTATAAAAAGTAACAGTTAAAATAAAAAAATATTGAAATTGAGTTGAAAAAAACCCAGTTATTTGTGTCTACGTTTTCATCTGTAGCTTCTAACTATGGAATATTTTCAAAAGCAATATACTGTTACGTCTGCTGGATCCTTCTAGTTGCAGGGACATATAGGGCTTGTAGGTTCTCCAAGAACCCGAGGAACCCAGAGCCAATAACTGAGCTGCACCTTGCAATGGTTTTTCATTGTGTACCGGGTATTTAGCAATTCATTTGGTAAAACATAAAAAGTGAAAAATAGGTATCAAGGAAACCCATGTTTTTTTGAAATCGGCACAAGATATGGAGTTTATTCAAGTTACTCAACCTGCAGGTCTAGTAAAAGATTTTATAATTTTTGAGGCCTGTGGATATTGGAGCCCATGGTGGGAGTGCCTGCCCAGGGCCCGGCTAACATTTCTGAACTCGGCCACGCAGGGGAGGCCTCCCCGGGCATGCAGTACCTCATCCCCGGCGCTTGGACATGCGGCGGGCCACAGGATGGGGGTCCCGCCCCAGGGCCTGCTGGAGCCCTGGCTTGGGACCCGGTCCATGTTTCTGAACCCAGTCAAGCAGGGAAGCCTCCCCAGGCCCGTGAGACCCCGGTCCTGGGCCCCTTGAGACTAGTCAGGCTAGATGACTGTGCCCCAGACTGGGGCACCCACCTCATGGCCAAGCAGGGGCCCCGGGGCCCTGTTCAGATCCTCTGAACCCGGCCATGCAGGGGCAGCATTTCGTTTATGGTACAGTAGGCCGGGGAAGGGAGCCCAGGGCCCTGGTGGGCTTGTAGACCCAGGCATGCCAGCTCCCTCACCTTGCGGAGCCCCGTCCTGTCCGCTCTGTGGCTCGGAAGCCGTGACCGAGGCCAACCAAGCAGCCCACAATCACCAAATAGGCCTAACTATGCCTAATCGACCAGAGTCCGGTCTGGACCACCCCCGAGCAGTCTGCCCTGTCTATTACTGCAGAGCCCATTTCCCCTCGCTGCCGCTCGCTTAGCGGTACGGAAGGCTGGGGCATGGAGCTCTTACCGAGGAAGTGACCACAGCCTCCTTTCCTTCTGAAGAAGGAAGGAGAGGGCTTTCCGGGCCTGCCGCTTCCCCTTTTCAGGCCTCACTCTTTTTTAGTGGAATGGTAATCCTTTGGCCAAGCCTGCTTATGGTATCTCCTGGGTGGCGTGGGACATGATTGACAGTTGCTTCCATTTGAGACTGGGCACACGCATCTGCTGAGGGATTCTCAGACCTCTCCCGTGCTCGAGTTCCAGCTCAACACCCCGGGGGCTGAGCCCTTAGGCAGGGCTGGTCTCCGCTCTTTACCCCAAACCCAGTGGGGGAGCAAGAGATTCCTCCCCAGTCTGCAGCCTCCCTGCCCTGGATAGTGAATATCACCAGCGTACCGTGGGCTCAGGGTGCTGCCTTTGGTGTGTGCCTTCCTGGAGCCCGGGCCTGGGGAGCCAAGGAGGGTTAAGCCCACCCACTCCCTCTCCCCACAGACCTGCCTGGGAAGCCCATATTCCTTGACTGTTAAGCCCCCACTTTGTGGGAGCATACGGAACCCTTGGGGACACAAAAGTCAGAGTTAGCCCTGCAGGCCGGCCCGCTGGCCATCTGGTCAGCCAGCCCACCAGCCCATCTGGTTGGCCAGCCCGGTGAACAGATGGCCCAGGATGACCCGGAACAACCAGAACAACCCGGGACCCAGGCCCCATGACCCACGTACCTGGTCCCAGGACCCACGACCCAGACCACAGGATCCAAGACCCAGGATCCAGGACACTCGACCCAGGACCCATGACTCAGGCCCGGGACCCAATCCCCAGGACCGGGGACCCATGACCAAGGGCCCAGGTCCCAGGACCCAGGCCCCATGTACCTGGTCCTAGGACCCAGGACCCAGACCACAGGATCCAAGACCCAGGACACAGGATCCAGGACACTGGACCCAGGACCCAGGCCCCAGGACCCATGACTCAGGCCCGGGACCCAATCCCCAGGACTGGGAACCCATGACCAAGGGCCCAGGTCCCAGGACCCAGGCCCCAGGACCCAGGCCCCAGGACACAGGACCCAGGACACAAGACCCAGGGCCTAGGACCCAGTCCCCCATACCCATGATCCAGGCCCCAGGTTTCAGGACACAAGACTTAGAACCCAGTCCCCAGGATCCAGGTCCCAGGATTCAGGCCCCAGGACTTAGGACCCAGGACACAACACCTAGGACCCAGGACCCAGGATCCATGGCCCAGGACCCAGGCCCAGGCCCCATGATCCAGGGCTCCAGGGCCCCAGAATCCAGGACTGAAGCAGACCTAGGCCCCAGGACCTATGACCCAGGACCCAGGCATCAGGACCCAGCACCCAGGACCCAGGATCCATGGCCCAGGACCCAGGCCAAGGCCCCATGATCCAGGATCCAGGGCCCCAGAACCCAGGACTCAAGCAGACCTAGGCCCCAGGACCTATGACCCAGGCCCCAGGCATCAGGACCCAGGACTCAGGCCCCAGGACTCAGGACCCAGGACCAGGCCTGCCCGGGAAGCCCATTTCCCTTGACTGTTAAGGCCCCACTTTGTGGGGGCTTATGGAACCCTGGGGGATACAAAAGTCAGAGTTAGCCCTGCAGGCTGGCTCGCCAGTAATCTGGTCTCCCAGCCCACTGGGACATCTGGTCGGCCAGCCCGGCGACCAAATGGCCTGGGATGACCCAATGACAAAATGGCCCAGGACCCAGGACCCATGACCCACACCCCAGAACCAAGGCCCAAGGACCCATGACACAGGACCCAGGCCCCAGGACCCATGACCCAGGCCCCAGGACCCAGTCCCCAGGACCGAGGTTCCATGACCCAGGCTCCAGGTCCAGGACGCAGGACCCAGGACACAGGACCCAGGACACAAGACCTAGGACCCAGTTTCCAGGCCCCAGGACACAGGCCCTGGGCCCTAGGACCCATGAACCATGCTCCAGGAACCAGGACTCAGGCCTCAGGACCCAGGCCACAGGACCCAGGATCAAGGCCCGCAGGACCCAGGCCTCAGGACCCAGGCCACAGTCACACAGTAGTCCACTGACAAAAAGAGTAGCTGTGCACTCTGATGCTGGCGCTCGAGAGGCTTCTTCCCAGTGCTATTTGCCTGCCAGCCCACATGCAGGGTAGGAATCACATTCCAGCCATCTTATCGCCCTGCTGGATTGGTCTTGGTCTAATTAACGCACACATCTGAGGAGGTCAGTGCTCATCTGCATGTATTAGCTTTAGAATTACCACAGATATCAAGATAACAGATGGAGCAATCAAAGAAACCATAAGTGATTTAATGAGCCATTCGCAGTATCACTGTATCGGCCATGTGTACTTATACAAGCATTACTTAATCTTTGAGACAAGCTTATGCTACTGGCAGGATCAAACAAGTAGCCCCACCTGCTGGATGGGGTTGGGTGCCATGTGCCCATCCTGGTTGGACCTTGGCACTCCCTGGGAGCCTGCTGGGGAAGCTCTTGCTGGGGGCAGAGGTGCGGTTGCACGGGCACTGGTGGGCCCAGCTGTCTCCATGGAAGGGAGAGGCAGGTCGAGGCGCAGCCTGAGCGAGATGCAGGGGTGGTGGCCTGGGAAACAGGGACACCCCACGGAACAGTCATTCCGAGCTGCTGCAGAAATGTGCTGGGTGGAGAAAGGCAACTGTGTGGGGACAGGGACCCAGGCTGCTAGGCAGCCACCCCACCCCTTTCACTCTGGTCAGATCACTGGGGCCTGGTTGGAGCTTCTCATCCCAGCCACACAGCAGAGGCCCTCTGGTCCCCGCCCCGGGTCTTGGCCATGCAACAGGCGTGAGGACAGAGCCCAGGATGGGGGCTCCCACCCCAGGGCCCACCGTGGGCCCGGTCGGAACTTCTGAACCCAGCCATGCAGGGGAAGCCTCCCCAGGCCCAGACAATTGGTAATACCAATTGTTTTACTAATCTGTGTTCCCTTAGCTTTCGGACCCTAGCTCAGCCAGCACCTAGGGAAACCTAGTCAATCTGTACATTTTTGAAAACCAGACACCTAGGGCTATCAAGGTTTGGCTGACTTGCGTGGCCCTCATCACATTTTAGTTCCCTGAATCCCATGCAAACTTTGACTAAAAAAATCACATTTTCCATATATTTCTGTGATAGAAAGTTCTCGAATCTGCAGGGAGCCACAAGCTTCCTTCCACCAGGCATTACCCCAAGTCTCTAGATAAAAATGGTACATCACTTATGTGGTTAGACATAGTGCCCGCGACAGGAAATGGTCCAAAACACAACATGGACGCAGCGCATTTTCATACTTTTTTTTCCCAATGAGCAAATCGGCTCATTTCCTTTTCACTTTCAATGTAATGACGTCAGCGCGCCATGGGCGCCGATCTTAACTACACTAAAAATAAAAAATGCCTTGGGCAGCAGGGGAAGCTCTTCTCCTGCTCCCGAGGCTGAAAAACAAAAAAGGAAATCCCTCTGCTGTACACAGCAGAGGGATTTCCTAGACATGTGCAGAGGACGGAACAGTTCTGTCCTCCACACACACCTCCCATGGCAGAGGATGGAACCGTTCAATCCTCCGCACAGAAGGGGTTATAAAGGGACAAACAGAAATACAAACATTGGAATGTTGGAGCAGAAGATTTTTACTAGCCATTATAAGCCCGGGCCTACTCCATTTTACTCAAAGGAGCTCTAAACATTTGAATGTTCTAATTATTCATTAGTTTATTTATCTGGGAGTTATAATAAAGCACCATACACCATAATATGACCCAATCAGAGCCACAGGTTGCATAAAAGAATGTAAAGTCAAATGGTATAAAGGGTTTGTAATCCAATCACATTCCAGATCTGTTCACCAGTCAGTATTCTTCAGCTACTTCTTTTTGTATTGGGTCTTTAGTCACAGACCAGTCTCAACAGCCGGGTTTCAGGAGACTCCTAAAATGTGGGCAGTTTTGGACAGAAAATCCAAAGAATTTGCACTCATGGTCATGACACTTCAATGTTTTAGGTTAATTGGTCATAAGGTAACTGATTACATTCATGGTGGTTGTGAAGACACCACATTACTTACCCCAGTAGACATTATGCATAGTTAGCAGTATTTTGGAATTGATTCTTGACTCTACCTACAGCTGGCAGACTACCTGTGGGGATGTCTTCTTCTGTTTATGTTTTCTTGTGTTAAAGTGCAATATGACCACTTGGTTTTGCAATCTATGGAGTCTACAGTGAACTTTGGGGGAAACAGTGTAGATTTTTCCCCGCAGTAGCATCTTCTTTGTTTTAGCTCTATTCAAGCAATGGAATCTCTACTTAATCCAGTGGTACAAATGGACTAGACACTTCCTGAAGTCATCCAGGACTTTGGGTCAACCCAGTGCTGTTATACCACAGGTGATAGTGGTTAGGTGTAGCCAGTGCTTATTTCGTGCCACTGTTTGGGGTGGCGGGCACCAGCACTCATTTATTCACAGCATGACTTATTTTTCATTATTAGACTTTGATGCACAGCAGGAGAGGGAGAGAAATGCATAGAAGGGAGACTGATGGAGGAAGAGAAAGGTTAGAAAACAGTGATAAAGGGAGAAATCAGGGATGGAAAATGACCTGAAAAGGTAAGCTACAGACAAGAAGTGCAGAATTGTGGAAGAAAGGGGAAGGAGGTAGAATTAAGACTAAGCAGCCTTAATTTTATACAGCCCTCTCATTCAGCAGTACCGATGATGGACTCTTCAGGAACATTTTTGACCCCTCCATTTATTCTTTTTTAGAAATTAAGCACTACATGTAGATAATTAACAGAAGGGTCATGAGGAAAGAACCTAGGGGAAGTTCAAGTGGCACCCCGTACATAGACAATTCTATCACTCCATGTTTTACCTATTTACTTTGGCAGAGGGCTTGATGCCATTTTAAGGGAAGGTTAATCTTTTCATCCTTTACAGTAACGTGGCAAGTCCCACGCGGTGTAGGCTACTGAGGCATGGAAGAGCATCAAGGAGGCTTGCTGATCTTAATCAACTGCAATTAGTTCAACCCTTATACTAGATAATGCAGTTGCAATTCCTCTCACAGGACTGAAGCCAAATTGATGGTTATATAAAAGGTCATTTATTTCTATTTATACTTTCAACTGTAGTGTCATCTCTTTTTTGAAGATTTTTCTGTGATGAAAAAAGTTGACGACTCATCAGTACTTAGCCACCACCGGAGCATATGCTGTTTTTTCTTCAGTTTGATGACATTATTAGAGTATTCCCTTTGATACCAACTTGTTTACCTTGCTCATCATAATGTGCACCCCTTTAGGCAGAAGGTTGAGTAAAACAAGATTGAGCTGATTCACAAAAGCATTTATGAGTATGTAAACGAGTACTATTGGAGTAATTTTAACGTACTCTTGCATGCCTTTGTGAATAAGCCCCAAAATTCCTTGCTAGTAAAAGTGCAACAAGGTCACAGTTTTTTTCCATTGTACTAATTGAATATGAATATTCCCATTTTATTGTCATTATAGATGTTGAGGCCAATTTACAAAAGCATGTAAGAGTATGCAGAAGAGTACCACAGGAGTACTCTTTTATGTAGTCATATGAATTCGCAAATCAGTCTCTGATATTCAGAGCTAGCTCTTATCCTACTCTTGTTCTTTGGTATTTTTCAAGATAGTGAGATAAGGTTTTCGCTGAGGGAAATCTCAGGATTATACATTGATGGTTCAAGAGCCCCTTACAGTGTTGAAAAATTGGTCAGGAGCAGTGTGATCTTCTAGGATGTTCCTCAATAAGTTTTGACAAATTCATTATTCCAGTGTATTAGTAGTGCCCAATACATTTTCAAAATGTGTAAATTGCACTCTAATGCTTACTATTCGCTCTAAGGTTACTGACCTTTTATTTGAGTTTCAGTAGTGGCAACAGCTCAGACCCAGATGCATCTTAGCCATCTATTTCATGTTGTGGACTATGTTGCTGAGCCATCGTTTAAACAGGTCAGACTGATTTGCAGGATGAAGTGAATCTAGCATGAGAGGCAGGCAGGAAAGGGGGCTGTGCAAGCAATGTTAGCTTGGGTGGGAGATAGTCAGAGTGTACAGACTACAGTTGGAGTGTTAGATGTAAAATCCTCAAACTTTTTGCCTTCACCCCTTCTGTTTTCTTAATTTGTTTTTGTTGGCATTAAGACCCTGTGCACTTTACAACTGCTAATCTGTGCTAAAGTGTTTGTGCTCTCTATCTAAAATATGGTAACATTGGCCTAAACCTATTTGTCATGTTTAATTTACTTATATGTCCATAGTATGTGGTACTACATGTACCCAGGGCCAGTAAATTGAATGCTACTAGAGGACCTGCAGCACTCATTGTGCCATCCACTAAAGTAGCACTTTAAAACATCCCAGGTCTGCGATTGCAGCCTTCAGTACAGTTCTAAATTTCCATTTTGACCTGGCAAAATAAACCTTTTACCAGGCCAAAACCTTAATTTTTAATGAGTATAAGTCATTCCTAAGGTAGGCCCTAAAGGCCCATAGGACAGGGTGGATTGTATTTAAAATGTAGGACATGTGGGTTTAAGTTGTACATTTCCTCTTAGTGAAAAACATCTTTAAATGTGTTTTTTCACTACTGAAAGGCATACCTCTCCCATAGACTTACATTGGGTTACCTTATTACGTTTACTAAGTGCTAATTTTCGATTGGGAACAGGTAGAAATGTCATGTTTAGAATCAAATGAACTAGAATTTAAAATCCTTTTTAATGGTAAAGTGGGATTTTAAGTCACAAACCTGAAAACTCCACTTTTATAAAGTTGGCATTTCCTTGTCCTAGCAATTTGTGCCTTCTGCAAGTCACGTGACTGTGAATGGCTCTGCTGTTGGGCTTTGTATATTCCTCACAGACAGTGAGACAAAAGGGGACTTGGTGCTGGCAGGATGGACTGTCCTTATCGGTGGTGGGGGCTGTTCCCTGCCCCACGTATACTTCAAAGGGTTTACCTCCAGCACACAAAAAGGAACCTGACATTAAACTTTTGTTTCCCCAGACTTCTTGGAGCCTTAGCAGGGGAAGAGAAGAACTCTCCAGAGACTGATATTAAGGTAGTATAAGGAATCCCCTTACTTCAAAGGCTGGGGCCAGGTATAAATATTGGACCCTCACAACAACTCGTGAGTATACTCCTGGGCCTGTGGAAGACTTTACAAGCACTGCCTTGCCCCAGAGGACTTCCCTGCTACTACCAGAAGATGGCCTTGCTTCTTGAAGGACTGCCTTGCTGCTTGAAGGAGAACTGTACCATCTCCTTGAACCCAGGGCCACCAGATGTGACTCCAAGGTTTAGTTGGTTGGCCTCCTGTGTGAGCTACAGGGACATAACAAGCTCCGGAGGCCGTGAATCCTGCACCTGGCCTCTGCTGCTGTGAGTCCTCCTAACCCCCCTCCCCCCCAAGTGGTGCCCCACAGGTCCTTGACCCTAGGTAGAGGTGTTAGATGTGCTGCTCCTGCCTAACCCTAAAATTGGCACTTCAAAAAAAGTCACTAAAAACTTCCTGGAGAACCAACAGGAGACTGGGATCTACCTGCCAGCCGATCTGACCAAGAGGCATTGCCGTTTCCCAGTCCACCCCTTGTATCCCACCCACCCTCCTTCGTGGGCAGCCTCAGCTTTTGACTTTACCCCGCTCTCTCATGACCAGATACTTGTGGTTGGCGCTTTCATCTTTTAGTTGCTGACCTAAGTCAGCCTGACTTCATTGTAGCTCCCGCTATGCTCTTCTCCGCAGCAGCCAATCCTGTTCAGCAGGACCTCTCGGCGACTGTATCTGGCCTTGTGGAGCCCTCTACTTCTACAGTTGCAGCTTCATCCCACTAGAGGTTTTCAACTTCTAAAAAGGTCTAAAAGTCCCAAGGTAAAAATCTTCACCAGGCTGATAGTCCCTCTCCCCCCCCCATAGATGACGAAGATGACCTTCTCAGCCTGGAAGTCTGGTTTTTCCCACTGTGAGCTTTTTCCTGCCATTGTCGACCACTTCATGGAGACTTCTACCAGAGGTTCCCCGGCAATGACTCCTCCTTCTCTGCCTGCTGCCTTGCCCGTCTAAACTCTACCTTCTCCTGGACTTTTCCTCAAGAAATTTCAAGTAGTGTTTTAATTCAGAAGGTAAGCTGAGACCCGTCCCAATCCACCTATTGTATCCCACCCACGCTCCATTGTGGTCAGCCTTAACATTTGACTTTACCCCGCTCTTGCACGACCAGATACTCGTAGTTGGCGCTTTCATCTTTGGGGCACTATTTTACCCTAAAAACATTTTTAATTTATCATTTGAATTTCACTGATTGGATTTAATTCGTTTTGGTGTCAATGTATTCATTAAAATGTTTTCTATTTTTCTAAATTGGTTTGGGAGTTTTATTGTATTGTGTTTTCACTTCATTACTGTTTTTGCACTGCATAAATAGTTTCCACAGTGCCTCTATGTTAAGCCTGACCTCTCTTGGGCCAAGCTGCCAGAGAGTTAAGCATGTTAATTTAAGTGACTTTTGTAGTTCACCCTGATAAGGATTGTGGTTGTTGCTTGAGAAGGGTTTTCACCCTCCTTAACCAATAACTCAAGGGGGAAGGCAACTTGGATGACAGTCACCAGATGTAGATGGGCAAAGCGGCAGTGTGGCATGGCCAGCTAGACAGTGAATTGTGGGGAAGTGATTCATCTCCATCTAAATAATAGAAATTGTGTAAAACTGGTGATCAAGGGTTTCGATTAGTCAACTATGTATGAGCTACCTAGTCAACTGTGATGAGGAGGGTTGGGATGGCAAGGAGTCACAGCGAGAGGATGGATGAATGCTGGTCCAGGCTACATTAACCAGAGGTGGTGAACTCATGATCCCATATTGAGTTGAGTGAACTGGCTTTGCTCACCACATTGGCTGGCTTGCAGAGCTGCTGGTGAGTAGAAATCAGCTAACAATTTACACTGAAGTCTGAAGAGCTGAGCCAAGAAGCAGGCATGTTCTTGGACTTGCCACACATCTTGCAGCAATGGAGTCAGAAGGAGACTGGTTATCTTGACCAGCTGGGTAGCTGGACAGTTGTGTAGCAGATAGGAAAGGCAGAGTACCGAAGAAATTCATCCTCACTCAAGAA
This sequence comes from Calotriton arnoldi, assembly GCA_963921515.1. Classification (NCBI taxonomy): domain Eukaryota; kingdom Metazoa; phylum Chordata; class Amphibia; order Caudata; family Salamandridae; genus Calotriton; species Calotriton arnoldi. Next base: position 1,413,499 of record CAWUFW010004136.1, on the reverse strand, counting down.
CATTTCTGGTGGTGAATTGAGTCCCTAGTGGTGGCAGTGACTTTCACGGTGGGTTGTTGGTCAAAACGGCAGGAAATCTCTGGATGATATTGTGGAGTCATAGAATTTGTCATGGAGCATTCCACACTGCCACACTATGTAATTAATTGTGCTAGAACTATATAACCATATAACTCCTTATCACATGTCTCCTTTTTAAGGGCATGCTAACATTTCTCTCCATGTCTTTTTGAGACCCCATTTTCTCTGTACATATTGGTGTAGCTCACAAAAACATTGAGGATAAGATCATCACCTAAATCCTTTGTAAATTAATTTGTACTCTTTGAATGTATTCTTTGAAAGACTGAATATCCTCCTTCAATAGTCAGCGATGGCTAACAAATAGAGATTGGGATGAGCTTGAATTTCCATTGGGTGCCTCAAACTTTCACAGCGTTGGGCCCTTGTATACATCCTAGCTAGACTTGACGTAGAGCAATTGGTCACCCACATCTTTGTGAACAGGACTTGTTCTCCTCAGTTGTTATTGAGGTGAGGGAGAAGAGATGGTTGCCACCTGGCCATCCCTAACTATTATCATGGATGTTGAACTCCTTTTTGAGCTGCTTCATTAACATAGATATCATATCTATGACACTAACTTGTGTTAATCTGCATATTTTCTGCCAGGGTGGATAGTTGTATCCAATCTTGTCATTCCATAAATGGCGAGTTTGTATATAGTAAACATGGTATGTAATGCACTGAGTCCGTGTTATGCTGTGATGCTACCTACTATTTTCAATGCCATTTTTATAAGTGAATTATTTTCCTTTTATCAATAATGTTTATGGGCTTATATAAAATCAAGATTCAGTACGTTTCCTTTATGTACCCTGGGAGAGAGATTATCTATATCCAAAAATCCTGGCTGTGATTATAGGACCAGTCAGACAACAAATCTTTATGTGGTTAAATGACGAGCTTGATTTAGTTCACCCCTTTTAACCATCTGAGGTTTTTTGAATGATATTGCAGCCTCAGTTTCATGACCTTCCAATGCTGGAAAACTCACAGTGGTGAGACATTTGGGTCCAGGCTTGATAGTCCCAGAGGAGGTTTGTTAAAACTATCTTTATTTCTAAGCTATATAGTGCCTGTGCTTCTTCTTCCCAGATAGAGCTGAAATTGACCAGCTACAAGAGGAAAAAAATACATACACTTCACGCAATGACAGGGAACAAATAGACCGCAAAAGGACACATTTTTGCAAGAATCTCAATGAACAGTGGGGCTAAATCATGTTCAAGTACATATGAATGACATCTGATGGCACATAATTGCATCAAATCTAGTGCTGGCCTCCTCTAAGCTTTCCAATTTTATGTAGCTAGTATAATTGACCATCTATCTAATGATCATAGGTAGAGAGTGCCTGGAATCAAAACAAAGCCAAGAAGGAGGAAGCAGTTTACACGAGCCATTTTCTGTTCGAGACTAGCCATATCGTCCGGGGCAAAGGGCCTGATCCTAGCTACATAACTTATGCACTGATGTATAGTCTGTATCCAAGTACCTCAAGATTTTGACAAAACGCAGACTTTAAATCATTAGAACGCTATGCCTCAGTCATTGAAAAGCACAGTAGTAGTGTAATGTGGGACACTATTCAAAGTACCCTTATGTTTACCAATACAACGTTGCTTGAACCTTGTTAGTTTGACATTTCTGAACTCACATCCATAAAGCTGTTCATTTTTGCTTCTCACACTAGAACTGCAAACTTTAACTAAGAATTTGAAACCTCAATCAACAAATCTTACAAGGTTTGGTGGAGATAGTGGTGGAGTTAGTGGTTTTAACAAGTACCCTAAAGACCATGCACAATTCAGCACCCTGTTTAGTATGCCACACCCCACTGTGCAGGCAATTGCACAGAGCAGTCAACACACACCAGTTCATGTCAGTCTATGAGGTCACCCTTATGAATTCAATTGGAGTTATTCCCCTGAGTTTGAGGTGGAAAGACTGGCCCAACAACGGGTGGCTAGATGCCTGACCATACCCATGATTGCGAGTACCTATAGGCTGCCCTTAAAGGCTTCAGCACAAAGTCACATAGTGCAGTCCAAGTCTTCTAGGTTGGATCTGGTGCCCCATGGCCTTCCTTTGACAGGGAGAAATGCTATCTCCAGTGAGGTGCCTTCCGCTGGAGAAGTCCAGAAGGTTCAGGAGATACGATGTTTCCGATCCTGAAGCCCCCTCCAGACAGAACATGTACTCGTGAAATGTAAGCCACTTGTAGTCAATCTAAATCCAAAGCACTTCTGGGGAACTATACAGAAATGGCAAATCTAAAAGTAAAGGTACAAGGGCCAGTGTAACTCTTATTTTATCATTTGCTAAGGGATGCTAAAAGCATATTGCCCCTCTTTCTTTAGTACCATACCAGGTGACAGTAAAAGTGATGCAAATCATCCCTTTTGTGGATTTTACCATCTGGTGACATACAGAATTATGCACAGGAGATCCCAGTGATGCTACAGATTACAGATACATACAGAGCTGCTAGATGATACCGGACAACCCACCCCTTGGACCTCACAAGGGGAAGGGAAGTGGCATGCAGATAGCACTGCATTTCACTACAATACAACGTCAAGCATGTTATTAGGACAACTGAAACTATCTCTAAACTATTGAGGTACACATGCAATCAACATATGGTTATAGGTGTCATGCGAAATGTTTAACTCAATCCTCACTTCTCATCCCATACACATATTCAGACGGGATATATATTTAGAATTCCTAAATAGGGAGGACATCGAGGGGAAAAAACTCCACAAATTAACTTTCTTGCGAAAACTAATGCAAAAAAGCTAGTCAGAGAAAGCCGCACTCAATATAATGCAATCTGACTGAGGCTGTGTCATAGATACCAGTGATACTGCACACTGTATAAGGATACCCATTGCAATCCTTTCTTTTATTCAATCTCTGGTGGCCTTTACATTATGCAGCTTTTTAATCCCTCTACTGTAAATTCTACAAGAAAATAATGAGCAATATTATGAAAAGGTGCCTGGCAAGCAATAGTTAATGTGCAGTAACACCTAAAATTGGGCGGTTGCCTTATTTGCCATCATAGGAACGTTTTGTCTGACACACAGCAATTGTGGTAGTGATTGTTTAGGCTCTTGCTCTGTTCCTGCCTCCTGAAGCCGGTGTTTATCATGTATAAATAAGTGTAGGTACCCAAATGTTCCCTTGGGCACGTTTTGGTTAAGGAATAGCAATCAGAATAGCTTGGATAACGTGACAATACCCTTGGACTAACAGAACCAATATATATCCTTAAATAGGTGTGTTTGGACCACGGTCCTGACGACAGACCATGAAGTTTTCCTCCGAGCCGGAACGCACAGCATAGATCTTCACTTTTCCCGGACGACTATTTAAAGGGTTAAGCTATTTAAAGAGTACTGTTGGACTGAACCATTTAAGACTGTATAAATTAATTAACACGGACAGTGCTTGCCTGATTCCCAATTGTCATTATTCAAAATAAAATGGCATTTCCTATGTGGTTCACTGATAGCTTTAATCACAGAGCTGCTCGGTGGACTAATGCAGCCACTGTAAGAACCCGTGTTTAACCGCACACACAGGTTCAGATCCAGATGGTTTCACTCAGCCTTTCATCCTTCTGTGACTAATAAAATGAGTACCATTCAGCTGGGTCGCAGTAAATATCTGTTATTTCGGAGCAACTTTACCTTCGGGGTGAGGGTGCGCTTTACAAATGAATGTGCCTTTATTGGGTCCTCGATTGTAAACCTTCTATAAAAAACAGTCCTTCTCATAATATAAACCTAATTGTTTTAAGGACCAGTGCGTTTTTCCAATCACTGTGAAGGATTGTCACATTGATAACTTGACACAAATTATTTTTATTATTATGATTGCATGTGTATTGCACTGTTGTTATCAATACATAATCTTTTAACAACAAATGCACAATATATAGATCAATTTAACAAAGGTAAGAGGCATACAGTCCCACTGTTCATTTTCATGGCTAATAATTAAAAATTGTCCACTGGACTGATTCTAAAAGGGCCACAACTGAGCCGCATTCCCTATTTAATACATGTATTCTCATTCGTGGTGAGAGTGGGTGATCCCTTTCTATTTGCTGTTGCTATTCAACTAGATCACAGAAGGCCCAGTGGGAAGACTAGCAGCATGTCCCACCCAGAGGGAGAGAGAGAAAGTTTTACAGGGTAGGGATACATTCTCCCTATTATGTCATCAATAAACACTAATGGGTATCCCACACCCAATAAATACTCCTAGCAGAGTCAGATTTCGTGAATATCACCCTATTCACTGGCAAAAACAAAATGCTTTTTTGTTCGACCCTCACCCACGCTGGTAGTGGCATGCTTCATCATCGGGTCTCATTCCGGTGTCTAAAAGCCAGGATGGGCTCGATCATATTCCAGGGAACACTTTGAATATAAATACCAGCCGGGGTCTTCTTAGAATAAAAATACCCTGAACCACCAAGGTGTCTCCTTGTTAGCAGTTGTTGCAATTGGATTCTGCCCATTTGGTACGCCCTTATTTCTTTGATCACCCAGTTTTGGACTTTTTACTGTGGGTGAGCCTCACTACAGGTATCTCATCCACGGTAATCACATGGCAAATGGACTGCACATGTTTACCGCCAGTGTCTGCCTTTCAAGATAAGGCCACTGCGACGCAGCAAGGGTAAGGGGCACGTGGCTGGTTATGTGTGTGCTGTGCGTGGGAGACTACTGTTTTGTGCAGCCCGGTAACTACGCATAATAAGCCTGACGCAATGGAGACTCAGCAGTATTAGATATTGACTATAGGCCTTATAATGTTAGTGTACACTAATAGGGAAAGTCAGTGTGATTTTACTGCTTTGTCTGTAGTGACACTTTATTATACACATAGGAAGAGAACAGTCTTAGAGTGCATTTTCGCTTCCCTTTGGCCTACAGAGACCATTGACATATCAAATTGTGGTGTAACCTGTGCAGGAAAATCAATTCTGCAATTTCTAAAATGTTATCTGTGCACTTTATGGGTCATGCAGAATTGTCATATTTCCCTGGCTCCGCTCAGGATCAGAGCCCATGCCTTGGCTTTTATTTGTGTTCTTGGGTGCTTGCATGCCTGTTGGTCGGTGTGCATCGGTGCATTAAAATCTGTTTATGTGCATTTGTGCCTGTATGTCTATTGGTCTGTGTACATGGTGCCTGAACTTCTGTTGGACTATGTTCATGGGTTCCTGCATGTCTGTTAGTTATAGCATATGTGCTTGTACAATTGTGTAAATTGGTGGCTGTATGTATTACTGCCTCTGTGAACGGCTGCCTGTATATCAATTCGCATGGGTGCCTGTATGTCTGTATGCATGGTTGCCATATGCCTACTGGCCTATGTACATGGGTGACTGTATTTCTGGTAGTCTGTGTGAGTGGGTGGGTTATGTGTGATTGCTTTTGTGAATGGGTGCCTGCATGTCAATGTGCATGACTTCCTGTTTGTGTTGTTACTCGTGTGCATGGGTGCCCAGTGTTGTCTTAATGCATGGGCACACGGGCAGTTGCCTGGGAGGGCCCACGAGCATAGAGCCCCATGCAGACCAGAATTTAACATTAATTTTCCGTTAAACATTTTTATTCCTGTGAGTGGTTGTGTAGGAAGAGCCTAGTGCACTGCTTTGCCGGGGGTGGGGGGGCTATAATGCTGTTAAGCTGGCCCTGGGGGTGCCTGCATGTATTTATGCACGATTGCCTGTTGTCTATTGGCCTTTGCACATGGCACATGGCATGACGTTTGGTCTGTGTACATGGGTACCCCTATGTCTGTTGGTCTGTGTGCAAGGTTGCCTATATGTGTGATTGTCTGCTTATAATATCTGCGTGGAATGTTCCTGGTGTGTCTGAGTGATTAAGTGCCTCTCTATGTTTGTGTCTGTATGTACTGGTGCCTAACTGTTTAATCTTTAGATGGTTGCCCTTTATGTCTGTCCCTAATTTATAAAGAATACCTTCTTTGATATCCAATAGTGGACTGTATGTATAATCACGTCTGACCAGTAGCAGGCATCAGAGGATCGCTGCAGGTCTTAGTACACTGACAGCACTTTCTTCTGATAGGCCTACTACTGGCACACCCAGCTCTCATCAGAGCGTGATTACAGGCACCATGGACTTCTAATAGCCACGCCTTTCCGTTTCCGGTACCTCTGCTCCATTTATGCTCCACTAAAGAGACCCTTGCTGGCAAAGAGGTGAAATAAACGTCACGATCACCGTGATGAAAATTGATTGTTCTATTGGCTTTTCATGAAACAAGGCGAAAAAACTATGATAAAGCATTACAAATAAATTCACTGTTCCATAAAAATGGAGAAGTGGAAAGCAGTTGTGGTACAGAGCGGCTTCCCATTCCATTCCTTTCAGTTGTGAACATTCTGTTAGTTTCCATTATCGGATCCTTTTCCCAGTCTGCCTCGGCAGAATCCGCAGGGCGGTCTCTGGGACGCTGCACCTCAACAGTGCATTCTGAATAGGCGCATACATAAGCCGCAGCTGACAGAGGACATCAGCGCACTGCAAATATTTGCACTGAATGTAGAACATCTGAAATTAAATGATTGATGTTTTTTTACATTGCTCCTAGAGCGTAACTTTTTTTTTTCAATAAGTGTAGCTTTTGAGCAAGTTTAGCCAAGCAGAAGCGCAAATACAGGTGAAGGCTTCCAGGCTCCCGTGTTTCGCGGGTGTTCAGGCCCCAGCCTGTCTGAGGGCAAGGCCTGCGAGGCGAGTCAGGGATGGCGCGAGGCGCCTTTCACCGCGTCTCAGTTCACAGGGTTTGTCCTGTGGTTCTGACAGTGGCGGTTATTCTCCTACGTGCTCAGAAATACTCGCTTTTGAGGTAGGAACGTTCCAGTTAGGGTAGTGATCGGGCAATAAATATTCATGACGTCCCTTAAATGCCCGAGTTAACATTATGTGGCATATATGAGGCACCGTTGTTGAACCGATGCCAAAAGACAATGAAAGAGGGATGGAGTGCTTGTAAAAACTGAAGCCCCAGGCAGACGTGCCAGGTGTCACTCCTCATGAAGGAATCCGTCTCATATTTACGACAAATATTTGCCTTATCAGCGAGGAATCATGCTCTCATAGCTTTGAGATGTGGTGTAATAGTTTAGAAACTGACATTGGCGCTAAAATTTCCTAATTGTATAATAGAACCAATTTTCTCATTTATAATTCTGTGTAACCTCTCTGAGAAGGACTATGTAAACTATACACAATGCAGTGCAATTTTGTAGTAATGTTTCACTGACAGAGTAATCGAAAACAATACTTTCAAAAAAGTTTTATTTCAAGTCGGTTGATACACATTTTTTTTTTACAGTAGTTGGTCACTGGTGGAAAATTGCCTTACAGCAGTGGAATGTTACATTGTGGGAACCGGATGTTTCAATTAATCTCTTCTTTGAGGTGGGAGAATTTCAGAGTTTTACTAGGAATAAAGCAAGAAAGTATGTAAGTAGGAAGACGCAGCACAGACACAGAAATATTACAACATATGCAGTAATCTGGACTGGGTGCTGCAGGAGTTTTGCACATCCTCTCAGCGCTGCCTTCTTCTGTAGCTCTCAGGTTGTCATGTGAGGCAAGTCAGCCACAAACAACCCTCATCAATCTCTTTAATCCACCATCGCATAAAGTGATGGTCTGGGCAGGATCTAGTTTTCAGTGGACTGGGATCCCCACTATACTAGCACTGACACCTTTTGTTGGCAATCACCAGTATACAGTAATGCAGTTATACACTAAACAAAGTACCGAATCAGCATGGGAGAAAAACTCTGTGTCACTCTACACTATAAACCTCATAATTAAGAAGATGTGCACAAATGAGAGCCACCTTAAGCACAAAACCTATGTTTCATGCATGTACACATTTATTATTTGCCACCAACACTGAGTCAAAGATTAACCTCTGGTAGCGTATCACTCTAAACACAAGACACAGATCGCACCCTTCATGCAGTGTCACACTCTTCCATGTACACCCAGCGCCAAAGGCCAACTGGCTGGCAAAGTATCACCCTCAACACCACACAGACATAGTCTTGCTTGTTCCTCGCCTCTCTATTCTTGCCGATCTTGCAAGTTCCAACCAATGGCTCTATCTCCAATTTGCTTTTTATTCCATGAAACACCACGTCTTCTAGCACTATGATTCACCCACCCAGAACCATCTAAGCACACAAACCTACTCTATGTGTCATCCTATACCTCTCTCAATATATCCTCAGCCTCCTCTCTCTGACTCATCCAAACTTCCTTCTACTACCATGATCTCCCAAATAACCCTTTCTAGACTCACCCCTCATGTATCCCTCCTTTGACTCATCCCAAGCCTCATTTTACTGCCATGATCTCCCTAATCCCTTTCTAGATTCTTCCCTCCTCTAACCCTTCTTTAACTCATCCCAAACCCCATCTTACTACTATGATCTCCCAAATAAAACTTTCTAGGCTCTTCCCTCCGCTATCCCTCCATTACCCTATTCAATCAAGCGAACAGACTCACATGTCCACCACTCAAATTTACAACTTATGCTTCCCTATACTAATCCACCACTAATCATTTTGGGTTCCGGAGTAGCATGCTACTCACCAATATGCACTTCAATACTTCGTCAGAAGTAGTAAGCACTATATAAATACAATTACAATTTACCTGATTTCACTATGAACAAGACCCCAACACCAGGCTCATTGTCATTGGCTAAATCCGAGATCCTCTACAGTGACTAGTTAGAGGTTTAAATATGATACACCTACATTTTACAACAAAACAAACAGACCCACATTTTTGCAGTGTTTCCATTTTTGGATCCCTTATTTGGATCGCCCCAAAAAATTATTGAAAAACATAATTTTTTGCAGCATTGAATGGTCAATGGTTACATCTGACTAGGCAGCCAACAGTTTCTACTGCAGAGGAGCATGTCAAGCGGAGTCACATCGAGACTTCTCTTTGTAGGCATCTCATTCAACATTTTAGATCAGACCATAAAACAGGAGTGGACTGGCAGCGACGGTGGCCAAGTGCCCAGTACAGAAAAATCTAGACCTTAAATCAGTGAAATGATTTACAGGCAACCCCCATTGGATTTCGAACGCTATCCCATCATGTAAAATGGCTGCCTCGTGAATGTGACAATGCAGCTGGCACTATAAATGAAGCTATTTCCCTCAGAATCAGTCATGCTACTTAAAGTCTCTGTGGTGGCTGTGCATTTTTACTGCACCAGAAATTACGTTTGTTATGGAAATAAAAAAACTTAAATGATGGCGTCTACTGGCATTTTGAAATAGGAACACAAGAACTGGTTGAGCGCAAGAGACTGTCTCTGTACAGTGGCGGTCGTTTGATGTGCGCCTTTCACAATATAGATGTGCACTGTTTCTGCAATTTTATAAACTCATGCTGTTGTAATGGTCTTTTTGCTGCAAAAGATATGTCTAAAATGCACTTTGATGCAAAGTCCTTTTACAACTGTTTTATGCATGTTTCTCTGCATTTGATCAAGGCCTGGGACGTATGCTGTACGCACAGGATGACTGCGATAACGGACCCTGCCACCCAACCATTGGCGATCTCCTTGTGGGCCGCAGCGGACAACTGACTGCCTCCTCCACGTGTGGACTGAATGGACCTGAGAATTACTGCATCTTGGGCTACTTGGAGGTTTGATTGTCTAGTACCATCAGCAGCTGATCTCTGCATCATCACTTGACAACTCTGGGCCTGATTACAATCTTGGCCGATGGGATACTCCATCACAATCCTGACAGATATCCTGTCCGCTGTATTACAAGTTCCGTAGGATATAGTGCAATTGTAATATGGCGGATTGGATATCCCTCACATTTGTGACAGAGTAACCCTGTTCAGCAAGCTCGTGATCAGGCCCTCTGTCTTCATGTTGTGCCTCTCTTTTCATCAAGGTCCCCTTGGGCGAACAGACCTGTGCTCAACTCCCAAGCAGGCTTGTCAGAAATCTTTGCGAGGCCTGGGGAAAAACATAATGGGGGCCCTCTGCGTGCATGTTTCGTTTTTGCCTGGTTCCAGAAGCACGTGATTCTAGGAATTTAAAAAAATTGATCCTGTGATAGAGAAACCATTACATCTGGCGCAATCTAGTGGTATAGCTCATAGAGTTACTCTGTATTAATGTAGTTGGTAGGTTTGATTTTCTTTAAAAATCTATAAATACATATTTCTCCAGTAGTTCAAGGCCCTGGAATGTATGCTGCCTGGGACACAATGCTCTCCCTGACACCCTCTTGGGACAGCCAAAGCCCGTGAAGAGCACTAGCTAAAGATCTGCTCCCGTGCAGATGTGTCAGGAACTTTATTGCTATATGCAGTAGCATCGCAAGAATGTCAATTACCCTAGTGCAAAAAACGAAAAAGAGTTATTTTTCCTCATAATGGGGCAGTAAAAAAGAGTCAAAATTGGAGTGCAGTGGGTAGACCTTACATCCCGGGGCCCCAGTGACGATGCACCGGCTGCACTAACTATATTGTCACACTCCTCGATACAGGACCTGCAATCTTTGCCAGGAACATTTTGACCAGTGATCCAGCTGTCCTGTTTAGGCACTCATTTGACACACTCATGTCTTAATTCATTTTTATTATCTATCAATGTGTTTCCTGCCCTGTTACAGTTGGATAGATAGGCCCTCATTCGGAGTCCTGCAGAATGGCAATTGGAATTGTTTTTGTGGCATTTCCGACCCACACGATTAGTTATATTATCTGGTTTCAGAACACACCCAGTAAGACCACCTGCTGGTCAGCTCACATTTCCGATCCGCCCACAGTACCATCCAACTCACGATGGAGCTCTAGTACACATATTGGTAGAAGGTAATTGAGTTCTGTATGTGCAATCAGAGCCTAGGGAACGATGTGCCTTCACGCACATGGTGTGGATAGGGGAGGAGAGTTCCATCTGAAGGCCTGATTCTCGCGAGCAGGGAGAACCCAAATGGGTGGTCGATGAGTGGCCCATGGGAAAATGAGCATTCTATCTATCTATAGTAGTTAGGATTCCCAGAGATACGAATTCCTCTTATTTTTGCTCGCTAATAACTTTCTGCCCGTTTGACGAATTTCCACAAAACGTTCCAGCATTTTTTACAATTTGTAATGATGGAAATTTTTGTGGTGAATCGTTAAGGGGGTGCAAAGATAAGAGGGGGGGTCTTAAAACAGATTTTTTTCCCCCAATGTGTTTTCCATAGACTTTTGAATTTGACATAGCGCAGAAACAGCTGAATGGATTTTGATTATATTTGCAATGACTATACATTATAGTGTCTAGATGATCCTTTTTGCTATTGCAAGTGATGTTATGGAGTAGTTATGAAGTTATAAGTGCCAAAATCTTAGTGATATCTGTTGTCGCGGCAGTACTGCGGGACTACAGCGGTACGTGGAGATTAAAAGTCATTATGTGATTGGGTAAGGTCGGCCTTTACAAAAGTTAAAGGCAGCCATGTTGTTTTTAGGTACAGATTGCCCATGTCCTGCATTTCACCCTTAGATGCAGGTATGTATTAGGTCTGATATTTTCCCTACACCTATTGCCACTTTATTAAAGTGGTAATAGGTAGGGAAAAATATTTATGTGTGTATATATATATTTTTTAAATTGCACGGAGTACCACAGTACTGTCTTGTGAGTACCACCAAATAAATAAATACATAAATAAAAATGTAAAAAAATAAAAAATATGTTGTAGTAGCCTATATTTTACAAATATAGTGTTACTATAGTGTATTTCCATTTTAACATATTTAAATCTTCAGTAAAAAGTATATGGAGTACCACAGTAATACATACAAATAACTGTGCTGCTTAAAATATATATTTTTAAATGTTTATTTCTCTCTAAACGGCTGTAAAAATATATAGAAAATTATAAATAAATTTCTCAATCCTATTAACACTAAAGTGTTAATAGATAGGGAACAACAATAAAACCTAGTACTTACCTACATCTAAGACCCTAACCCAGAATGAAGCGAAACGCCGAACACAGAACGCAAACAAAATGTGCTGAAAATGACATGGCTGCATTGTACCTTTGGTAAGCACAGCCATTAGCCAAACACATACTGCCTTATCATATGCATGTACCGTGGTATGCCGAGAACTTACCGCGGTATACTGCGGTACAATGTATAGCTAAGTATTTTAAAAATTATAACTTTAAAACTACTTACACTATTCATACATGCTACCAAAAATTGCTATTTACACCAAATAATATATTTTCCTGCCACTTAACACTCTTTCAAGCTACATCAGTTCCAATTCCCACACTCCACTGTATGCCAGCACGCTATATGCTACTCCACTCTACACCACTCCACTAAACATCACTCCACTATACGCCACTCCACTCTACACTAATCAGCTGTACACAACTCTGCTCTACCCCACCCCACTCAACTTCATCAACAGCACTACACTGTATGCTATTACATTCTATGTCACTCCATTTTATGACACTCCCGGGTCACCAAAACACTGTATGCCCTTCCACTCTATGCTACTCCATTGTACGCTATTCCACTGTTGGCAACTCCACTCTACGACACTAAACTCTGCGCTTTTTCTTTCTATGATACTCCACTATTTGCCACTTCAGTGTGCACCACTGCTCTGTACGATATTCCTCCGTATGACATTGTACTTTACGCCAGTCCATTGTGCGCCACTCCACTCTATGACAATCCACTGTATCCTCTTACACTGTATATCACTCTATTCTACAGCACTACACTCAACGCCAGTCTGCTGTATGCCAATCCACTCTACTGCAATACCCTCTATGCTATTCCACTGTGCAACACTCCACGCTACACCACTCTACTCTACACTAGTCCACTATATGTCACTCCACTCTACGTCACTACAATGTAGGCCAGTAACACTCAACGTTAGTCCATCTACAACACTCTACTGTACACTGCTCCACTCCTTGCCATTCCACTCTACAACTCTCCACTCTATGCCACTACACTCTACACTATTCAAATGTATGCCACTACACTCTACAATACTCCACTCTACGCCACTCCACAATATGCTATTACAGCGTTTGCCACTACACTCTACCTCAGTACACTGTACCCTACTCCACTCTACAACACTCCACTGTGCTACTAGACTGTGTGCCACTCCACTCTACACCACTCCAGTCTACTCTGTGCCACTGTATGCCACACACTGTAACTCACTCCAGTCTATGCCACTTCACTCTATTCTACTCCACTCTATGGCATTCCATTCTATGCTATTATACTCTATGCCACTCCACTCCACTCTACCCCATTGCAGTGTATGCTGTTCCACAGTATGCCACTTCAGTGTACGCCACTACACTGTACTTCACACTACTATACTCCAGTCCACTCTACAACACTCCACGGCATGCCACTCCACTCTATGCCACTCCATTGTACGCCATTTTACTCTATGCTATTCCACTATATACCAGTCCACTGTAACACACTCCAGTGTACGCCACTGCACTGTACACGCCTCCAATGTATGCAGCTCAACTGTATAACACTGCAGTCAGTGCCACTCCACTGTACACTACTACACTATATGCCAATGCACTCTACACTATTCCATTGTATGCAACTCCGCGGTACGACTCTCCACTCTATGCTATTTCACTCTATGCCACTTCATTGTACACCACACTAAACTACACTATTCCACTGTACGCCACTCCACTGTATGCCAATCCACTGTACGTTACTCTACTCTATCCCACTCCACTCTATGCTTGTCCACTCTATTCCACTCCACTCTACACCACTCCACGCCATTCTAGTCTATGCCACTGCACTGAACGTCACTCCACTATACTCCGCTCTAGGACAATGGACTGTAGGCTATTACACTGTACATCACTCCATTCTACACCTCTCCAGTGTACGCCACTCCACTCTACGCCAATCCTCTCTACTGTACTACATTCTCCCCTATTCCACTGTATGACACTCCATTCTGTGCCACTCTACTGTACGCTATTCCACTACATGCCACTCCACTCTACATCACTACACTGTACGCAAGTAACAGTCAAAGTTATTCCACTCTACACCACTCCAGCATACACTACTCCATTGTATGCCACTACAGTCTACCCTTTTACACTGTACCCCCATCCACTCTAAAGTATTCCACTCTACAACACTCCAATCTATGCCACAACACTGTACACCACTACTCTCTACGCCACTCCAGTCTACGCTATTCTACTGTATGCTATTACACTGTACTTCACTCCATTCTGCACCTCTCCACTGTACATGACTCCGCCTTATGCCAATACACTTTACCCTACTACACTCCACTATACGCCACTCCACTCTACACTAAGCAACTGTACACAACTCCGCTCTACCCCACCCCACTCAACTTCATCAACAGCACTACACTGTATGCTATTACACTCTATGTCACTCCATTTTATGGCACTCCTGGGTCACCAAAACACTGTATACCCTTCCACTCTATGGTACTCCATTGTACGCTATTCCACTGTTGGCAACTATACTCTACAACACTAAACTCTGCGCTTTTTCATTCTATGACACTCCACTATATGCCACTTCAGTGTGCACCACTGCTCTGTACGATATTCCTCCGTATGACATTGTACTTTACGCCAGTCCATTGTGCACCACTCCACTCTATGACAATCCACTGTATCCTATTACACTGTATATAACTCCATTCTGCAGCACTACACTCGATGCCAGTCTGCTGTATGCCAATCCACTCTACTGCAATACCCTCTATGCTATTCTACTGTGCAACACTCCACGCTACACCACTCTACTCTGCACTAGTCCACTATATGTCACTCCACTCTATGTCACTACAATGTAGGCCAGTAACACTCAACGTTAGTCCACTCTACACCACTCTACTGTACACTGCTCCACTCTGCCATTCCACTCTACAATTCTCCACTGTATGCCACTACACTCTACACTATTCAATTGTATGCCACTACACTCTACAACACTCCACTCTACACCACTCCACAATATGCTATTACAGCGTTTGCCACAACACTCTACCTCAGTACACTGTACCCTACTCCACTCTACAACACTCCACTCTCTGCCACTAGACTGTGTGCCACTCCACTCTACACCACTCCAGTCTACTCTATGCCACTGTACGCCACTACACTGTAACTCACTCCAGTCTATGCCACTTTACTCTATTCTACTCCACTCTATGGCATTCCATTCTATACACAACAGAAAAAAGAAGGCCAAGGCACTAAATACCTGCACCAGTCAGTCTAGTAGAATGTAAATAAAGCAGAATTATGATGCAAAGAGCCGGGAACGTGACCTCCCTACGTCCCCACTGATTGGGAAACCCAAAGACACAAGGAACAAGCTGGCTCAGCACACATGTATTGTTATACACAGTTTTTCAAAGTACACAGTAATAAACAGTGGTCAATAATTTAACTTTAGCACAGCGTCTCCCAAATGAGTCACATAAGTCATCATGTTGTGAAAAATATATACATCTTTTATTCCTTTATTCTTTTGTTCAAAAATTTCCTGTTAAAACACGACACAGAATTCATAGCCGACGCGACGCGTTTCGTCTCAATGGGACTTCTTCAAGGCTGTAATGTGTTTAAATAGTCCACATGAACATTGCCCAACACTCTTGTGGGCTGTACGGATTGTTTTAGCAGTGAAAATCTTCGCGTTTAAAGACGTAAAAAGGCACACAGCTGGTGTATGTCAAGAGTTCAATGATGCATCCAGAAATTGTATGGCAAGACAGTGTGTAGCGTATAGGTCAGCAGCATGGAATGAGGCTCAAATTCAAAGAACGGTCAGACATACACCAGCTGTGTGCCTTTTTACGTCTTTAAACACGAAGATTTTCTCTGCTAAAACAATCCGTACAGCCCACAAGAGTGTTGGGCAATGTTCATGTGGACTATTTAAACACATTACAGCCTTGAAGAAGTCCCATTGAGACGAACCGCGTCGCGTCGGCTATGAATTCTGTGTCGTGTTTTAACAGGAAATTTTTGAACAAAAGAATAAAGGAATAAAAGATGTATATATTTTTCACAACATGATGACTTATGTGACTCATTTGGGAGACGCTGTGCTAAAGTTAAATTATTGGCCACTGTTTATTACTGTGTACTTTGAAAAACTGTTTTCCCTAAAATGTTTTGATTTTTGTTCTCCTAGTTTTTGCTGACTCTC
This sequence comes from Calotriton arnoldi, assembly GCA_963921515.1. NCBI lineage: Eukaryota > Metazoa > Chordata > Amphibia > Caudata > Salamandridae > Calotriton > Calotriton arnoldi. Next base: position 1,397,095 of record CAWUFW010004136.1, on the reverse strand, counting down.
TTTTCCTTACCTTATGACTCTGGTCACTTGCCCACTGTACCGCAGCAGGAAAGTGCGCGCACCGTTCCTACACATGCCAGGAAAGGGTGCTTACTTGATTGGTTGAGGGTCATACCTGTGAGGGCCCTGTAAAAAGGTACACCACATACCCAGGGCAGGTACTGCACTGGCTAGTAGGGGGACGCAGCACTGATTGTGCACCCACCGGAATAGCCTCTCAAACCTGTATTATGCTCAGAATGGCCTTTCTCACTCATTGGCCAACCCTGAGGGAGAGTTTTATTACCACCAGAGAGGACCTAGGGTAAGTCCTGAGGGGTGAAGCTCTGGGTAGGTGAGTGGCCAGGTAGGTACACCAGCGTGCTCGCTTCCCAGGTAGGGAAGATCCAGCATGTGGGTTTTCCCTAACTAGGGGGTCAGCTCTCCCCATTGGACATCTCCTGGGTATGGCTGATTCTCCTGTTGTGGCTTTAGGGCCTGGGATACTTTCCCATTGTAAATGCAGTGTGAAGGTGCGCGCAGCCTTCCTACCCATGTTAGGAAGCAGTGCTTACCTGATGTTGGTGAAACAGGTCACCGGCCTGCCATTGCAGGCCGGTGTGCGTGCTGGCACCAATGATGTGCTTAAATATGTGTCCCGCCTGCCATTGCAGGCCGGTCTTCACACTTGCAAAAATAATGCGCTTGAACATGTGTCCACCCTGCCACTGCAGCTCGGTGTGGGCACTTGCACCTATGATGTTTCCAAACATGTACCCAGCCTGCCTGTGCAAGCTGGACAGTGCACTTGCACCAATGATGTGCCTGAACGTGTGTCCAGCCTGCCACTGCAGGCCAGTGTGCTCACTTGCACGGATGGTGTTTCTAAACATGCGTCCAGCCTGCCATTGCAGGTCTGCGTGTGCGCAATTGCGCTGCTACTCAGGCTGGCATGTCTAAATCACTAGCCATCCTGAGAGGACCTTTCACTACCACTAGAGCACCCCGAGAGTACGTCTTAAGAGGTGAAGTGAGCGGTAAGTGAAAAGCAGGGCAGGCATCGACATGTGTTCTCGGCCCAGGTAGTGAAGAATATCCATGTGTTTTTTTCTCTACCTATGAGGTTTGCTCGTCCCATGAGCTACCATGGGGAAAGGGTTGAAATTACTTCAGGCTGCAATAGTGGAGTGCAGTGGAGCAGCCAAATAATGTTTCCTATTATTACATCCCAGGGACAAACCCATTCCAGTGGTAAAGGTGGATTTGTTATGACTAGCGAAGAAATACCACTACTAGAAAGTGGGCATTTCGCTGCTCTAAAACTCTTTGTGTGTCTTTGTGCTTGGCTCCAGTCCACACTGGATGCTGGAGGAGCACATCTGGGCATTCCTCAGTGACAGCTATAAAACATTTGGCATGCAAATGGAACAACAGACCTCTGCCATTTGAGGTCCTGGCTGGATAAATTGGAGGAAGGGGTTTTGACACTTGGCCTCTGGAGCCAGATCATGGCCCCACTAAAAATTAAGATCTGCATTCCACGGCCTCATGGCAAACAGGACTGAAATTTAGGGGAGATATCTGTGGTTGAAAGGGAGACCCTTTGAACCACCCCCAACTTCAAAGGCACATTACAGAGATACGCTTGTGGGGACGTGGGGCCAGAGAACCTGGATCTGCATGGTGCACACTGCAGAGGACTCTGTTGTGCACAAGGAGGATTAGTGACATTGAAAGGGACCACGTGCCCTTCCTGAATAGTGGCTAGCCTGGGCTAACTACCTGCTGCTGTGTGGCACCCTTAAAGTGTGTTTTCCAAGGGCTTGTTGGCTTGCTCCCTGTTCTTTCAGAGGTCTCAGGGACATCAAAGATCTCCTCCAAGAGACCCACACATCTACTTGTGACACCTGGAGAGTGGTGCCCTCTTATGCTGTGTCTGGTGGCTTAGTGGACTAATGCATCCACTGCAGGGGCCTGTGTTCGACCTCATGGTCACAGGTTCAATTCCCGGCGGGTTAACTCAGCCTTTTATCCTTTGTGAGGGTGATAAAATGCGTGCCATTGAGTTGGGTAACAATAAACATCTGTTATTCAGCGCCAAGATGTCCCTTTGGGGGTGAACGTGCGCTTTACAAATACACATGTTATGTTAAGTGCCCAAATCATCTGCTGGATCCCAACTGGTGGCGCTGCTTGAGTGCAACACTAAGAATTGTGCCTGGAGACCAGATTGCCTTGTGCAGAGCCCCAAATGCCTTGCCTGCATCTAAGGCATGTGGCCCCCGCATCGTGGGAACCTCGGCACGCATAAGTGTCTTGTTGTTAGTGAGCTGATTCATCGGTTGCAGGATCCTGTGTGGCCCGCTTTGTCGATCATGCCGAATCTCTCTCATGCGACACGCGGACTGAATGCTTATTGTGTGCGGTGTCCGATTCACAAGTTGCGACACTCGGAGGTGGGGGCATAACCATAGCAGTGCCTCATTCTACCTCGTGAGGCATTGCTGAATTTGCAACTCTTCATTGTGTGTGACTGGAAGTGTCTGGTGCAACTCATATCAATGTGCACCAGACGTTGTGGTAAAAGCATGCTTGGTTCCATCATACATCTTCCTAATTGGCATATCTAGCTTACCTCTAAGTACCTAGTATTTGGTACAAGATGTACCCAGAGCCTGGAAGTTAAATGCCATTAGTGGACTGCAGCCCCTATCGTGCCTAAAGTGGCAGTGCAAATATGGCTTTAGTCCTATCTGTGTAACCTGACTGTATTAGTGTAAAAACTGCAAATGAACCTGTCCAAATAAACCCTTTTATAGGTCAAAAACTTCTTTTTAGCTATTAATAGGTGATCACAAGGCAGTGAGCATGGTGTTTAAAAGTAAGACGTGTATACATTTAATGTTAACAGGTCGTCACAGTGACTAGCACCCAAAAGATATAATCACTGTGGCAGATCTAGTAGTTCTTAGTAGAAAACTGCAGTGCAGATTAAAATACTAATCTTGTATCTCAGGGAGGGGACTAGCTAGAAAAATAATTAAACAACTATTTTTAATAGTTATTAAAAATTCAATTCAATGGTGAAATCTGATTTTTATTTAATATTAAGGAAAAGTAACCTTTAGTGACTTACCTTTTTCCTGCTTGAAGTTCCTGAAGGATAATTTGCATTTGGTGTCCAACTTCTCCATGCCAGAGATTAGCATTTGAATAGGTGTGAAAAGGGTGTGAAATGCCTCCCAGGAGAAAACAATATGCTGACCTGAATGGGCAGAGGTAACTCATCTGAACTTAACAGAATATGTAGGGTGGGGCCAGGGCATCATTTTCATCATTACAATGCCAATTCTGCTGCACTGTCAAATCCTGCTTGACAAATCAGCTGTGGTTTGCACATAACACTGGGGACATGCTTGAAAAGAGGAAAACAGGATGGCAAGGCAATTCTTGTGTATCCATTATCTGGTAGCTGATGAACCCTGCTTTGGCCCACTTGACCTCTTTCTCTGGGTTTATTGTGGTCACAGTGGCTGTACCAAACTGGATTTTAGTGTTAAATGTGGGAGGTTACTAGGATTACCATATTACATATCCCACATGCACACCCCTGCCCTTGGAGCCAAAGTTTATTGTGGCTGAATACTGTCACCATCTTGAAAAAGCTCAAAGTGGGTAGGGTTGACCCTAGGAACTTACCCCAAAGGTTAAGGCATGCCCAAGAATTATTTCTACCCACTAGCTTGTGACAGGCATAAACGTGGCAACCCAAGGCACCTGGATAGAATACTTTCTGGACCTGCGGAAGAACAGAAGAGGACTGGACCTGTGTCTTTGACCTGACAGGAGCCCTGAAGGACTGAACGTGCTCCCTTTTGTACCCAGGACAAAGAAGTGGACTACAAGGGCCATAGGACTGACCTCCTGTTCAAGTTACAGGGATGCAACAAGCTTCAGGAGGCCTTTCCTGCAACTGCCCAGCTGACCAGTGGCAACTGGACCTTGACTGGGCCCTATTGTTGCCCTCTCTGGCCCTCTGTTTGTCTTTAAGTACTTCCCCCTAGGTCCTGGGTAGCTTTAGAAGTGTACTATGATGGATTAGGACTTAAAGGACAAAGGGGCCGATTTAGAGTTTGGTGGATTGTGGACTGTTGCCAAAGCGGAGTACTTTACTCCTGCCATGCTGAGCATACTTTGCATACCAAATTTCGAGATGTGCACCAGCTCAGTGGACATCTCTAGCATTTCCATGAACCGCAGTCTAGCATTTACATGAACTGATGTCATGGCGCTTACTGTAAATGCATTGAAAGTGTGCGAATGCAGCCCTATCAGCATATCACACACAATCTTCACACGGCTCACTTTCAATCCCTTTTATTATTTCCAAAAACAAAATCTCAAAGCAGAATTTTGTTTTTGAATATAAAAAAAGCGATGACCCCCTTGCCATGAAAGTTTTCTCTTATGGTATAGGAGTAATTGAAAAGTTTTTTTATTTTACTTACTGCCATGTTTTGGGTGGCACTCAGAAAAAGTAAAAACTGACCATATGTTCCTGGGCAGACACATGGCTAAACCTCCGATGGCCCTTACTCTGTCGGGCAGTCAGAGGTGTATGTAGGTGCGGAGGAAGAGTAGTCTGTGCCGTCTGCGTGATGAATGTCTGCCCATCTGTAAATCAGGCGGCCGAACCTTCAGTTCGGCGGGCAGGGTACTCAGTCACCTTTGCAACGGAGTACCCTTCCCACCAAACTTTAAATCGGCCCCTAAATCAGAAGGTAGAATCTTTAACTAGGATGAACCTGGTTGATGTATCTATCACAGTCAGCCTCAAAATGTGCCTAGGTCTCAGTCTACTTTAACCATTGACTATCATTGGCAATTTGACGTTCTTGGTGCAATTCCTACTTAAAACTTTAAAAACATAGAATTTCTGGTTCCCTTATTGGATTTTTGGCACTTTGGTGTCATTTTGTTCACTGCATTTTACTCTATTCTAATTCATTTTGGGGTTGTTATTGTTTTGCATTTTGACTTTTTGCCTGTTTGGTAATGCATAAATACTTTACACATTGCCCTAAGTTAAGCCTGTATATTCTGTGCCATAGCTACAAGGGGTTTGAGAGGATAATTTAGTGACTTTGTGGGTTCACCTTGACAGGGATTGTGATAGCTCCTTGAGGTGGGTAGTCACCCACCCCAAATACTAATTCAATGTCTTATAGGTGTCGATCCAAGATCAAGGAGGAATGGATCCTCCAAGGTTTTCATGATATTTTATGAAAAAAACTCCTCCATTTGGTTGACAATCTGATTATTTTTAAGACACAACGTGTACAGACACTTTCCATTGATGTATTTTCTTAAGGTAGCCTGAAACATATTCTATAGGTACATCCCAATTCGCCTTGTGGTGCTTTACATAATTTTTTAATCTGTACTTAAAAATGTGACTCATTTACTGCTGCGTCTGTATAGGAAAGATTTCATCAGTCTGGGACTAAGAACCAGGGCTGATGCTTCAAATGAGATACAGGATCGAAGCCTTAAATGGAATGAAGAAACCCAAAATGATATAATGAAGGAGGTGCAATAACAATTAAAGGATTTAGATATTATTTAGATATAGCTAAACGATCCCCTACTGTACATTAGTACGATACTGCAAGTCACTGAGGTGTTCCATGACCATATAGAGGAATGAGGCTGAATACTGAATTCATTTATAAGGTCATGGAACTCTTAGGAGACTTTCAATATCCTAAATATCCTTATAATGTACAGAGGGAGGTACTTCATTCCTTATACTTTATGGCCAATCATCACCCTTAAAACAAAACACGTATATCCTTGGTGTAGTGCTCCTTCATGTGAAAGAGATAAGATGTTTGTAAACATGAATAATAAAAATTGAGTTTCATGTGCAAAATTAAACACACAAAAAACAGTTAAATATTTGTTGCTAAAAAGATGCTAAAATCAGTATAATACAAGTCAGATTTTTTAAAAATGCTGTAGATCAGATTATAGGAACATGCAGAAATATTATATCTTTCCTATATGTACCTAAAGTGTGGAAAAATAAACATGCTGCCATAAATATCTTCTTTTTGCTTATCACTGTTTAGCTAGAAAAATAAGGCTGGAGAAGGAAAAGCCATGTTTCGCTTTCTGTTTTGAAACTGTGGTTTAATTATGCTCTGTGATCTGCCTTTCACCTCAGCTGCTGGCCATGACAGAAGGCATTGTGATGTCAGAACTCAACTGTAATAAGTTACTACAGTTGAGCGGCTACGTCATTCCTTTATTACAGAAGTATAGGTGCATCACAAGTCACCTGAAATAAGGAAATTAGACACAGGGATTAATACAGAGATTTCAGGCTCCCATGTATCATAAATCAATAATGTGACAAGGGAATTTGTTTTAGAACGATCTTCATAAATCAGCAACAGAACATCACCAAGGATCACATTCTGGACCAAAACCTCAATAAATTTAAGTCCGTATGCGAGGTTAAAATATAACGGAGTGGATATATTCTGAAATTGATAGCTACAGGATCAAAGACAATCCTTTTAAGAGTAAAAAAGTGATTTGGGGATATTCTGCCAGAATATCATAGCCTAGATATCATCCAAAAAAAATATTCTTTCCTAAATATTGATTACAAAAATGTCATTCCACTGGAGTTAATATTAGAAAATTAAAATAAATAAAACAAATTAATTAAAATAAAATACAAATTTCAATGGAAAGATATTTTTGTAAATGTTATTTAGGCAACAATATGTATGCCGGACAGTATTTTTGTTATCAATATTTTGATATACAATACATTTCGCTTCTTTAACCTCAATGGATCATAAACAATATACCTTATGTAGAGTTCCTTAAAGCAGAGGATTATCCGATAAATATCCTAATGGTTATTATGGTCTATCTCTGGTGTCTTTATGGTGTAAGGAAATCTATGTTACACTTTTTGCATTTTATATAACTAGTTTTTAGATGGCAATTCATCTGTGCCATCCTGTGTCATAATATTCTGATAGAACATATACAAAGATGCATTGTGGTTACAGATTTTCAAGCAAGGATTAAAATATTCTACAAGGTAATATAAGGTGAGTTGGCAGGTGTCTATGAAATATAGCAGGTGTCTATGAAATATGTTTAAGGTTGCTTAGAGAAAAAAAAACTGTTGTAAGAATGTTATGTTATTTGAACTTGTAGCGCGCACAGATACTCCCAGGAGTGTCCCGGCACGAGCCTGAAGAGAGGGAGAGTGGGCACAGAGAAAGTGGAGTTAAGTTAGACAAAAAGATAAGTCTTCAATTTTTTTTTTGAATAGACAGAAGTCTTGAATACAGCAGAGAGCCAGAGGAAGTGAGTTCCAGGCCGTGGCAGCTCTAACAGCAAGTGAGCTGCCCCCCACTTTTGTGAGCTGGAAGCGAGGAATGTGGGCCAAGAACTGAGATGATGAGCGAAGATATCTGGCGGGGGCGTAGAACAGGAACCTCTTCCATAAATAGGTGGGGCCGCAGGCATGCAAAGCACGATGATATAGAATCAATTCTATATATATGTTTCTAGCCCTACCTTAATCAGTATGAAATTAGCAATATTCCATCAAATTAGGTTTTCAGGATAGACAACACTAAAAGTAATTGATGCAATGCTTAAATTAATCTATGCAATAATGTTGACCCAGACACAATGGTGGTCATTCTTGACATATGTGCAGCTATGGCACAAATGGTGTCCACCCCTGAAGTAATAGCATTCCTGTCAGTGTGGCGGTAATTCAAGGCATATTGTGGGCATCCATGTCACAATGGTGCCTAACATTTGCATAATATTGACTATAGCACAATGGGGATAATTTGTAGCATATGGTAGGGATTCATGGCACAATGGTGGTTCTGTAGAACACGAAAACGTCTTCATAATGAACCACTTTTCAAACAAAACTCCATGTTTAATCCATATTTTTATTCCAGCTTCTTCCATACTTTATCCGTTCACTGCAAGGCAACGTAATTCCAAACTTTTTCAAATTACACAGTCGTGCCCATCTAGGCCTTCGCTGTGGCACGTGAGAATTATTAGTTCGTCCCGGGTAGGTTCAAACTTATTCCACCTAATGCATTTCAGGCTCTGTAGCCCTTTGTCAGGGGTAACTGAAATGTTAAAAAGGAAACATGAATATTAAACTCAGTTTCCCTAGAAGCTACACTCATCAAGCATGATCTTTTTGTAAAACTTGCTGTCTGATGAATATTTACAGCTATATCCTGCAGTGATTTATTTCAACGTAAATATCGTACTTAATTACCCCCATGCATTATCTGAAAAGACATCAGAAATAAAACCCAATTCTACAAACAAAGACTCCCATCATGAATTAAAATATAAACAGAAACACTTAGAACCCCACTCCATCCTCTTCTGTACCTGCAGCAGCAGCGTCTCCTTCTCACTCCCTGAGACCACCATAAGCTTGTTTAAATCATTTCCATTCACAATGCCTCACTTGAACTTAATCTCTTGTAACCTGTTACGAGAGTACGTCTCAACCACGTGACTGCTGCCAATTCAAACTACACCCCTTCAGTTACTAACTCCAAACCTTAAAGAAATATGCAACCCGCCCCTCACCTTTGTGATAAATTACCCCCTCCTGTTATGTACCTGCGGATCTTTATCAGTTCAGTGTGAGCTCACTCCTAGATGCAATACCCACCCATATCGTAAACTGTGTACAAAACATATGTTCAAATGAAAAAACATTTAAAACAATTCTGTGTGCGATTCATTACAATTATGTATCCTCAATTAATATAAACAGTGTTGTTCAATAGTCTTACTTAGCCTTTAGTGCAGTTCTGAAAAACCACACTGATGTTCATAAGCTGCCTTGCAAGTGATATTTTATTTGTCGCTTTAAGTCCGTTTTCTGGGTCTGGATGCCAACAATCGAAGGGACAGAAAAAGTCAAATCTCAAAAACAAATGATAGAATTACATATGTATATATATATATATTCACTGAAAAAACCATAGGTTTCAGACACGTTATAGTTAGAAATTAGCATTTAAAAAACCTTTGAAATTCACTGAAAAAACCATAGGTTTTAGGGACAGTTATAGTTAGTTGGACATTTCACTCGTACAAAACCCGTGAAATTCCCCCGTTATACTTAGTTCAGCTAATTATAACTTGCGCCCCCGCAATGCACTGCTGATGACGTCACATATTACATCACTCATGACATGGTCAGTGACGCAACTCTGTTGTGCTTACTGAAGGTACCTGGTGGGCTAGTTGGACTCCAGGGACCCTCAGGATTGAAGGGGACTTAATCCCCCAACTTAAAATGCTCCACAGGGCCTGTTTGCACACATGTCACCTCAAGCCCCGCCCCCTCCCTTCACCACTGTGCAAACGCGCCCCGTGGCGCATTTTAAGTTGGGGGATTAAGTCCCCTTGAATCATGAGGGTCCCTGGGGTCCAACTAGCCCACCCTGTACCTCCAGTATGCGCCAGGGAGCTGCGTTGCAGAGAGGTGTACAGAGGCCACGCCCCTTTTTACACCTCTCTGCAACGCAGCTCTGTGGCGCTTTTTGGAGGTACATGGTGGGCTAGTTGGCCCCCAGGGACCCTCAGGATTGAAGGGGATTTAATTCCCCATCTTAAAACATGCCACGGGGCCTGTTTGCAGACATGTCACCTGAAGCCCCGCCCCCTCCGTTCACCACTGTGCAAACGCGCCCCGTGGTGAGTTTTAAGTTGGGGGATTAAGTCCCCTTGAATCCTGAGGGTCCCTGGAGTCCAACTAGCCCACCATGTACGTCCAAAAAGCGCCACAGAGCTGCGTTGCAGAGAGGTGTAAAAAGGGGCGTGGCCTCCTGTACACCTCTCTGCAACGCAGCCCCCTGGCGCATACTGGAGGTTCCTGATGGGCTAGTTGGCCCCCAGGGACCCCCAGTATTCAAGGGGAATTCATTCCCCATCTGCAAACGTGCCAGGGGGCGCGTTTGCAGAGTGCTGCAAGGAGGGGGGCGTGGCCTCCGGCGCGATGCCGGTCTTTTTTTTTTTTAAGAAGGGGAGCTGTGTGGCCCCCCTTCTTTTTCTAATCTATTGGCCCTGGGGACCCCATCCCCCAGGGCCTGCCCCCTAATTATTATTTTTTTTTTTAACTTTTGGAAGGGGGCCGCGTGCCACCCCTCCCGAGGCCTTAATCGGCCCCGGAGACCCCATCCCCCGGGGCATGGCCCTCTTTTTTTTTTTTTTTTACTTATGGAGGGGGGCTGCGTTGCCCCCCTCCTCAGGCCACTTATGGCCCCGGGGACCCCATCCCCCAAGGCCGGCCTTTGTTGTATTTTTTATTTTATTTTTTTAAATCCAATTTTGGGGAGGGGGGCCGCGTGGCCCCCCTTCCGGGCCACTTGTAGCCCCGGGGACCCCATCCCACGGGGCTGGCCCTCTCCATTGGGGACCATGGGGGGGTCCCCAATCCCCCCACGGTCCCGCCGGCTCCCCGCGTCCCTCGGGAGCCGGCATTGCTTTTCCACATGGGGAGCTGCTAAGATGCAGCTCCCCGTGTGGAAAAGCAAATGTCTTTGGTTTTTGGAAGAGAGAGCAGGTTTCCTGCTCTCTCTTCCAAAAACCAAAGCAGTTTGCTATGGCAGGACGGGAGCCGCATCCCGCCCTGCCATAGCAAACTACAGTGTCCCGGGGGTAGGCACCCCGGGACACTGCAGGAGCCGGCCCTGGGGGGTGGCGGTCCCCAGGGCCATCACTGGCTCCAGGAGGGGGGCCACGCGGCCCCCCTCCCAACATCTTGAAAGCCCCCGGGAAGTGGTGGTCCCCGGGGCTCTGGGGGTCCGTAACGGACCCCCATATTTAAATATTTAGTGCCCCGGGGAGGTGGCGGTCCCCGGGGTGTGTGGGGGGGCTGGAGCCCCCCCACACAGGTACTTTTAATTTTTTTAAAAGAAGCCCCGGAGGGGGCGGTCCCCGGGGCTGCGGGAGGGCCGTGAGCCCTCCCGCACCATTGTTTATTTAAAGCCCCGGGGGGTGGCAGTCCCCGGGGCTTGGAGGCCTTAGAGGCCCCCAATCATAAATTTGATAAACCCCGCATGCCCCGGGACTTGGCCCACCCGGAGGCCAATTACCAACGAAGCGCGGGAGACCGCGCCGTTCTGTTTTTTATCGGCAGGATCCGCGCACCCAGCGCGTTTTTTGCCGATTTAAAAAAAAACAACATTTTTTGGGCCCTGGGGGTCCTTGTAGGACCCCCTGAGCAGGCCTAGGGGGTCAGGGTGTTTCTACCCTGCCCCCTTTTTGCGTTTTTTGCATCTGTTTTCGTCTTTTCTTGTGCCTCGGTTCTACCGAGGAACAAGATGGCTGCCAACACTTCCTGGTTTGGAGTGTTGACAGCCAATTAGCATACAGCTCGTGATCGGGAGGGTACGCGGACCCTACGCGGCCATAGATATATATGTGATTTTATTTTTGATTTTCTCAGGAACTACTGAACGGATTTACACCATTTAAGCAAAAGGCACGACTCTGAACCAAGGGCTACCTTTTTGGCAAATTTGGTGTAATTCCGTTCAGCAGTTCGGGCTGTAGCTGCGATGAAAGGTTCCTATGGAAAATTGCATGGGGAAAACACGTTTTGGGACCCCCCTTTTTTCTCGGCCCCTGTTTGACGAATCACCCCGAAACTTTCAGGATAGGAGCGGACCGGAGCGGGCCACAAAGTTTGAAAATTTCGCGAAGATTCGTCAACCGGCGCTAAAGTTATTTCAAATAGAATATTGCGGATTTCCTATGGAAAATAGGTCCTACTATAACTATCTACTGGCGACCTCCAGTAGATAATATATATTATATATATATATCTTCACTGAAAAAAACAAAGGTTACAGGGACGTTATAGTTAGGAAATAGAATTATTAAACCAATAGAAATTCACTGAAAAAAACAAAGGTTACAGGGACATTATAGTTAGGCTCAGATTTCACTCGTACAAAACCATTGAAATTCAGCAGTTATAGGTACCTGAGCTAACTATAACTGGCACCCCCGCAATGCACTGCTTATGACCTCACATATTACATCACTCATGACATGGCCAGTGACATCACAGATGACAAGTGAGTGTAAGTCTTTTTAAGAGATTAGGGATGTTATACTTATATACTAACTATGAGTGACACTATCTCTAACATGTGTGATCTGAGTGGGTTTGTGACTGTCTGTATCAGTGTGTGAGTGGGTATGTGAGTGCCTGTATGGGTGTGTGAGTGCATGCATGAGTGACTGTATGGGTGAGTGAGTGGATTTCTGACTAGGTCTGGAGGTGTGTGAATGGTTGTGTCAGTGGTTGTATGGGTATGTGAGTGGGTATCTGAGTGGTTGTATGGGTGTGTGAGTGGTTTAGTGGGTATGTGAGTGGCAATATGGGTGTGTGAGTGGCTGCATGGGTATATCAATAGGTATGTGAGTAGCTGTGTGGGTAAGTGAGTGGGTGTGTGAGTGACTATGTTGGTGAGTGAGTGGGTGTCAGAATGGCTGTATGAGTGAGTGAGTGGGTGTGTAAGTGGCTGTATGGGTGAGTGAGAGGCTGTTTGAGTGAGTGTTTGGTTAAGTGAGTTGGTGTGTGAGTGGTTGTCTTGGGGGAGTGAGTATGTGAATGACTGTATGGGTTAGTGAGCAGGTATGGGAGTGCTTGTATGGATGTGTGAACGGGTATGTAAGTGGTTATGTGGGTGTGTGAGTGAGTCTGTGAGTGCTTGTATAGGTGAGTGAGTGGCTGTGTTGTGAGGCTGTATGGGTGTGTGAGTGGGTGTATAGCTGAATACGTCTGTGTATGAGTAGCTGTATGGGTGAGTGTATGGCTGTGTGAGTGGCTGTGTGGGTGACTGACTGGCTATATGAATGACTATATAGGTGAGTGAATGGTTTTGTGAGTGGCTGTATGAGTGAGTGAGTGAGTGGGTCTATGAGTGGCTCTATGGAAGAGTGAATGGTTGTGTGAGTACTTGTGTGGGTCTTTGAATAGGTATGTGAGTGGTTGTGTGGGTGTGTGAGTGGGATTACAAGAGGTTGTATGGGGGTGTGTGTGGGTTCATGAGTTGTTCTGTGGGTGAAGTCATCAGTGATGTCATCACGGATGCCATTTGAGATGTCATCAGTGATGCTGCTGATCATGTCATGAGTGATGTATTATGTGAGGTCATAAGCTGTACATTGCCGGGGCATAAGTTGTAGTTTGCTCAGGTAACTATAACTGCTGAATTTCAATGGTTTTGTACAAGTGAAATCTGAGCTTAACTATAACGTCCCCGTAACCTTTGTTTTTTTCAGTGAATTTCTATAGTTTTTAAAATTCTGTTTCCTAACTATAATGTCCCTGTGACCTATGTAGCTCTTCAAAGAGGTTTAGCTTTGTCCAGACACAAGGGAGCATCCAGTATAAGCCAAAACAATACCATTTCAGACATAGAGTGCTGCATAAATTATGCAAAAAAGAAGCAGAGAACTCTGGGTAGTTCCTAAATTTAGGTGGAGAGCAGCTCCTGTATAGAGCACCCTACAACACCAGCGACACTCTGAATTTGCTCTCCTCAAATGTCTGCTTTTCTACCAATGTTTTTAAGCATAGGAAAAGCACAGTGCTATCCACGCCGAGATAGAAAGGGCCAAAGTATTTTGCCATTTCTACAGAAAAGTCTTTAAGCATAGGATTAGCACAGTGCTCTCCATGCCGAGCTGTAAAATGTCAAAAGCCTTTCATCACTCCAGGCACATTATTACAGCTTTGGGTTGGTAAAATACCTTCCAAGACAACCTGAAATGAATAAAAGCAATACCTGACGTGCTTCGCTATCATTATAGCTCTTCAGAGAGGTTTAGCAAGACGTAGACGCAACGGAGCACCCAGTATAAGTTAAAACAATACCCTTTCAAGCATAGAGTGCCACATAAATTATGCAAAAGAGAAGCAGAGAACTCTGGGTAGTTCCCAAATTTAGAAGGAGAGCAGCTCCTGTAATATGTATATATATATATTTTTGTTTTACCAGACCTCAGGACAGGAAACTTAGGGATTGATTTAGATCTTGGCGGATCAGGTCCAGCTGTCACTTTTCCGACGGTTTCACCACTGCCTACTTGGCAGTCCACCCGCTTGATTTAGATGTTGGCAGGTCCAGGGACGAAAGACTGTCCGAGTTCTGTCGACTCCACCAGTATTTCCCTCCCGCTTCAATGGTGTCATAGGCGCAAGCAGCTGTCGGAGGGAGTCCAGCCAGGATTACCACCGGGCTAATCATGATGTGCTTTTCCGTTTGGGAAACTATGGCGGAGATAACTCCGCAACTTGAGTTGGCGGAATCAAAAATTTACCTTTTTTTCTGTTTGCCACTTTTGTTTCCATCTTGAAGCATATTGTCCAGTTCCTTCCTTTGCTGCTATGCCGGCCGCCACTGGTAGAGTGGAAGAACTTTGTTATTGGCGAATAGTGTAGTGACGGAAGTGGGGTGGCATATATTGGAATGTAGTAGGGTAGAGTGGATTGGCATAGAGTGGAGTCATGTACAGTGGAGAGGTGCAGAATGGAGTGATGTACAGTGTAATAGCATACAGTAGAATAGCGTAGACTGGAGTGGCGAAGAGAGTAGTGGCGTACAGTGTTGTGGCGTAGATTGGAGTGTTGTAGAGTGGAATACTGTAGAGTGGATGGGGTACAGTGTAGAAGGGTAGACTGTAGTGTCATACAATAGAGTAGTGTATGCTGGAGTGGTGTAGAGTGGAATAAATTTGACTGTTACTTGCGTACAGTGTAGTGACGTAGAGTAGAGTGGCATGTAGTGGAATGGCGTACAGTAGAGTGGCACAGAATGGAGTGTTGTACAGTGGAATAGGGGAGAATGTAGTACAGTAGACAGGATTGGCGTAGAGTGGAGTGACGTACAGTGGAGAGGTGTAGAATGGAGTGATGTACAGTGTAATAGCTTACAGTCCATTGTCCTAGAGCGGAGTATAGTGGAGTGACGTTCAGTGCAGTGGCGTAGACTAGAATGGCGTGGAGTGGAATAGAGTGGACAAGCATAGAGTGGAGTGGGGTAGAGTAGAGTAACGTAGAGTGGATTGGCATACAGTGGAGTGGCGTACAGTGGAATAGTTTAGTTTAGAGTAGTGTACAATGAAGTGGCATAGAGTGAAATAGCACAGAGTGGAGTGTCGTACCGTGGAGTTGCATACAGTGGAATAGTGTAGAGTGCATTGGCATATAGTGTAGTAATGTACAGTAGAGTGGCACAGACTGCAGTGTTGTACACTTGAGCTGCAAACAGTGGAGTGGTGTACAGTGCAGTGGCGTACACTGGAGTGTGATACAGTGGACTGGCATAGAGTGGAATAGCATAGAGTAGAGTGGCATACAGTGGAGTGGCATAGAGTGGAGTGGCATGCCATGGAGTGTTGTAGAGTGGACTGGAGTATAGTAGTGTGAAGTACAGTGTAGTGGCGTACACTGAAGTGGCATACGGTGGTACAGCATACACTGCAGTGGGGTAGAGTGGAGTGGCATAGAGTATAATAGCATAGAATGGAATGCAAGGAACAAGCTGGCTCAGCACACATGTGGTCATTGATGTGTCTTTTGCTCTCTATCTTCAATCCATCCCTGTCTTTAGGCATGCAAGATGAAATGTGATCTGTTATTCTTTTCTTTAAATACACTTCCAAGGCACGATTCACAAAGGTAAACTTAAACTTTAGGTCTAAACTTAGACTTCAGGTCTATCTTTATCTAAACTTAGACTTTAGATCTAAACTTGGACTTCAGGTCTAAAGTTAGACTTCAGGTCTTAGTTTACCTTTGTGACTAAGGTGCCCAATCTTTGTCATTTCAGTTTAAATTCAAGCCCAAATTCACCAAGAATACTGCACCACTGTGTAGAAATCTGAAGTGCTGCGTTGCTCAAATTATAAAAAACAGAGCCACATTCTGCTTCATTTGAAAAATAATTCGTTTCGGTGCCAAAGCACTGCTCAGAATCCCGGCCGGTGCTCTTAAATGTCAGCGCGCCAAATACCAAGGCTGCATAGTCCCTGATCCACCTCAGGCCTCTATATTCCGCTGCCAGACACTTCCTGTTACTTAGCATCACTCATTCAGGCTCCTGCTTTCTTCCATGGTGACGGTTTTCCATCTTTTGCTTCCTCTTTCTTTCCTGTTTGTGTGTTTTCCCCCTCTTGCTTGCAGTCAGTGTTTTATGAGGAAAAATAAGTGCCGGTCTACAAAAATGAGTGCCAATGGTACCCACGGGCAACCACCGGCTCAAATTAAGCACTGGAGCAGCGCCATATTTAGTGTTCATTAGGTGTTAAAGATGTAATCGAATCTGCTTGCACAAAATAATGCTGTCTTAGTGGAATGCTTAACACAATCTAACATTTCGCCAGCAGTGGCTCACCAATAGGGGGCGCCAGGGCAGGGCCTCCACCTCTTTCAGTATTTGCTATGTGTTCTAGTTTTTACATGAAAACAAACCATCTTACCGATCGTTTGTTTCTAAGTAGAGAGCTGCAGCAAATTGTTAGCACCAGAGGGGGCTCCATGGTGCACATTGGTGTTGTGCATACGTGAGGGCTTTGGCTCTTACAGCCCGACTCCACGCATTCTTATTCCATTACTGACATGCCAGCTAATGGAGCTATGAGGGGGGCTTGTCTATCATACGCTCATATGCTCTATCAGAAGCCAGGTTAGAGAAGGAGGGTCAACCTCCAACCCTATCTTGGTTTCTGATCGGGCAGAAGCTCAAGCATACGAACTAAAAAATCAGAAGCTGTGGTGTCAGCTTCCAGCTCTTCAGAGCAGGAGGCGCAAGTACATGATTTTCAGGACCAGCCAAGCAGGAGCTGCAGCTCATAGCGCATCAGATAAGGAAAGTTTCAGAACTAGAATGTGTGGGTTTCAGAATGTGTACGTGCAAATCTTTCTATGTATATATGTTTAATTGCAGGCATGGTGCGTGTCTGAGAGTATGCCTGTGAGTGTATTTGCCAGTCTGTAAGCGTCTCTGTTAGTAGAAGAAAAATGACATTGTGCAGTCAGTTCATTTTTATTGATTTAAGTCCTGAAAAAATTTGCTTTGTACATCATAGAACAATCATCATGTCAATGTGATAAAGTGGGGTGGTGGGCGCCTGTACATCATTTTTGTCGACCTACGGTCGGCTTTTGATTTAGTTCCCAGGGTGGCCTGTGGGCAATTCTTACCAGCATGGGGGTCCCGAAATACCTAATTGATGTGTTTAGGAGCCTACATTTGGATAGCTATGCCCAAGTTAGGTATGGCCCTGCTGGGGAATTGACAGATCCCATTCCAGTGACTCGAGGGGTGAGACAGGGGTGTGTATTAAGCCCCACTTTGTTTTTATTATATATTAACAACTTGGTTAATATGCTAGAACATTGCAAGCATGATGCCCAGCATCTGGCTAACAGGAAAGTCCTGGCCCTCCTGTTTGCTGACGACACATTACTGGTCTTGCGATTCCCAATGGGTATCCAAAAACTTCTGGATCAGTTCAGAGACTTCTGCAGACAGAGAGGGCTGGAGATCAATACAAGCAAGACCAAATACATGGTATTGAATCCTTGTAAGATGGCCAGATCGCACCCGGTCCTCAATGGTATCAAATTGGAGCGGGCCCGTACCTTTGAATATCTGGGGCTTACTCTCAACGAGCAATTCAGCTGGTCACCCCAGATTAAAACGTCCAAACTTAGATTAGAACATTATAGTGGTGGCCTTCTGAGAGCTTTGAAGGGATCCAACTTTCGTACAATGACACCTGCATGGGAAATTTACAACCTGCAAGCCTTGGGGGGAAGGGGGGGGGGGGGTATTTATATGGTGGGGAGCTTTGGGGGCATGCTAATGTCAACGATTTGGAGTTGATGGAAAATCATTTTCTTTATCTCCTCACCAATCTTCCCCCAGTACTCTATTGGTACCACTTTGTTTTGACCTTGTTATCCGCTCACTTACCCATAAAATAAAGCTTAGACCTTTGAAGTACTGGAGGAGGATCTGATCCTCAGTAGATCTATTACCATATTGGCTGGGCTTGGAAGAGATTATGAAACTTCCCGTGGCCACTACAATTCTATGGTTGGGGTATATTAAGAATTCACTCGAAGAGATCGGGTGCGGTAACATGTGGGCTCATCTGGAAATGTACAGTGGCACTTCCAAGTCTACGCTCAAGGAGCTGTATTAGAGACACGTAGATGGTAGATTGCACCAGCATGGGGGGGCAAGTACTTTGACCTCTACCTTTTTGGAATTTAAAGATACTTATCTTCTGGAAAGGTATATGGACATAATTGAGCCTCCGGGTGCTAAGACACTGTATATAAAGTTTTGAATTGGGACCTTGCCACTTCGATCATTTACTGCGAAGTCGCGGTGCATCCTTGTTGATGCTGAACCTGACCTTAGCTGCCCGTTTTGCCCAGAGGTTAAGGAAACTGTAGATCATGTTCTGTTCTTTTGTCCGCAGTATCATGCACATAGGAGGAAATGGATCCTGCCGTTATGCCATAACTTGGGCATTAGGGACTACAAAATTGCAACTAGGATATTCAGGGCAGACACAGCTCAACTTATAGTCTTTGCTGTCTCCCGGTTTCTTCTATACATGTGGAGACACAGACAGAAAAAGACTGCCCCATTGACACCCAGTACATAGCATATAGATTGCGTAACAGTAGATAACCAGTATAGGAATTGCTGGATGGAAATGATTTTTGCACTTTAAAATTGTCGTGATGTTCCCCCTATATGTTGCAAGTTTTAATTGTGGGTATTTTTTAATATTTTAATTATTTTATAACGTATATGTCATGTTCCCCCTTTATGCTGCGAGTTCTAATTGTGGGTATTACCAACATTTTAAATATTTTATATTGTATATGTTATGTTTTTAAGTGTTTTTATTTCACGATCTCTATAGTTGTAACCTATTGTGTTTGCTTTTATGGCAATTGTCAAAATAAATCTCATTATTGTTGTTGAAAAAGTGTCCTCAAAATTGAAACAATTATATTTCTTTAACATATGGAAGCTTGGGCATTACTAGTGCGTCGCATTATGGCACTGCACTGAGAAATACTTATTAAAAGTGATAGTTTTAAAACATGAACCATTAGTGAACTAGGAGGGAAGACAGATGACATGTAAACCCTGTACGTGGCCCAGATTATTATAGAGAAATATAAAATCTGTTAAATAAAATAATAGGTTTTTGTACAGCTGGTATTCTGAACCCACAAAGTTGAGAGTCCTTTTATATGTGATAGTAAAGAAAAAGGAGTTTTGGTGAAATAAAATATATGCCTAAGATCACACAATTTAGGCGGAGAAGCTGTGATTTATCCAGGTTTTCAGATTTTACTGTTTACAAATTAGCCACTAATTGGGTATCTGTCTTTCTTTTTTAATGTTAACGCTTTGTTTTTACCTTTTTGTGCATTTGTCTGCAGTTTTCATATAGCTCATACTCAACCCAAAAGTATTGGAGTGCTTTAGTGAGCACCAGTTACATCACACAAGGCCACCTGAAAGAGCAATGCCAAGTAACCACATAATCTACCAGACCCTATCTAGCATCACCTCTCACTTCTTCTCACAATGCAACACCCACACAAACCCATTGGTTTCAACCAGGAGAGGATTCAACCATTCCCATTTTTTAAACCTGCATGGTGCCATGATAACCATATGGACCCTATAGCCAAACCTATGCTTCAGCCTCCAATGTTGAAATGACTAAATAGCAAGAAAGGCTGGAAGAAACAGGTGTAGGTTTGAGTTTGTTTGCAGGTGGGTGACTACTATTTCTGTCACTACTCACAGCCTATTGAGCACCGATAATTATTTGGAGGATATTTCTGAAGCTTGGGTGTCTTCCAACAGTAACAGATAAAGCATTCCACTGCCCACTGCTGACTATTTTTTACTATTATTGTTTTTTGTTTTATGGCTCGATTGGGACTGTGCCAACTTACCTGCAGTCGTTTTTAGTGTGGTTTTGTTGCTGTTGACTTCAAGGTGTACTTCTAGGAGTGCTAGCTCCAGCTCTTCTGGCTAAGCCCTTCCAAGAAGAAATTCAGTCATACAGATGACTCACATTGTGACGAAGCAAGATGGAAAAATATGTATTTTCATAAATGATGGGTCATACGATGTGGAATGGCCATTTCTTACCCCCTGTATTACTACAGCTCTTTACACAGCTTTGAAGGACAATTGTGTTGAAAAATCTACTATTTTGCTACCATTTTTCAAACTTTACTTGGGGAAGTTAAGCACTAGCACGCTGACAGGGAGTTGCACATGCCAGGCACACCACAAAAAGCACTGGGCTATTTCATTTAGCACCTTTTGATTTTTTTGCCAATTAGCTTAAAAAATTATACATTTAAATACCACATTTGGCCTTTTTTTTTCAAAAGGTTCTTGCAGGACAGACGACTGTCAGCCTTGCTCGCTTGCTCCGATTCCATGTACACATTCACGCCCCTCCTTTCAAAGTTCACCAGCTGCCACTGCCCTTTGTTATGCAACAAAGGTCGCTGAGTAGCGACTTGCATGAAAATCTTATTCGGAGCAAATTTTCCAATACAAATCTTCATGCACTGAAGAATCCCCCAAGTGTTACTCTTGTAATTGCGCGGAAATTACACATATCATGCAATGGAAAATCATGTGATTTTCCTTGTGTCCCTTGTTTTTTGCCTGTTTTCATTTGATTTTAAGATTCTACACAGAGCTGGGTCATGTTACATGATTTTGGCTAACCAGGGTTTGTGTGGTATGCTTTGGGTTTTCGACCTCTTCCTTCCCCATTATGCCCACTTTGTATAAATTATTGGGGGGCTGTAATACAAAACCATTATGCGCAGTGCTTCCTCAACTTTAAGCGTAAAGATTCTTTCACAAATGAAAGTTGTTTGAAGCTGCCATTGCTCTGACTTCAATCACAAACCGCCACCTAGCGTCATGCTCCCCACCTCAAAACATTGTAAATCCTGGCCTGTATTTGCAATTTCTCATTAACCCTGCCTTTTTTAAACTCCAGGCCTGATTTAGTTGTTGGCATTCCTGGGAACGCCATTTCTTTTTGGTGGTCCGACCGCCCGCATACCTGGCGGTCCAACCACCTGATTAAGATGCGGGCAGTGAGACCGCCATCTGGCCGACTACAGACTGCCGCCACCACCAAGATCTGAGCTCCCGTGGCGGCGGTGGTGGGGAGAGTGGCAGGGAATGGTGGCGGTGCCGGCATTGGCACTGCCATCAGGATTACAACCTGCTTCTCTACCGACCTTTTCATTGCAGGGATGCCGCCATGATAAAAGTTGGACGAAAGGCAGGTTTTGGGGGTGAAAACATATCTCCAGGGTGAGTGTGTTCTGGAGACATGTTCATGGTGATACCTATGTGTGGCCCCCATGCCATCTGCACTGTTGCTCTCGACTGCCCAGATACATGTCAGCATGACGGGTATTGGCTGTGGCTTTTAACTAGAGCTGCAGCACTCCATTGCCATGACTGCACCGCAAGCACACCGCCAGCCCCGCGGTGATATCCCAATATGGCGGTCGGGATGTTGCCTGCTTGTCGGCGTTTTCCCGACCGCTGCTGCCACAGGCTGGCAGTGTGCTCACCAACAACTAAATCAGGCCCTCCAAATTTGATCATAGCACCCGCTACATATACTGATTTCTCTGGATTATAATTTATTATATTGTTCGGTACCAGTGTTCCTGGGATAGGTGTTGTGTGTCGGCACCCACCTTTGCTTAAAAATTATTTTGGGAAGATTGAGTGTGGGCACCCTAGCGAGGTCCTTGTGCCCCACAAGTTATGTGGTTCTGTTCTCCAAATTGCTTCTGGCTGGCAGACAGTGTTTGGATGGGTACGCAGCAGCAGCCCTCACAGTGGCTGACGGAAAATAATATTTATGCTGGGATGTTAAACAGGATGGAATCACTGTGACTACAAACATATCTTGTAATTAAATACAATAGCTAAAAATTAAAATCAGTAATGAATAATGTAAATTGAATATTGCTGGGAGGAAATGTGATCTAGTGATTTTGTTTCTGACACTGAAGCATAGAAATTGGGATTCTAATATTTTCTCTAAAGTGCTTCACTGCATCATGGAGGAAGTACATCCATATTTAAATAAATTTGAATGAATACAATTTAAAAAACAAACATTAGCAAGGTCAGCCAGTCTCACTTTGACATTCTTTGTTTGTTCAAAAAATCTAAGGGGTGGGAGGTAGAAGCTAGGGAATGGTTCACTCATCTTCCATAGAAGAATCATTATTAATCACAGGGAGAGTGAATTGCACTGGTGTATGGAGCCTGGGTGCCTTGAGTGTCGACCCGAAACCCTCAACCAGTAATTGCCACTGGTGGTTTAAGTAATCACCACTATGTTTTTTTATTTGGTGGCGGCATGATTGGATTTTGCACCTGTGTACCCGCTTCCCCAGGTGAGTGCTGCCTCCATCTGTGGCAGGGTACTGCTGGGATCCATGCAGAGAGGTATAAAATTACCTCCTACACCTTAAAATGTGAAGTTGAATGTGGATGTAGAGTATAGGGGTAAGATTAAAAAGTAAAGTGGTGATGTTATTTGGAGGTGCTAATTGTCCTTAGCATCACTTGTGAGCAGTCAACATGTTCAGCGTTTGTGCCCTAAAGGGTCCAAGCCTTGGGGGACGCTAGAGGGCGCCGGCAAGATGGCCGCACATTAGTGCTGCTCCGCCCGGCTGATCTGCAATCCGCCCAGAATCTGCGGATAATTGAGCCATCCAAGTGCCTGCTGCGCTGCCTCTGCAGTATCATGCACATAGGAGGAAATGGATCCTGCCGTTATGCCATAACTTGGGCATTAGGGACTACAAAATTGCAACTAGGATATTCAGGGCAGACACAGCTCAACTTATAGTCTTTGCTGTCTCCCGGTTTCTTCTATACATGTGGAGACACAGACAGAAAAAGACTGCCCCATTGACACCCAGTACATAGCATATAGATTGCGTAACAGTAGATAACCAGTATAGGAATTGCTGGATGGAAATGATTTTTGCACTTTAAAATTGTCGTGATGTTCCCCCTATATGTTGCAAGTTTTAATTGTGGGTATTTTTTAATATTTTAATTATTTTATAACGTATATGTCATGTTCCCCCTTTATGCTGCGAGTTCTAATTGTGGGTATTACCAACATTTTAAATATTTTATATTGTATATGTTATGTTTTTAAGTGTTTTTATTTCACGATCGCTATAGTTGTAACCTATTGTGTTTGCTTTTATGGCAATTGTCAAAATAAATCTCATTATTGTTGTTGAAAAAGTGTCCTCAAAATTGAAACAATTATATTTCTTTAACATATGGAAGCTTGGGCATTACTAGTGCGTCGCATTATGGCACTGCACTGAGAAATACTTATTAAAAGTGATAGTTTTAAAACATGAACCATTAGTGAACTAGGAGGGAAGACAGATGACATGTAAACCCTGTACGTGGCCCAGATTATTATAGAGAAATATAAAATCTGTTAAATCAAACAATAGGTTTTTGTACAGCTGGTATTCTGAACCCACAAAGTTGAGAGTCCTTTTATATGTGATAGTAAAGAAAAAGGAGTTTTGGTGAAATAAAATATATGCCTAAGATCACACAATTTAGGCGGAGAAGCTGTGATTTATCCAGGTTTTCAGATTTTACTGTTTACAAATTAGCCACTAATTGGGTATCTGTCTTTCTTTTTTAATGTTAACGCTTTGTTTTTACCTTTTTGTGCATTTGTCTGCAGTTTTCATATAGCTCATACTCAAACCAAAAGTATTGGAGTGCTTTAGTGAGCACCAGTTACATCACACAAGGCCACCTGAAAGAGCAATGCCAAGTAACCACATAATCTACCAGACCCTATCTAGCATCACCTCTCACTTCTTCTCACAATGCAACACCCACACAAACCCATTGGTTTCAACCAGGAGAGGATTCAACCATTCCCATTTTTTAAACCTGCATGGTGCCATGATAACCATATGGACCCTATAGCCAAACCTATGCTTCAGCCTCCAATGTTGAAATGACTAAATAGCAAGAAAGGCTGGAAGAAACAGGTGTAGGTTTGAGTTTGTTTGCAGGTGGGTGACTACTATTTCTGTCACTACTCACAGCCTCTTGAGCACCGATAATTATTTGGAGGATATTTCTGAAGCTTGGGTGTCTTCCAACAGTAACAGATAAAGCATTCCACTGCCCACTGCTGACTATTTTTTACTATTATTGTTTTTTGTTTTATGGCTCGATTGGGACTGTGCCAACTTACCTGCAGTCGTTTTTAGTGTGGTTTTGTTGCTGTTGACTTCAAGGTGTACTTCTAGGAGTGCTAGCTCCAGCTCTTCTGGCTAAGCCCTTCCAAGAAGAAATTCAGTCATACAGATGACTCACATTGTGACGAAGCAAGATGGAAAAATATGTATTTTCATAAATGATGGGTCATACGATGTAGAATGGCCATTTCTTACCCCCTGTATTACTACAGCTCTTTACACAGCTTTGAAGGACAATTGTGTTGAAAAATCTACTATTTTGCTACCATTTTTTCAAACTTTACTTGGGGAAGTTAAGCACTAGCACGCTGACAGGGAGTTGCACATGCCAGGCACACCACAAAAAGCACTGGGCTATTTCATTTAGCACCTTTTGATTTTTTTGCCAATTAGCTTAAAAAATTATACATTTAAATACCACATTTGGCCTTTTTTTTCAAAAGGTTCTTGCAGGACAGACGACTGTCAGCCTTGCTCGCTTGCTCCGATTCCATGTACACATTCACGCCCTCCTTTCAAAGTTCACCAGCTGCCACTGCCCTTTGTTATGCAACAAAGGTCGCTGAGTAGCGACTTGCATGAAAATCTTATTCGGAGCAAATTTTCCAATACAAATCTTCATGCACTGAAGAATCCCCCAAGTGTTACTCTTGTAATTGCGCGGAAATTACACATATCATGCAATGGAAAATCATGTGATTTTCCTTGTGTCCCTTGTTTTTTGCCTGTTTTCATTTGATTTTAAGATTCTACACAGAGCTGGGTCATGTTACATGATTTTGGCTAACCAGGGTTTGTGTGGTATGCTTTGGGTTTTCGACCTCTTCCTTCCCCATTATGCCCACTTTGTATAAATTATTGGGGGCTGTAATACAAAACCATTATGCGCAGTGCTTCCTCAACTTTAAGCGTAAAGATTCTTTCACAAATGAAAGTTGTTTGAAGCTGCCATTGCTCTGACTTCAATCACAAACCGCCACCTAGCGTCATGCTCCCCACCTCAAAACATTGTAAATCCTGGCCTGTATTTGCAATTTCTCATTAACCCTGCCTTTTTTAAACTCCAGGCCTGATTTAGTTGTTGGCATTCCTGGGAACGCCATTGCTTTTTGGTGGTCCGACCGCCCGCATACCTGGCGGTCCAACCACCTGATTAAGATGCGGGCAGTGAGACCGCCATCTGGCCGACTACAGACTGCCGCCACCACCAAGATCTGAGCTCCCGTGGCGGCGGTAGTGGGGAGAGTGGCAGGGAATGGTGGCGGTGCCGGCATGGGCACTGCCATCAGGATTACAACCTGCATCTCTACCGACCTTTTCATGGCAGGGATGCCGCCATGATAAAAGTTGGACGAAAGGCAGGTTTTGGGGGTGAAAACATATCTCCAGGGTGAGTGTGTTCTGGAGACATGTTCATGGTGATACCTATGTGTGGCCCCCATGCCATCTGCACTGTTGCTCTCGACTGCCCAGATACATGTCAGCATGACGGGTATTGGCTGTGGCTTTTAACTAGAGCTGCAGCACTCCATTGCCATGACTGCACCGCAAGCACACCGCCAGCCCCGCGGTGATATCCCAATATGGCGGTCGGGATGTTGCCTGCTTGTCGGCGTTTTCCCGACCGCTGCTGCCACAGGCTGGCAGTGTGCTCACCAACAACTAAATCAGGCCCTCCAAATTTGATCATAGCACCCGCTACATATACTGATTTCTCTGGATTATAATTTATTATATTGTTCGGTACCAGTGTTCCTGGGATAGGTGTTGTGTGTCGGCACCCACCTTTGCTTAAAAATTATTTTGGGAAGATTGAGTGTGGGCACCCTAGCGAGGTCCTTGTGCCCCACAAGTTATGTGGTTCTGTTCTCCAAATTGCTTCTGGCTGGCAGACAGTGTTTGGATGGGTACGCAGCAGCAGCCCTCACAGTGGCTGACGGAAAATAATATTTATGCTGGGATGTTAAACAGGATGGAATCACTGTGACTACAAACATATCTTGTAATTAAATACAATAGCTAAAAATTAAAATCAGTAATGAATAATGTAAATTGAATATTGCTGGGAGGAAATGTGATCTAGTGATTTTGTTTCTGACACTGAAGCATAGAAATTGGAATTCTAATATTTTCTCTAAAGTGCTTCACTGCATCATGGAGGAAGTACATCCATATTTAAATAAATTTGAATGAATACAATTGAAAAACAAACATTAGCAAGGTCAGCCAGTCTCACTTTGACATTCTTTGTTTGTTCAAAAAATCTAAGGGGTGGGAGGTAGAAGCTAGGGAATGGTTCACTCATCTTCCATAGAAGAATCATTATTAATCACAGGGAGAGTGAATTGCACTGGTGTATGGAGCCTGGGTGCCTTGAGTGTCGACCCGAAACCCTCAACCAGTAATTGCCACTGGTGGTTTAAGTAATCACCACTATGTTTTTTTATTTGGTGGCGGCATGATTGGATTTTGCACCTGTGTACCCGCTTCCCCAGGTGAGTGCTGCCTCCATCTGTGGCAGGGTACTGCTGGGATCCATGCAGAGAGGTATAAAATTACCTCCTACACCTTAAAATGTGAAGTTGAATGTGGATGTAGAGTATAGGGGTAAGATTAAAAAGTAAAGTGGTGATGTTATTTGGAGGTGCTAATTGTCCTTAGCATCACTTGTGAGCAGTTAACATGTTCAGCGTTTGTGCCCTAAAGGGTCCAAGCCTTGGGGGACGCTAGAGGGCGCCGGCAAGATGGCCGCACATTAGTGCTGCTCCGCCCGGCTGATCTGCAATCCGCCCAGAATCTGCGAATAATTGAGCCATCCAAGTGCCTGCTGCGCTGCTCTGCCTGCAGAGACACTCCGGCTGCAGTGGGGTCTGTCGCGGCAGCTGGAGAGACCTGATATCTGCGGCGTTCGTGCAAGGAAGGCCCTGAGCGCCTTGCGGACAAGATGGCGGCCGCCATGGCAGCGAGCGAGGGCTGAGCGCTCTTCGGGACTTTGTTCCTGCTGCGAGGGCTCCTGCCGCCCCTGCCCTGAGCGGACGGCGGAGGCTGCCAATACTACGGTCTACAGGCGGGTGCCCAGGTTTGCCCAGGACGGCTGCATATCTGTCACCCCGCGCCGGGGGCTTAAGCAATAATCGCCGCGACCGGATCCCTGCGAGGCGCCTTGCTGACCCTGCGGGACGCGCCGACGGACCTGACCAGCGGCAGCGGAGTATCGCCAACGCCTGCCGAGGGCTGCGGTAGGTGGGGGCGGTCCGGGCCTCGGCCTGCGACCACGGTGGTGGGAGTGGGCTGGGGTCTTGGGCTGCGGCTTGCCTGCTGCGGCCTGTGTAAGCAGCGTGTCCGCATTTAGCTGCCTGAACTGTGCCGCCTGAGCAGCCGGTTTGGGGGCCAGAGACTGGCTGACGCTTCACTGCTGGACGAGTGTATTGGCCCCCTGCTCCCTGCTTATTGCCATACGCCTGGACGGGGCTGCGCGAGGCTCCTCTCATTGCGCTGCTGGTGGGGTGTCCTCGGTGTGGCCTACCCGTGGCCGAGGAGGCCCTCCTGTGCCCTGGTGCGAGAGTGCGGAGAGTGGGCCGGGTTGCAGTGGCAGCCCATGATGTGATGCGGGCTGCTTCACCCCGAGATTCGCAACCATATCCCGGTTCCCCGCTGCCTGCACCCCGGTTTGGCCTGGCCTGGCTATCTTTGTGGGGGCTATCAGACTGCTGGCTACAGAGAGTATTGTGGAGGACCCTCCGGGTCACATCACTGGGTGCCATATGCCTTCTCTCTAAGGCTGGTGAAGGTGTGCTTCTGCTGGACGCTGCATTTTCTGGAACGTATGCTGTACGGTACTGAGCTCCTCCGTACGCATACTGCTAGCTCCTGAGTTTTGGGTCACTGCATTGCTGCTTTGGGAGCTCCTGGGCGCCCGCTGTCACCACTGCTGAATATGGGGAAGCCTGATAAATCACAGCCCGCCTCACTTTTGAGGCACGAAAATCAAGCAGAGGCCCTCAGAAGGCGGCCTCTGATTCAGAGGCAGACTGTCAGGGAGATGGCCCTCCTAGTCTGGAGTCTACACTACTGGCGATGCAGAAAAGTCTACAGGCCATTGAGGGCAGCATGTCCACTATCAATCACAGACTGGACCATATGTCCTCCCAACTAGAAAAGCAGTCTGCAAGAATGGGGGAGGTGGAGCAGAGGGTGTCCACTGCGGAGGACGGACTAAGTGATGTCACTAGTAAGGCCCTCAATATGGAAAAGGTATTGGCCATAATACAGGCCAAGAATGAGGATTTGGAGGCCAGGTCTAGAAGGAACAACATCCGCCTTCTGGGCCTTCCTGAGTCCACAAACTTGGGTAAAATGGAGCTTTACATTGAATCTCTCATTAAGGAGGTATTTGGAACTGAGCAGCTGTCTCCAATGTTTGTGTTGGAGCGAGCCCGCCGCTCTCTGGCGGTGCGACCGGTCCCTGGGGCTCCTCCTCGGCCAATCATAGCCCGGCTATTGAACTATCGGGACCGGGACGCCATCTTGCGCGGCGTGAGTATGGGGCCGTAAAAAAATTCCTCCAGTCCGAAGACATACCGTATGCTATGCTGTATCCAGCTCGTCTCCGTGTGGGTGCGGAGGGGAGCTTTAAAATCTTCTCGACTCCCAAGGCGGCGATGGAGCATGCGAAGCAATTGAAGAGGCAACACCGAGAGCCTGAAACTGATAGGGGGAGGGGAATTGACAATATTAGAGTACCCTATGAGCGGAGTTTTTTCCCAATGGGCCCTACTGCATTGATTCTTAGAATTGTCTTACTTTTGGGCACTCGTTTTAACTATTTGTCTCCCATTTCCGTTCTCACGAAGAAAGCTGTACTGCCATATATAGTTTAGGCAGGATGCACATGGTTAAGTATCAGCTTAAGGATTGTAACACAGGTACACGACCTGATCAGCCACCTCCTACTTAGTGGGAGGACAGTAGCACTCTGACGCCCCCCATATGGGAATTCCCCACGCACTGCTATTTGTTTGTGTTGTTATTTGGGAGTTGATTGGGTTTATCAGGGATGGCTTTGGCAAGTTGAGGGTGGCCAAAGTGGGAGGGGGGCCGGTGAGGGGGGGTGGAGTGGGTGGGGGGAAGCGAATGGCACTGTCTGAACAGTTGCTCTCTACCGTTTGGCACGAGTATCGCAGAACTGAATCTTGTATTTTTGTACACCTTGGAGTTAATTTGTCTTGAGAGCTTTGGGGCAATATACCAACTGTGGACTACCTGGGTTCACTGCTGTCTCATGTTGCGACGCTCAGCGGGCTAACGGCTTGCTGGTCTTCCGCTATGCTGTTTATGTGTATGTCTTTATGGCCCCTCCCACAATAATGCGAGGTAATTTCCGATTCCTAACGTGGAACGTACGAGGCCTAAATAGCCCAAAAAAGATACGCACCGTGATTGCAACCTTAGATAGGCTCAATATCCAAGTGGCGATGTTGCAGGAGACTCATCTCACTTCACTGTCTGATCAAAAGGTGGGGTCCCGATGGGCGGCGGTGCGGGTCATGTCCTCCTACTCATCCTACTCTCGGGGGGTGATGATCCTTGTCAAACAAGGGGTCCCATTTCAGGTTCATAGGACTGAGACTGATGACCAGGGCAGGCTAGCTATTGTGCATGGTACGTGTGGGGGTGCGAGTGTGCTATTGGTAAATGTCTATGACCCGAACATGGATGATCACTCATTCTATGCGGATGTGTGGCGTCGCATCTCAGCGTTCCCTATTGCAGAAATTATCTGGGGGGGGGACTTCAATACCTGTTTGGATGTACACGCAGACAGGGCGGGAGCTGGAGCAGGGCGGCAGAGACTAACGACCACAGCAATACTGGGCATACTGGAAGCAGGGAATCTGCATGATGTCTGTCGTATTAGGCATCCGGGGGCTAGGGAGGGTACGTTTATCTCCACGGTGCATGGCACGTGGTCCAGGTTGGACTACTGGCTGGTATCGGAGGTCGCTTGCACCTGGGTCCTGGATGTGCAACACCTAGCAAAAACGCTGTCTGACCACTCCCCGGTCCTTCTTGAGTTACGGGTCCCAGGTTATGAACGACCCCCATTTTTGTGGCGGTTACAGCTGTCTTCTCTGACTGATCAGGTCTTCAAACATACAGTGGGGGAGGCCATTCAAAATTTTTTCAGAGAAAATGAGGGAACAGTGGATAGTCAGGCGGTTCTCTGGGAAGCCTTTAAGGTTACGATTCGGGTGGTTTGTATTGGAGCGCAGGCAGGGGTTTCTAAAAGATTTACGCCACAGCATTCACAAACTTGCCGGGGAAATAGTCGCACTGGAACGGGCCTATGCTTGCGACCCAGCTCCGGAGACGCTCTCTAAAATCCGTGAGCTGGTAACGAACACAACGAGACAGTAGATCAGGAAATGGCGCATAGATCTCGGCGATGCACCGCCCGCTATTATGGGGAAGGGGGGCGCCCTAGCCGCTCTCTGGCGCAGCGGCTGGCTTCCCCCACGACGCCAGGCCAATATAACCGAACTGTTGGACGGGGAGGGAGTGCCGCATTATGGCACGGCTGAAATTAGCAACGTGGTGCTGGGTTATTACTCGGACTTATATGGGGACCGTGAAATCCCCGCAGCTGAGGAAATTCATGCCTATTTGGATGATGTCGCACTGGGTTGGTTACCACCACACCACCGTGAGTATCTCATACAACCCTTTGACGTGGAAGATGTTAAACTAGCCATCATGTCTCTCCCGACCTGTATGGCAGCTGGCCTCGATGGGCTCCCCAGCGAATTTTATAAGGCATATGCGGATGTCCTAGCACCGCGCCTGTTGGAGGTATTCACCGAAGCATATGAATCTGGAGCTCTGCATCCCTCCCTCACGGAGGCTCGGTTGGTTATGCTGCTGAAACCGGCTAAGGCGGCGAACCTTTGCGACTCATACAGGCCCCTCTCCATTATAAATATTGATGCCAAGATTTTGGCCAAAATGATTGCAACTCGGCTCCAACCCTTGGTTCCCAAATTGGTCCTCCCAGACCAGTCAGGATTTGTTCCCTCTAGATCCACCATGCATAATCTCCGCACAATCTTCGCTACCCTGCACTACTTTGAGCGTGACTTCCAGGCGGTGGCCGTGCTGCTGGATGCGGCCAAGGCCTTTGATTCGCTACAATGGGAATTCATGTTTACGGTCCTGCAGCGCATGGGCATGCAGCCGTTCTTCCTCAAATGGATACACCTCTTGTATACTGCACCAGTGGCGCAGATTCGGGTGAACGGTTGGATTTCTGACCCATTTTTTATTAAACGGGGCACGCGGCAGGGCTGCCCCCTGTCGCCCATGCTATTTGCTCGGGCGCTTGAGCCTCTGGCGTGCAAGCTCTGTCAATTACATGCACAGGCCGCATTGAGGTTCCGGCAGAGGCCCTTGGTGGTCTCCCTATATGCCGACGACATGTTGCTTTATGTCGGAGACCCGGCCATTTATTTATCAGCGCTACTGCGTGAGTATGTCAAATTTGAACGATTCTCGGAACTGGGCATCAATTGGGCCAAGTCCACCGTTTTTCCGCTGACCGCTGGGACCACAGAGATGGAACTCGATTATCCTTTAAAATGGTCTGTTGACCCAGTGAAATACCTCGGTATTTGGCTGCATAGGGACCCGGAGGTGGTGATTACGGCTAATTATGGCCGGGCTGTGGACGGGATCATGGATCAGGCTGCGCGGTGGGCAAGACTGCCCCTTTCGCTTGCGGACCGTATAGCGGTCGTCAAAATGTCTTTCCTACCCAAACTCCTTTATCTCTTTATCAATATCCCCATCCGTTTGAATAAAGCGTTGTTCGCCGTGTTGCAGACGACCCTGCTAACGTTTGTCTGGGGGGGCAAAAAACCCCGCTGTAGCTGGGCTGTACTGACTTTACCCTTTGACCGCGACGGCTTTGAGGCTCCTGACATGCGTCTTTATTACCTGTGCGCCCAGGCGCAGTTTGCACACTTCTGGTACTTCCCGCAGAGGTTTCAACCGCACACTGCAATTGAGGCGGACTCAATACTGCCGAAGCCCCTAAGAGCGGCTGCGTTGATGGGAGGTAGTGGCGGCCCTCGTACAGAAATTAGCCCAGTTCACTGCACGGCCTGGGCATGGAAAGCACTTGCTTGCAGAGCACGGCTGGGATACTTATATGCCCCCAAACTGCCGTTTGCGGCCCATCCTGATATTTCGGCCGCTAGGGAACCGGCAGCCCTGAAAGTATTGAATGAGGTGGGGATTGCGCAGCTAGGTGACTTATACGAGATGGGACAATTCTGGTCCTTGTCGGACCTGCAGGCGGGTCACGACACCGGATTTATGTTAGGGTTTACTTATGTGCGCGGGCGGCAAGCGATCCGGGACGTCTACCCCGAGTTCCCTCATGAACTACGAACATTACAAGCCTTGCGGGCAGTGTTGGGAGGTGAGAGTTGCAGTGGCTTGATCACCAGGCTGTATAATGCGTCACTTCATGAGCAAGAACTCACTGCATCCCCCTCGTATACCAGATGGAATGACCTGCTCTCTGCTGAGTTAACACTGGACGCCTGGAAGTTTTGCGGTGCCCTGACCGGGCGCCTGACTGCGAATTGCAACCCCCGCATAATCCACTTTAAGTATTTACATCAGCTTTACTACACAAGTCAATTACACAAGTTTGGCTTGCGTGACAGTGCATGCTGTGTGCGCTGCGGTCAGGCGGATGCAGATTTTATGCACTTAGCTTGGTCATGTGCTGGCATTTTCAAATTCTGGGTACGAGTCACGCAGATATTGTCTGCAGTTATTGCTGAGCCTGTTGCGTGTATGCCTGAGGTGTGTCTGCTGGGGTGGGTGCAGAAACTGAAACCCTGCAATAGACGCTTGGTAGCCATAGCTACTCTCTTCGCAAAGAGAGCGGTGGCACAATGCTGGGAAGCAAGGGCCGTACCTACGGTAGCTAGGTGGATCAGAGACTTGCTATACTGCAGGGACCAGCTGGGAATATATGCGGAGGAACTGCCTGAAGCATCTAGACCCAAGGATTTCTGGGCTCCTCACTCTGGGTATCTCCTTACTAACCCGGACTTGACTTAACTCCCTGTTGTGGTACACATTGCATGCGTTCCGGGACGTCTGGAATACTACTTTTTGAGGTTCTAGGTGGTGCAATTTACTACTGCCAATATGCCACGACTGTATTCACGAGTGCCAAGGTGGGGAGGGAGGGTAGTTGGGGGGTAGGGGTAATTCAATTTGGGGAGTTTGGTTTGATGTTACAAAATCAGCTTGTAATGGACACTCTGGTAAGAATAATAGATCATCCCACCTGCGAGTGGGCTCCTATGCATTGCTATGTACCATCAAGCTGTCAATAAATAAATTTTAAAATAAAAAATAAGGGTCCAGGCCTTCATCAGGACCTTCATAGTGATAATCAGATCCCTTCCATAATCGTTCTGTTATACGTCCTGTAAGTTTAATTACTCACACGTCTTCTTTGTGTTCGTAAAAGAGGGTGTTGTGCAGGCTTGAATTAAGCCTGTAACTGTAGGGAAAACATTCAAAGAAAGTAAGAAGAAAATTAAAAAGCAGTGAGTGATTTGTACACACAGTATACTGGAACAGCATACTGTGTGTAAGAAAGCATAGTTTTTCCAAATTTTGGAGGAATGCATTCTTTTTTATCATGTGCTAACCTTCAGGGTGCTTGCAAAACACAGTTAAACGGTCATTTGACTCGAAGGACAGTAGGGACGACGGGGGAGCTCACTTCTTAAATGTCTGGTAAACATTCTTTAAATCACACTGCTGTTCGTGACAATTATTGTGCATAATCCCTCGGTATAGCTATTTTGAGCATGAGAGAGGGAATGTTACATAAGGTGTGCCAATGGTACATTATAGGAGTTAGACTTTCAAATGTATCACAAACCCTTCACATCCTCTCACAGTGGTTTTGTGTAATGTATCATTCATTAAGTGCGTGGAATATACTCTTTAGGTAATACTACTGTTTGCAGTAATTATTGTACATGCTCTCTCGGTATAGCTACTGAAAGTATGGAAGAGGAAACGTTACATAGGGCGAACATAAGATACTTAATGGGAGTTGATTTTGTGAGGTATTAAAAAACCATATGTTTCATGTAAAAAATACCTTTTAATAAGTAATAAATACCTTTTTTTTACTTGCAGCTCTGCCTCATATGCATCGGGTGAGGCAAGGGCATCGCTACAATCTACAGATGGACTTAATGAGGAGAGATAACCAAATCCGTTAGGTTTTATCTGCACCATTAACTCCTACAAAATTATGTTTTTTTAGTGATGGTTACATGACCATGCCTTTCACAATTTCTTAGGGATTGAAGCAAGCGTATTTAAAAATGTGCATTATTTTGCCCATCCAGACCAGGTGTCTCCAACCAGTCTATCGTGAGCTAGCAGTGCTCAGTCAGATTTATGACCCTTGTGGGTCACAGAGGTTCAGAACTGAAGCACTGAGGTATTTCACATTTAGACAGAAGTTGCTCCCAACTCAATATTGGAGCATGAGAACAAAGTGATATTTCTGAATGCTTTTAAATGAGAGAAAATTAAAATGAAGAGTTAACTTAATGATTAAGTTAACTCTTTCATAATGAGAGAAAAATTAAAATGAAGAGTTAACTTGATAATTAAGTTAACTCTTTATTTTAATGTTCTCCTTTGTCAAAGTGTTGCATTTACAAACAGCAGGCATCTTGCTCCTAATGGCTGGTAGACAGAGTGCCATTTTTGTAATTGAAAAATACAGTCATTTTCTTTTAATTGGGAAAATTTAAACTGAAGAAAAATGTTTCTATGAAACATTGTCTTACAGGCACATGCATCAACCATTTTTGCGAGCGCAAACGGTGCGATTCGCAAAAATCGGCCGTTTGCGCCCGCAAAAATGGCATTTGCGATGCATCAAGGTTCAAGGCACTCGCAATTTGAGAATTTGCAATTAATTGCGAGTTCTCAAATTGCGATAGCATTTAAGGAATCGCATTTTGCGATTCCTTAAATGCAATGCAAGAACCACTTTGAAGTAGCGATTTCGCTACTAGGGGGCGCAAATTGCCATGAAGTTGAACTTGATGGTAATTTGCAAAAACTTTGAAAAATGCACTAAAGTGCATTTTTCAAAGTTGTAGGTTACACACACACACACACATGTCCTTGGGACATGTGTGTGGCAACATTTGTGCACACCACAATTTCAGGGGTGCAACAGGGTGTCCTTTTGACACCCTTGCAACCTTGAAATTGCATTCTCAATGTGCGATTCTCTAATTGCTAATCGCAAATTGAGAGTGTCTTCCCATTCATTCCTATGGGCCTGTAGGCCCATAGGAATGAATGGGGAGGTATTCCTTATTTGCGACTCGCAATTTGCGAGTCGCAAATAAGGAATGTGTAGGAATCGCTATTTTTATAGCGATTCCTACATGCATAGGCTTTTGCGAGTCCTTAATTGCGATTCCTTAATAATCGCAATTAAGGACTCGCAAAATCCTATCTTGATGCATGTGCCTGTTAATGTTTTTCTCTACTTTAAATTAAGCTTATAAAGTCCTAATGTTTTATGAAGCATGTTTCTTCTCTTTAAATTCCTCACATTTAAACAAATGACTGTATTTTACTGTTATAAATATGGCATTATGTCTCAGGCCACTGGGAGTAATATGCCTGATGTTTGTAAAGACACTTTGACATGGAAGAAAATTAAAATGATGAGCTTTATGTAATGCAAATAAACATAAAGTTAACTCTTCAGTTGAATTTTCTCCCATTTCAAAGTGTTGCATTTAAACACAGCAGGCATCTTGCTCCCAGTGGCTGGTAGATACGCTGCCATATTTATAACTGAAAAATACAGCCATTTTTTTAAATGAGAGAATTTGAGGTGCAGAAAAATGTTCCATCAAATGCAGAAACATTTCCTTATCATGAACATTTTTGCAGAACACTTTTTTGCACTTTAAATTTCTCCTATTTAAAAAAAACGTATGTTTGTGTTGTACATGTAACTGTGCCACATATGGCGAAATGTATGTCCTGTGCCACAAGTACATAAGACAAAGACTCTCAGTCACCCATACACATATATCCCATTCATTCACACACTTGTTAATACATCCCCACAGACCACACGCTCACTGACGAACATGGCAGCCCCATCATAGTACCCCTAGTCACGTATTTTGTTCAAACAATAGTATCAGGCTCCATGGGCATTCGTTTTAAAGTCAATGAAGCTGGGCGAGGGGGTGTCTGGCAATTTTCATTGATCAGAAGTAGCTCTCATTACAGAAAAGGTGGGAGACCTCTGGGCCAGACTAACAGGGAGACTTTAGGAGTGCATGTTACTCTCCAGGCATCACCATGAAGTATCACAGCAGCGGAGGGCAATCGTTGTTGACGATATTTACTTTGCTAATAGTAGCATCTAGACGTGATGTGATGGCCATTTTGGAAACGCTATCAGAATAAGTATACAAAATACCGTTCCAAGATGGCCACCACATGACAACTAAACACAATGGACAACTTGGGATGGTATAACTTTTGCTACTTTGTATACTTACAGTTATCCGTTCCGTGATGGCCACCTACCAGAACTGGCTTTGCCAATCCTGGTCCAATTCTACAGGCACTGGTAAAGCCAATAGAGGCAGCAACGCAATATGTTTTGGTGTTGGTGGCAGAGAGAGGGCAAGAGCAATACATAGGCAGTGGAGTGGAAAACAAGTATGACTAGGAATGGGGGAATCAAGTAGCAGGGGGGTGGGCAGTGGGGAGAGAGAGATATTGGGAAGAGAGAGACAAAAAGGAAGAGAAAGAGGAAGGTGCAGTGCATTCACTCTTATTCAGTGCTAAAGCTCAAATGGCACAGAAAATACAAATAGTAAAATAGTTCTCTAACATCAGCAGTGGAAGGATACATTCAGCCAATCAAAAGGTATGGGTGATACCTAAATGTCCAGGGTCACTACAAATGCAAGAATAGGAAAGAAAGTCATTGAATCAGGAGAAGGATATTAAAATAGACAAGAAAGCAATCCAATAGTGACAAAGGGGCAACCCCAAAGGCTACTCAAAGGATATGTAAGTGTTGATGACAGTGCTGTTTGTGTCAGACAGCTAAAGCTATCTGTGTTTAGACCACAAGAAAGGTGTCTTTCCAAAGATAGAAACAGGGCCGGACTGGGAACCAAAACCGGCCCTGGCAAAGTGCTCTGCCGGCCCCCCCAGGGGGTTGGGGGTGCGGCCGAGCTGTTTGCCAGGGCCGGTTTCGGCCGATTTTGTTACAGGGGGCGATATTGCAGCTATGCTGCAAAAACAGCCCTGTAACAAAAACGGCCCCCCATGGGGGCCAAAACCAGCCCCCACCCTGGCGGCCCACCGGGGAAACGCCCGGTGCCCGCTACGGCCCTGGATAGAAATATGTTACTACAAAGAAAAGAATTCAAATACATTACAAGGACCTTGTATTCTTCGACGTCTTATTAAGACATACTAGAATGCGGAGCTGGTCTTTAATAAAAGTGCATTGTTCTCTTGCCAAATGATCATTTCAAGAAACCTAAGTATCAACCATTCCAGTTTTTAATTTCAACTCGTTTTGCTCCATAATGCCTATGAATAATATATGGTGTATCGATGCATCATTTTTTAGCAGATTAAGAAAGCATGATTAACATTAGCACACCATTTATCCTGGTTATTTCACAAAATCCAATGAGTAAACACACAAGGTGTGATTCACGAAGATTTTACTATAAGTAGGCATTAGTTACTCCGGTATAAATACTACTTTTCTCTTGAATTTCAGGGGCATGGCAAAATACTATTCCTTAACACCTGAATTACTAGTGAAACTCAGGAGTGAGCCATAAGTGCCGCAAGAGTAATTCACTGCAAAATCTGTAATTAGGCCCATATTGCATACATTTAAGGAGTGCATATCACTTGTGTCATCTAAGGAGAAAGGAGGTGAAAGGGAAAGAACGTAGTGATTGGGCAGAACATGTTACAGTAAAATAGTTGTAAAGAGCTATAGGACTGATCTTCCTGGGGGAAAGCACCAATTTGACCCAACTTATCAGACTATCAACCCGTATGCACAATTTCACATATCTGTGTTTTGATTGTGCACCAATTAAAAAAAAAAAAAAAATACACATAAAACAACAGTACAGACTTTTGTCTAAAGCTGCAAAAATAC
This sequence comes from Calotriton arnoldi, assembly GCA_963921515.1. NCBI lineage: Eukaryota > Metazoa > Chordata > Amphibia > Caudata > Salamandridae > Calotriton > Calotriton arnoldi. Next base: position 1,358,363 of record CAWUFW010004136.1, on the reverse strand, counting down.
AACACGTTCAATGTGTAAATGTGACAGCATGAGGACAACTGCCTGGGTGGTGCTACGTACCACCATTATATATATATATATATATATATATATATATATATATTTCACAGTTCTCTCACCAAAAAAGAAGAATATATCCCCAGGCAAGAGTCACGGCACTACTGCAGGATGAAGTAAGTTTGTTTATTTCTTTTTTACATGCACACCCTGTGCAAGAATAGCAAAGCTGGACGGTCTACGCGTTTCGGCTACCACTAGCCTTCTACTGGACCATAGAGTCCCTTGTGTCTAGACAACATTATATAAAGTGCAACGTGCTTAACCCCTTGTTTGTGTCAATCATTTTGAACAACTAGACTAGCAACCTCAATCACTTTTGATGGAGTAATTTTGCCACCATTTTTTCTTTTTCTTTTTCTTTTTTCGTCAATCACTGTAAAGTACATTCTGTCACTTAAAGTAAAGTGCAAATAGTGCATATATCCTATAATTACAATAAGTAGACCTTCAAATCGTAACGATATTACAGAATTAATGTTATCCCATAGAGGCGTGCTCAAAAATTATACATTCAGCTTTCTTGTATTTGTGTGTGTCCTCATTAAGCAATGAAATAAAGTAAAAGCTGCACAATTTAAAAGATAATTTTCAAATAATCCACTATTTCCATCATAGTTCCTGATGAATCATCAATATAAGGTGAAATTCATTTTCGGTGGTTCATTAAAACAATTTAAAATATTTTGTTAAAAATATTTCCAAAAAAGTGTAATATTACTAATAGAAATGCTAAAAACCTACTAACAGTTGCTAATAAATGCTAATAAACGTTTTGTGTAAAGTACACAAACATACATTTTTTTACCATTTCATGTATTTACAATATAGCAGCATTTATACATTTCTTATACACCTCACCACATCAGGTTATTCTAACCAAGGATTTAATCATTCATTTATCTTATCTGGAAGGATCTCTAAGATATATTCTCAAGATCATTCCGCGTCATTCCTTCCTTCCATTCTAATCGGACAATCTATATAATTTGTGCAGTCTATTACCAGTATAATCTTATGGCACTACCAAATCAACACTGATGCCTCTATGTAATTCATGAGCAAACGCATTTATGCTTCATAGCTGATGCCCACTATCTGCGACACCAATTCGTCAGATTATTCTGTCTATGAATTGCAACCATTTCATTCTGAAGCACCATCTATACTTTTTAAGGTGACAGTCAACATTAATTCTAAAAAGGTTTTTTTTGGAGCAAAGTTTTTTAAGGCACATATACAAGTATATTAATATGGGGAGAAATATATGAGAGTCAGATAAAAAGTGAAAAATAGTTAAAGGTAGAGGTAAAAGTCAACATCAGTGAGGGAAAGTCACAGAAGAAATTTCATCACATATACAATTACACATTCAATATAAAAGCTTGTTGAGAATCAAACACTAATCATATCAAATTCATTAAATAGTTTCTCGGCAAAAGCCATCTTTTGACCACAATAGAGTTAGTTCTTATCCTATTTAACAGTTCAGTCCTCAACCACCATTTTCACAGATGTACATGCAATTCAGCATCTTGATTGTGGCCATAAGGATGTTCTGTACCAATTGCCAATATCATTCTGGATTCTGCTCGTCTTAATTTCAAAGTTCTATCTCCACCCCTTTCCGTTAATTTGGCAATTTTTAATCCAGAATATTTCAAAAGGTTACAGTCACTTGAGTGAAAGTCAAAGAAATGTTTTGAAATCGGGTAGCTAAAATCCTTATTCTTTATGGCACGCAAATGCTGTAAAATCCTTAATTTCAATTTATTGATAGTGCTGCCAATGTAATGTTTTCCACATGGACAAGTTAGTCTATACACTACATACTTTGATTCACATGTGATATGATCTTGAATCAACTCTGTTCGTCCATTCTGTAGGTCAAAAGATGTGATATTAGAACCATATTCACAGGCCCGACACTTTGAGCATTTCCAAAAGCCTGGAGTTGAAAGCCACGACTTAGACCTCACTTCTCGTGTTTTTAAGTGACTTTGCGTTAAAATGTCCGCTAGAGATGCTGTTTTCCTAAACGTAATGCTGGGATATGATGTTAATGTCGTTTTCAATGTCTCATCCAGCATTAAAATTTTCCAATTTCTTCTAATGATACCTTTGATTTCACCACTTTGGTTATTAAAATCCATAATCAATCGTGTGGTGCTATCACCCTGATCCCTTTCATCATCAATGTATCCTTTTTTGTTTTTTCTTCTTTTGCTTGTGTTGGAGTTAGCAGATCCTTTCTTATTTTGCCTTTTACACGCATTCTTGCATTTTCAATGACATCCAATGGATAACCTCTCTCAAGAAGCGACAACTCATATTATCTAGTTCACATTCCAGGTCAGTTGTTTCTGTGCAATTTCTTTTCGCACGTAACATTTCCCCATAGGGTATGCTCCATTTCAAATTTTGCGGATGACCACTATTCGCATGCAATATACTATTGCAAGATGTTGGCTTTCTATGAGCATAGCCTATGTTCTTTTATAAAAACTTCAACGTCCAGGAAGATGATATTAGTTTCACTAATACTAGAGGTAAAAGTGAGGTTATACTTGTTGTTTTCTAAAGAGTCAATGAATTCCTGTAGTTCAATCTGATTCCCTTCCCACACAACAAATAAATCGTCGATAAATCGACACCAAGTTCTTACTTTCAAGTGGGTTTGGTTAGCCAGGATCTCTGTCTCCCAGACTGCCATCAGCAGATTTGCATATGTGGGGGCAAATGACGTCCCCATTGCCGTTCCTTGTCTCTGCCGATATAGATCTCCTTTGAAGAGGAATACATTGTGTTCTAGGCAGTAGGTAAGCATCTCCAGCAGCATTTCTGAATGTTGTAAAAAATTTATAGATCTAGTCTGTAAGAATGTTTTGGCTGCTTCTATTCCATCCTTGTGTCGGATAGATGTATACAAGGATGAAACATCTATTATTGCCATTATTAGTCCCTCTTTCCACTCAATTTCTTGAATTTTATTTTAAAAATCCATCGTATCCCTCAGATAAGAAGGTAAGGAGGTCACATAACTCATTAAAAAAATGTCCACAAATCTAGAAGTTGATTCCAGTAATGACCCAATAGAACTAACTATTGGTCGTCCAGGCGGATTTTTCATGGTTTTATGGACCTTTGGTAAAAAGTAAATAGTGGCAGTGATCGGATGTTCTGTCTTCAAATATAAAAATTCTTCCAAATTTATCATATCCTGTTGCTTCCAATTCAATAGCATTTGGTGGTATTCAGCAGTCCATTGCTCGATTGGATTATCCGCAAGTTTTATATATATATATATATATTGGTGAATGGTCTTTTAATGTTATGGCCTTCAGTGCTGTTTCGGAGCAGGAGAAACAGTGCTCGAATTTTGTCTTCCAGATGTTGTTCTGTACACGTGCCCAGACATTGCAGTATAATTCCAGATGTTCTCTGTTGTAGTCGCTGTCTTTTACTACCCAAAAAACAGCTTTTACTCTGCTTTTTGCATAATTTGTTTTTACAGCAGCTGTTGCGCCTGCGTTTCTAGTACTTTTCTGGTGTCTTGTATTTATTCCATGTCCATTTACTGACCCATACATTGGCCGTGATGATGCATGCTGAAGATTCCAGTCACACCAAGTTGATTTCTCTACTGCATTTCAGAATATTCACGACAGAAGTATCGTGTTATAAAAATATTGTGACCAACATATTGACAACCAAAATATTTTGCAGGCAAGTGTATGAAGAAAGTAAACAAAGTTGTTTTTAAACTCCACATCCATGTACTATATATATAACTTCAGGGTACATATACGTGGAGTTACATATGTAAACCTATACTTACCTATACATACTTACCTGCACAATATTTTGGTAGTCCATGTTTAGGTCACAATATTTTTAAAAGACAACATTTCGGCCACAATATTCTACTTATATACCATATTTCATTTGGCCCTCAAGCGGTAAAGGTGTAGCCACCAACCCTGCAGAGCAGACAGGATGGGCAGGTTTCTTATAACTCCTTCACCAATATCTTACCTGAAGAAGGACCCATATTGGGAAGGACAATCTGTACTATCAAAGACTCAGCAGGTTATTGGCGTGAACCTCGCGGCCTGCTCCCAGGTTAGCCTTCTCACAGAGGCATAGGTTTAGATGCTTAGAACTTACATTATATGTTGACCTTGTAAAGAATATATGTTGCCAAATGAAAAAGAAAATCACACAGACATTGGCAATAGTGAACATAAAGAAAGTGTACAGAATAAATACACTGTGCTTTACATTGTTATTATTATTAGTAGTAGTAGTAGTATTGTTGTTGTTATTATATATTTCCTACCTCACCTTGCCCGAAAGGTTAGTAGCTAGAAAATCTTCCATCAGGAGGCATTCTGCAGCATACTTAGAAAGAGGAAATTGCCTCTGAGGATATTTTGTGTGTAGGAAGGTGTTTCTTTCTGCACAAAAATAATCCTGTCTGCAATGCAGGTACCCGTGCAATATGACGCAAGAGTGCCTGCGTTGGCGCTAGGCAGCCAAAAGCACACCAGCGCTAGGAAAAGACAAGAATGCGCCGTATAATGGTAAATATGGAGCATTCCTGCCCTTTCACGCAGCACGGTGCAGCAAGGTGGCTTGCTGCGTTGCAAGGTTTTTTTGATAAATATGGACCATAGTACATAAATGCAAACTATTAAAATTGCTAAAAATAAAACATAGGCATTTGTGTTAACATAAGTGACAATATGCAAAGGCAAAAGTTATATGTCCGAAGTTGTGGTTAGAGGACACATATCAGAGTTCATATAGGCCGCACTGGCAGGCTACACATCCTTTCATAAATCATTTTATTTACTCTTTCTCTTGCAGGATGAACAGAAATGCTTCATTTGTGATTCCAGGTACCCCTTTAATCCATACACCGAGCCCAACAGCCATCTTGTTGAGAATATTATCAAAACCTTTGAGCCTGATAGAAAAAAGAAGTGGTGGCAGTCAGAGAATGGTAAGATTTTTCCGTCTGTAGGTTTCGTATTTGTTGTATTGTTTTTTGCTAAGACAGCGCATTATTAGAGTGATGCTGCAATATCACTTAATATAGCTTGTTTTGGCCACATACACATATTTAAAAATTGATCCTTATTTAAATGCATGTATTGGTATATCAGCAGTGTTTTCACCAAAGCGGTCCACAAAAATGGATGTTGCAATGAGACATATACATTAGTTATTAGTGTTTGGGGCTGCCACAAAATGTGGGTGAATGAGACCGATAAGGATGCTTAGAGTGTTCAGGCTTAGTCAGTGCCTCAGACATGGAACTTGGTTTGTCCAGGGCAAAGTTACTTATATATCAGGCACAGCCTGAACTGTGGAATAGTCTGACATGTGACTTTCTTATCCTCAGTCCTAATAAGCTTTCAGGGCCACAGGGCTTAGATGGAGTTCGTATCATTTCCCTATGAGCCAGCCTAACACAGACCAATATATAGAGGGGAAAGTATAGAGAGAAAGAGAGAGAGAGATGGAGAGAGCGAGAGAGAGATAGAGAGAGAGGGAGAAACAAAATACAGGTAAAGTTGGCTGGTGCCTGTAAATATTTAAAATGGAGCAAAAGAACTTAATTTAAGAAAAAAGGCAATGCAAACTAAACGAGTGAAGCAGACGTTGGTGAAGACTAGATAGAGAAGATGGACAATATTTAGGTTATATGAGAAGGGGAAATGGCATAGGAGGATGGACCGAAGGTCTAGATTGTGAGAATTTAGATTATTATATGGTATGGTTGGCGACCTCACCGTGTAATAATGACACAATTTTTTAACAGATCCAGTCAGGTTTGTTTGTAAAACCTTAGCTCAGTCACTGTGGCTCAGTGCAGTCAAACTTTATCAAAGCATTAAGAAGTCCCAAAAACAGTTGAATAAGAAGAAAACACACCCGCAATAAAAATCCAACACCAATTTATTGGTAGTATTTTTGTTTTTAAATAGAAATCTCAACGACAAAAATCCACTTGAGTATTCCAGAGATATGGATTTTTATGTAAACAATGAATCACTGCTTTTCACTCAAATGCAATATATCATTGAGATGTACAGTGATGCACGGTTTAGGTTTAGCCTCTGCAAGTGACTTGAAAACATCTATGTAGACACTTTTGTGGGTCCTAATTCCGACATGGAGCTAGTCACAAGGACCCGTCAGGTCCAACTGAACGGCTACCTCACATGGAAAACAGTCTCCATTCCAGCTCCAGGCTTTATGGACGAACCGTCTTAGGATTCAATGGAGTGGTTCTGATGCAAGGGATACAGGATGACAAAAATGCTCAAGGTTGCTGGGGGTGCTGAACTGGTTTTCGGGGTCTTTCTGTGTCCACCAGGAGTCCTCAAGCCAGGGGATAGTAACTCCTGGTGAAAAAGCACAATTCACAATTATGAGTGTGTCAGGGCCCAAAAGTCTTAAATCTCCAGACCCAATGATTCTTTGTCAGAGACATGGCCTCTCAGAGCCTTGGCCAAGCTACAGCTGCCAATGGATCAGGGGGGACTAGGAGCCCCCTCCTTCGAGGTATATTTCCTTGCGGCCCAGCTGCAATGGATGTCGCGATGGACAGCAGGTCGCGCGCTGGGAGAGACCCACACAAACGAGGGACCAATATCTGCCCCAGCCATTCACCGCATGCTATTACCAGGAGCTAAACCCATGCGGAACTGCCCGCTCCAACTAACAGTAGCGCACACCTGTATGAAACGCGTGCATAGGATGACTCGTGCAGCCCCTATGTACTACCCCCTCCAGCCCCTGGTGGGTCTTCCCAGAGGCTGCACTCACTATACAGCACGCGCTCTGCACATATGGACCGAACACTCAATCACGGAAGCAGGCTCCCTGTTTGCAAATGGCCAACTGCAGTCATTTACAGAGCTTGCAGCTGATATGGACCTCCCAATGGGGCAGTTTCTCATACATAGGCAGCTGCTGGCAAATTGCACACAATAGATGCGGAACCACCCACGCATCCCGTCCTGCATGCAATCCTGCTGATGGGCCCCAGGACGTCACTTAGTGACATGGCTGTATAAGGCTGTCCGAGCGCTGGGCACGGTCACCCTCACCACACTTCGCGAAAAATGGGAGGCGGAGTTCCAAAGACACCTCCATGACAAACAATGGGAACGGGCACTAGAATTTCCTAAAAAGGTGTCAGGTAACTACCGCTTCAAAAACATACAATATTTCATATTGCACCGTGCATACTTGACACCCGAAACTCTCCAACGCTATTACCCAGACACGCAATTCACTTGCCCTAGGTGCCCGGAATCCAGAGCATCCTTTCTTCATATGTTCTGGAGTTGCCCGACACTCCAGACCTACTGGGCCACGATACATGCCACATTACTCGAGGTTACTGGGCTTACAGATATCAACACATGGGAAACCTGTGCGCTGGGCATAGCCAAGCACCGGAAACACCACAAAGTGGAGACGCGATTTGCGTCCCTTGCCATCCTGTTGGCCAAGAGAAGTATAGCAATGCACTGGAGGACACAAGTGGGACCCCCGCTGGCGGCCTAGAGGGGGGCAGTTAGCAAATGGGGAGCATCAGAAGAGGAAGCGCTGAGGCTCGAAGAAATTCGAGGCACTCGCAAACGTCACATATCAATGCAGTGGGCGACACTACTTCACACCTTCAAACAAGAAGCAACAAATGCATCACCCACACGGACTACCCCGTCCCTCTCTCAAACCACATGTGAGGAGGCGTGCTTGGATGATACGCAGCACATCCCCCCTGACGACGACTAAACCGTAGAGCGCAGACACAGGCCAAACATAAATATTAACCCTCGAGCCCATCTCAGCCACTCCCCCCCCGAATCCAGGTCCATAATGTCCAGATACTGAAACCTATCAAGTAGCCCACCGGCCCCTAATACATAGCAGTTCCTCCTATACAGTGTATCCCAGTTGTAATTACCCTTGTTGAAGTGTTATGTCCCCCATTGAGATACACTGAGTCATGTCCTCTTACATCATTACCAATGATAAGTACCGTAACTATAGAACACTATGCAGACAAAGGCTTTTATTATCCTAACGCACCTTTTCCACACGGTTTCTTAAGCATAAGATGTACCATTACTTTAACAACTAATGATTATGCTTGATGTTGATACAACGACACACTGCATTGCATGCAGAAACTCTACTGTGTACTTTTAATGATCATTTACAGTGTTTGTAATCTGTATACAACAAAATGTTAATAAAAAGAATTTACAAAAAATGAGACATGGCCTCTCAGAGAGACTGCGGGCCTAGGGCTCCGGTAAGAAGCATTGCACAGCCACATCCGCTGCCTGCTGCAGTCCGGGAGGGCAGTAACAGAAAAACTGCTCAGAAAAGAACCTGGTTAATCTTGGTGAGAGTATTATTTGCCATTATATGGAAAAACCCTTAATGGGCGGAGTTTGCAGCAAGGACACTTAATCCTGGCCCTTCAGTATCTCCACTGCAAATTCCGCCCAACTCATGATATCTGCTATCCATTGCAAGTAACATGTTTGGCATTTGTAAGATATATGTGGAGCAACCTCTTGTCCTGGCTTTGGGTTACATCCATTTCTTGACTGTGGCCATTTTTACCTTTGATCCAAATATCAGAGTATCTACCCTCACAATGGCACCCACCAGCACTGCAGATTTGCAGTCAACAAATCTCACAGCCTTTGCACTTCCACATATATGGTGTGACTAGAGGCAAATTCATTTCTGGATGTTTGGTTTAGTAATTAAACCTGCAGGCAGGTGATCTGTCTAATTGGGTTGTTTTCTGGTTACTGCGCTCATTTTGCGATTCCAGATGATTGTAATACTGGATGCATGACATAATATCAATTACCTTAATGTTACATCTTATCCAAACAATTTTATCATTTTTAGTATGTACTATGAATTTTACAATTATATCATCTAATTTTATATTGTTTCAGAGAGTATCTTTTTAAATAAAATTACCATATAAGTGTCTTCAATATCATTCTAAAATATGTACTACATATTAAAAATACAATGCAAACCTAGCCCTAGCCCTAACACTAACTCTAACTCTAACCTTAGCTCTAATCTAAATACAGTGGTTCTTCATCTTTTGTGATCTGTGGACCCCCGCTGAATCACTACTAAAACACGAGAAACTGCACCTAAGCAATTGCTCTGACTTGAATCGCACGAAGGTACACTGGAGAGAATTACCATGTTTTTGAAAAACAATTGCTAAATATCTGACAAACGTCATGTTCATAGTGTTCTCCCGGCCAGCCAGTCTGGGTACAGGAAGTCTGGCTTGCACAGATAGATTCCTTATTTCATACATAACTAGAGAATATATAATTTATAGACTTTCCATACTGTTCTTAATTTAATATCTGTCTTTATATGAACAGGATTGTAGATCACCCCTAATGCAAACCAACACAGTGCAGTACACTTACCACACAACGACTACACGTACAACACATACATGAATTTCAATGACATTGGACAGTACAACACATACCATTACAATCCATTAAAACACACTTACAATGCATTTATTCCCCCCAAACACACACATAATATACCAACACAACAATTTTGCACCTTCCTTGAAGCCAATAACCGCTTTTTAAAATACATATATTTTTCATGGGACCAAACCTCACCATACCCATTTTTATTGTATTGCTTTAGTAATTGTACTTATTTAATTGTAATTTAACCCACATCCCATCCCTAAACCCTAAGAATTTCTTACTGCTACCCATCCCTGAACTCTAAAACCCTTTGCTACCCCTTACCACTACCCATTCCTGAACATTAAAAATCCATACTATCGCTTAACACTACACATCCCTGAACTCTTAAAATCACCTAGTACTCCTCAATACTGCCTATCCCAAACCCTACAAACCCCTTACTACTCCTTACCACTATCCATCCCTGAACTCTAAACATCCCTTCCTACCTCTTACCATTGCCCATCCCTGAACCCTAAAACCCCTCAATACCCCTTACCACTACCCACGCTTTAACATTAAAAATCCCTTACTACTCTAGCACACTACCTGTCCCTGAACCTTAAAACCTCATACTACCCCTTAACACTACCCATCCCTGAACCCTACAACTTCCTTACTACCCCTTACCACTATCCATCCTTGAACCCTAAAAAACCCTCTAAGCAAAACCAGTCTCCACCCACTCAGTACCCTTAAACACTTACCTGTATTGTAAATGTAATGCTTTCTAACTTGCCTCATTGTAACTTAGCACGTTGTAGTGGTATATACATTGTTGTGTTTGTGATGTAGTGATCCCTCAGTGTCCTAGATATGTTGTAAAGGTGGGCCACACATGAACAGTGCACAATAAACAGTGATCCTGCGGTTTCATGATCTGCCCTATTATTACGTAATTGATTGTGCAGACTGCATTCTCTTGGAAAACGAAACAAATTTGGTATTGCCAGAATCATGACATTCAGGGTAATATTTTCCTGGTTAGCATTCTGGGATATATGATTGTCCATTTGAAAAATTCAACAAGATATTGAGCAAATGTGTTAAAAAAATGAAAGTATCTCCACATTTTTCTTTATATCTTTAGACTGGGAAGAGATATTGATGTGGGGTTCGTATGGGTGCACAAAGGCAAAAAAGATCAACCCAATGTTGATTTTGTTAAAAAAGCTCAGTCACCCAGGAGCGCAAACGCTCTGGCAGTGAAAAGATTAACACTTACCTGACGATGTAATGGCAGGGCGATATCAAGTCAGCTTTTTTATTGGCAATCCAGATGTAACGGGGGTCAATGTTAAGGCAAGTCAATATTAAAAATTTGCTATATCGGGGATATACCGTGGTACAGTACTGCCTCCTTGTGGTGGCCTATGCGCCGGTCTCTAGCAGCAGGTATGATGCAGTGTTCTTGCAGGGGTCCATTAGAGATCTCATTTTTGATTGTGAATGTTTCAATGTTCTTCCTGTGTGTGCTTGCTGCACTATTAACAGGCTGTTGTGTAACATCCAAGCAAGTTCTGTCACTTCTGCTGGTGGGCCACCAGAAGTTGCATCAATATGAAGCACAAGCATGGCTCCCCACAATTTCATCTGATAACACGGGAGCTTTATCTGGCAACCTAGACTGTAAATCAAATAATGTGGCTAGGTTCTGCAATCAGTGTATCCAGATTCTAGACTGGTAGTGAGTGTTACGAGGATCAGGATACAGTTGGTTGTAGTCCGAAATATTGAGTAGGGAATATCAATTTATCAGAATATCATATCTAAAATGTCGAGGACAAATATATCGAGGAGGTAAGTGCATATTCATATAAAGGTACCAAACTGTGATTTTGTTGCTAACATTCTTACAAATGTATGCTCAAAGAACTAAAGTAGAGAAACTCCATGATGAGTTATTTGCAGTCATCTACTTTCTTGATATGATCCTGCACTGTAATGCACCAATTGAATACAAATGCGAAAAGCACGTAGACTGATACCCCATGGACACTAATCTTTTTATGCTTCTGTCTTTTATCATGATTTAGGAATTGACCAAGTCAGCATTAGATTGGATCTCGAAACATTGTTCCAGTTTAGCCATCTTATATTGACGTTCAAGGTAATAAGACAGGCATAATGCGCCATCACTGTACTCATGCATGACAATGGTGGATTCTTAAATGGCTTTATTTCAAGACAACTTTTAAAAATTGAGAAAATCTTGCTTGTTAACAACAGCTGTCATGGAGGTGACCTTAAACACCGAATGTGGTCAGCCATTACGTAACAATCATACCAACCAAGGGCTGAATATCAACAGTGTAATCCTTGTTTAAGGTCATCCCATCACCTGCTCAGCATAACACTACTGGTGCTATACAAACCTCGTTGACTAGAGAGTAAACAAAGACACTTAAAACTTTTCAGCTTATTTAGCTTGGAGACTGTCTTGTAGCATGGACGCACTAGTCAACTGCCCTGCTGACAAGGATTTGTTATACTGATGTTTCCACATAAGCCCCAACTGTTTTAGGAGCACACCATTGGCACTGCCAAATTCCTGAGTTGTCAAATAGCAAGACTACCTAATCCTGATTCCACCTCATGTTTCTTTCTTCCACCAGCCTACATTTCCTCTTTCTTTATCTCATTCTTGCAGGTAATTTTTCATCCCATCTTTCTCCCATAGCCACAAGTCTCTCTTTTCCTCCTTCCTCCTTCTTTTCCTCTTTTCTGTCTTTCTGTCTTTCTGTCTCTTGTTGTGTGTCCTGATGATGAAATGTAAGTCCCAGTCCCAACAAATGAGTGCGGTTCACACCATCAGTAACCAGTGACACAAATTAAATACTGATGATGTTGACATTATAGACCACTACAACTGTTGTTAGGGTGAATTATTTCCTAATCTTGGTTAATGAGCACTAACATATTTCAAAATGCTACTTTGTAGACCTTCCGGCCTGCAGCAATGTTGGTTGAGCGGTCCAGAGACTATGGTCAGACGTGGAAGGTGTTTAGATATTTTGCACAAGATTGCGCCACAGCATTTCCAAACATCCCAGTGGGTGAAGCATCAAGAGTGGACGAAGTAGTCTGTGATTCCAGATACTCAGATGTTGAGCCCTCTGCAGAAGGAGAGGTACTGATCTTTCCTATGAAATATCTTAATACAGTGTCATTCTGATTTTGTTCTTATATCAACAGACATGTCAACTAACACCAACTCAGATCTCAGCATTATGAAAGAGCTCATTAATACCCTCATGGACTAGAGTTCAACAATGTTTTAAAACATCCCAACTAAGGACTGGGGTACCCCTCTCACCCAATATTGCATTGGCCTGTCTCATATAGATCAGGGTTTAACAAGGGTTTAAGGCTTCCAAAGGTTTAAAGACACATACTGAGTCAGTCAGCTACAAGTGCTGAACGACTCAGTATATCAATTAGTCTAGACAGACTTACTCCCGGCAACCACAGGGGAGGTGATGAGGGCATGGAAAGGAGCCATGTCACTTGGATGGAAGCGGATCATTACAAAAGAGTCCCCTCTGTGGTCCAGCATGAGAGGGGTGGTGTCCCTGAAAGGATTTAAAAAGTGGGAGCTCATTGGCATTTTAAAAGTTGAATAACTAACGAGACAGGAGTAATCAAATCGTTCAACCAATTAAAAGGGGAATATGAATTGTGTCTATCAAAAGGATATAGATACACACAGCTCTGGCATGCACTGGTGCCATACTCCCTTGACTGGATGAAAATGCCTAAAACTAGTGCCCTGGAAAAAAAGGTCCCAGCAGAAGAGTTGGCTAAGGGGGCCATATCAGCCATATACTCAACCTCACAATTGGATAAGAAAGGAATTTGGGAATGTTAGAGTAGGTAGATTGGGAAGTGGTGTTAATATGCCCTAGAGAAGTCACAATCTGAGCCTGCCTATGTCTTATCCAATTGAAGGTGCTCCATAGGGCATACATTCACATAAGTAGACAATTTAAGATGATACTAGCTGTAATTTTCAATTGGGAGCTGTTGGCTATGTCATATTTGGTGTCTCTGGAATTGTAATGAAAAATCTTATTTAATGGAAAAGTCGGATTTTTTATTACAATTTTGAAAATATCACTTTTATAAAGTTGGCCCACGAAGAATCTAGGGACCTACACCCTGGTAAGCCCTTAAGTACCCTAAGGAAAGGGTTGGGACGATTCAGGGGGAATAGCACTCTTTACAATGCATGAGTTTACAACGCATGCCATTACAACGCAAGTTGTTACAACGACGCGTTGTTACATCGCATGCCATTACAACGCAAGTCGTTACAACGACTTGCTGTAAGGGGGGTGCTGGAGTTTGGAATAGTATAATTTACTATTCCAACTCCAGTGTGTGCAACAGTAGGGAAGGTGTTGGATTGAAAATCCAACAAATCCAACACCTTCTGCCCCCTAAGCAAGTCGTTGTAACGACTTGCGTTGTAATGGCATGCGATGTAACAACGCGTTGTTGTAATGACTTGCGTTTTTAAGGCATTAGGATGTAATGCCTGCGTTGTAATGGATGTCTCCCTTCAAGGGACCCTCCCAGGGGAGGGTCTGGACAGGGGGGAGGTTACTGCCATGTCCTTTGTCCAGTTTCGCACCAGAGCGAGAGCCAATGGCTCCCAGAGCTGGTTTGAACTGGACTATGCACGGAGGCACCAAATGTGCCCCTCATGCAGACTTAGTGGCGCTGGCAAGCACACCCACCCGGTCCCAATACACTAAATCCTGTCTGGGAGGTGGTCACACCTCCCTGTGACAGGATGCCTATTATTCTGCCTTCCCCTGCTCGAGCTTGGCTCAGCAGCAGGAGGGCAGAATCGTGTCTCTGGTCGGCAGCAACCATTTTGTGCTGTATGGGTTTAGAAGGCTGGCACAGGGAAAACTGAGAGCCTAATGGAGGGCTCTTCCAGTGCTTGGATATGATTCCAACATGTTTGATACCAGACATGATAGGATTTGTTGCAGCCAATTTCGAGATGGTCATTGCGTAATTATGTGGTGCCCCTCTATATGGTATATGGCTGCTTCACTTACAACCTGGGAGAATGGACTCCGTAGGCTGTAGGGGTGTCCTGCTCATGCAGGGGCACCCTCACACTTAGAACCAAGCACCCTGCCTTCAGGATTGCAAAGGCCTGCTATACGGGTGACTTATAGGTTTTAAGTGCAGTGACCCTAGATATAGGAAACCTATATCTTTAGTAAGTGGTGCTAGCACCAGCTTACACAGGCTGCAATGGAAGGCCTGTAGTTCCCTTTTGAATGGTCTCCCATGGGTGGCATAATGCATGCTTCAGTCCATGGGGGACCTCTGGTGTACCTTTGCCCTGGGTACCTTAGTACCATATACTAGGGACTGATAAGGGTACCCCAGTATCCAATCTGGGATGTACCTAAGTACTGAGCATAACAATTTAAGGGAGAAAGCAGAGAGACCTGATTAGCAGGATCCCAGTCAGACTAGTCAATAACAGCTTAGCACCAGGCAAAAAGTGGGGGCAACCATACAAGCAGATCCTACTTTCCTACAAGAACTCATCTAAATATGGGTGTATAAGGGTGTGCCTGGAACTCCTCAAGAGGGAAGAAGAGTTCATCCATCTTAGATTTAGGTTTTCTGGGAATTTTTACAGTAGTTTGAAGCCCAAAGAAATTACCAGTGTCTGAGAATAATTCAAGCAATCCAACCATCACTCTTTTGTGTGTCGAGTATGACTGGCATAGGTCCCATGCTCACTGAGTCATAGGAATCTAGCTGCACACTACTGAGGATGCCCAAATAGCCCAAAACTCATCTAGGGTTGCTTGTGTTCCTGTGAAGCGTAGGCCTGGCCTGGTAGTGTTGGCTAGACTGCTGCAATTGGAACAGGGCCAAGACTGATTTAGGAGTGGAGTCTGGCCTTACTCAAGAATGCCGGCTCCCCAATTCAAAATTCGCTGTTACGGGACTGAAGACAACCTGACGAGTGGTGGGGGATTACATCCGAGGGGGCAGAGAAACTTTGCAAATCAAAGCCTAAGGCAACTGTACACAAGGAGACCCCGAACAGGGTAAGTGCACATGTTGGGCAGCCAAGAATGGGCTGAGTGCCGAAATACATGCCATCAGTAGCCCTGGCCTACCTCTGAAATTTCCTCTCTGAGTCCCAGCAGCCGCCAAGCCCTGCAAAGACACGGGCTGACACTAGCCACCAGAGAACGTGGAGCCCCCACTTCTCTCCTCTAAGAGAGATCCACACCTGATGGAGAGAGAGGTGTGGCAGTAGGCAACTAGAGAAGGGCTCACTCCCCTTGAGTCCTGAGCTACGGACAGTAGGCAGAGGAAGCAACTCCATGCCTGAGGGCTCCAAGGATGTAATCAGGGAAGGGCTATGAAGTGAGGTGGGCACCGCCTAAGCCATGAGGCACACTTGTGCTTCTGCATGTCCTTATTTCTATGCTACTGTCCCAAAGTGGTGCTCACCGATGAAAAGCACAGCCGTCATGTAACCTCAGGGATGAATGGGCATAGTGCCACAAGACATCAGTGACTGGGGTGAGCTGGTGCCAGTGCTTGTAATGCTTTGACACTCGCATATGAAAGTAAGCACCATCCCCCCTTCAGGAGAACATTGAAAATGGGTCTCTAATGTGAGGTAATAGCCCAAAGGACACTAATGCTATGACGCAGATCATCGTAAAAGAGCACCCTCTCAGCAGTAATGTGTCCTTGCCCAGCACATTCTCAGAAGTTCTGTGTCCTCGCCCCACAGACTCGAATGCAACGTAGCTCTCACCTGAAACCCCCCTGATTCATTTGGGGGATCCCTGCGTTAGAGTTGCGGTTACCGAGATGCAGCGCTGCGTGTTGTGGTTCTTGTGCCCTACTATATTGCATAGCCATTGCTAACTGATATGTGACGGCGGACGACCACCAAGGTGGGGAGGGACTATAATAGAGAAAAATAGAACTCATCTGCTCATCCACGATCTTACAGCTTCTCTTCACAGAAGTAGTGGCCGGCAAACAGAAGCCATGAGAGGCCGCCATGACTGACATAATTCTGGAAACCCTGATGAGAAAACTCACCTCCATCAAATTGACCATAGCGCCTGTGAAAATACGAAATCCAACTCAAGTGAAATTTAATCCCTGCGAGAAGACTCATGCTCCTTTCAGACACGCATGGATAACAATAAATGTAAACTAGGGGCTCTTGTAGATAAAATCACAGTTTTTAACAGACACTCGGACATGGATCAGGAACTATGGACACTGAGGAAGAAACTAGTTGAGATGGAGGACCGGAGCAGAGGAAGCAATGTTCATTTTATGGGTATTCCAGAGGAGGTGGAGACAGACAATATGGCTGGTTTTCTGACATCATTCCTAACAGAGATCACTGGCCTCACATTTCTACCCCCCCAGCAGAGTTCCAACGTCCTCACAGAATATGCGCAAGCATAGGCGGGAACCAGTTGGCACCTCTGTTGATCATCACCTGCCTCCTCTGCCACCAATAGGCCAGACAAATATAGGCACTGGCAAGGCAACATAAGGGCTGATTCACATATAAAGACTCAGAAATATATATAGCATTAGACTTTTCTCATGACACCATGGTCTATAGGAAACAAAATATTGGCAATGAGACCCTTACCCCGCAAACTGTGTATACAATAATGGTTGCTAGTTCCATCTACGATGCTGTTTACAATCAATGGAACACATAGAGAATTTGCATAGCCGGAAAATCTTGAACTGTCTCTGGTGTCTTTGTCGGCACCAGCCACGGAAGCTACCCTACTGCGGGATGTACCTGGCACTCAGATCAGACAAGTGAAAGTCAGCCCCTGGACTGTCAAAGACTCCTCAGAAGACTCTACCTCAGAATGTCAGAGATTGGAGCAAGCGATAAAACAGCAGGGGACTGTGCCTAATTCCTTTATTTATTTATATAGCGCAGAAGAGGATGTTTGACACAAAACAGATGTTTATGACACAAGTGCGCTTACCCACTCTGTCCGAGGATGGCAGGCAGTTGCTGCAGGGCTAGATAACAGAGGATGAGATAACGGCAGCAATTTCAGGCCTGCCATATAACAAAACCCCAGCATTGGATGGCTTTCGTGCTGAATTTTACAATTAAATAAACAGATCATAGTATCTCTTCTTTATAAGGTCTATAAGAAACCAGACACTGAGGGGCCGATTCCGATCTCGGCCGGTAGGGCTCCGAATAGGATTCGGCTTTACCGGATCCGATTCGGAGCCCTTTTTCCCGACCGAATCGTACGCGGGTCCGGCCGAGCGAGTCCGATGCGAACTCGCCGACCGACTCGTCCGGGCGACCCGACCGCTCCGACCGACTCGTACCCGGATCGCACCGCTCCGACCGACTCGCTCGGACCCGATTCGCACCGCGCAATGGAGACGTTTTCCGGCCGGGTAAGTACGATGCGCACTCGACCGCTCCGACCGACTCGCGCCGTCCGACTCGAACTCGCTGTCGGAGCCGTACTTTGGGGGTCCGTGTCGGACCCCCCTGTACGCGTACCCGTGCGAGGCGCACACAGGGGGGACCCATGGGTCCCCCCTACCTGTGCGTGTATGCCGCGAAGCGCTTCGCGGCGTACTCGCTGTAGGGGGCGCCCTTGTCCGCCTCGCACCCATTGAGGCAATGGGAGCCCGCGTACGCGTTGTACGACCGGCTCCCATTGAGTTCAATGGGAGTCCGACCGACTCGTGTCCGGTGGCATACGAATGCATCGTACTCGTTCGGTCGGACTGCACGGGTCCGATTCGGTCGGAAATCTCTCCGGGTCCGGCTCGGTCGGAGAGATTTCCGGCCCGAATCGGAATCGACCCCTATGTTGGGCTGCATCCTAAATTTAATGAAGCGGTCATTAGTCTCATCTTAAAGGCCGACAAAGACTCAACCCAATGCTCTAGTTACCGTCCAACATTTCTGATAACCACAGATAGGAAGATATTGGCCAAGGTACTGGCCACTAGACTTATGAAAGTTATTTCAAGTCTCATTCATAAATCACAGGTTGGCATTGTGCCTGGACGTTCGTCTAGAATCACATGAGATTGCTAGGGAATGTGCTTTGGAAAGTGAAGGATAACATAGATGACAAAAAACTGTCACCCTTAGATGCTGAAGGCATTCAACTAGATTGAATGAGGATATCTGTTCCGAACACTGAGGAGAGTCGGGATAGGTCTGGAATTACTAGCAAAAATTAAATGGGTGTACTTCGATTCCACTGCGCAGATGTTCTGCAGGGGTCATATATTGCAGAACTTTACCATAAACATGTTACTAATAGCGCTGGAGCCTCTCGCAGTAGCTATTTACTAATGTGAACTAATAAGGGGCCTAGAGACTGCAGTCAGCCAAACCAAGCTTATCCTTTATGCAGACGACATTCTCCTCATGCTTACCGACCTAGACGGCGCAATGCTGCATTTAATGTCATTAATCACAGCCTTCTCTGCATTTCCTGTGTACAAAATTAATTGGAATAAAAGCAAAGCTCTCACTATCACAAAATACCCAACCAGAAGCACCCTTAGTGATTTTGGTTTCACATGGCAAACGTCTGAGCTCAAATACCTGGGCATACTAGTTAGAAAGGGCCTTGAGGGCATGGTGATGGATAATTTGCATCCATTGATGACAAAAATGGAAAACTATTTTCTCAGACGGTACTTTCTATGACTCTCTCTGTGGGGCAGAATCCAGGTAGTAAAAATGGTGGCACCACCTAGGTACAATTATGCTTTTGGTATGATACCTCTTACGGTACTTAAAAAAACATTTCAGATGTTAAATAAACATGTTAAAAGCTTCATATGGGCAGGCGGAAAACCCAGGCTCAAACTCACAAAATTTTACATAGGCACTAGGGCAGGAGGACTATGTCTTCCAGACATGTACATGTACTTTCTCCCTCACCACATCTCGCATTTCGGGTATTTTTTGACCACCAATGGTGAATGGCCTGCCCAGGTGTCTATAGAACAATCCGCAATGCAAACACCACCTGGCTTTGGCATACTCTACCGTGACAGGGCCTTGTCATCCAAGACATGCCCCTCTACATTCAGAGTGATTTGGGCTATCTGGGGAGATGCCCATAAACTGCTAGGCAGTGGTGTTGCTAGACTAGTCCGCGACCGTGTGTAAGAGTGGGGGTGCTGGCGATGCCGCAGGTAAGAGCGGGGGAAGGAGGCCCCCGCCCCCAAAACTCAAGCCGCACGGGGCATACCGCCCCCCACCCCCTCCTCACTACGCCACTATCTACTAGGCATAAATGGATACCTCCATCAGGAGGCACCGATGTGGTCAAACATGGTCCTTAGTATAGGTCACAAAATGATGGACTGGGAGAGGGATCAATACCATAGGAGACCTGTACAACAAAGACATATTTAAGTGCAGAACTTTGCTCAGAATTTTCACTGCAGATATCACACCACTGGCAGTATCTTCAATTGCTGCACTGTTTGAAAAGCAAGCTGGGATCTGACACAGTCACTAATCCTGAGTCACTCCTTCAGAAATATAGAATGACATGGGGAACTTCTAGAGGTGCAAACTCCAACATATACCAGATTCTTATTCCTTCATTAAATTCAAATAGCATTAAGCTAGGATTTGTCAGACCTTCTGGACCATCATGACAGATCTCTGTGGGAGGCCTGGTTAAAGTACTCGTGCTTTAAAGTGATTGGTACTGGTCACTGGTCACCATACGTATTGAGGAAGTCCGTCTACTGTTCCATGACAATTGCTGGAGATGCATGAACCCAGAAACTGACCTTTTTCATAGTGTGTGTTACTACACAAAACTGACTCAGTACTGGGCAACTATATGCCTCACTTTGCTCAACACTAGCCTTAATCACTGTACCGAGTAGGCTAAGCTAGCCATTCTATTTGATGTCTTGGACTCAGACGAAAGGACCTCACATTGGAGGAGATGGATATTGACAGCCTTGATGGTAGCAAAATTAAGTATTCTTAGAGATTGGTGTTTGCCCACCACACCCACCACCAAGCATGGTCAACTGAACTTTTTCGACTGGCTACATACGCAAGGCACATATACAAAGACCAGTACAAACTCCCTCAGTTTGATGATGTGTGGGGCCCATTCATGCAACACATGGATCTCTGACTATCCTCACACTGGAGATAGCATGCTCATATATTCTATGGCAACATTGTTATCTGTGATTCACTTTACAAGGGAACTGTGGTATTGGGGGGTGCGCATATAGTCCTAAGTCTGAAACATATCACGGAACTGTCACTGGAGGGACGGACTGCTAAAGTGCACCGGCTGGGAGAGACATGCAGGGCGGGGAGGTATTTGGTTCACATGTCAACATTGGAAATGTCTAAATTGATTATGATCTTAAATTGTGTTTGCCAAAGGGGAAGTAGGAGGAGCATGGCTATTGGGGGAGAGTGACAATCGGCATGGGATGCTGGGGTGGAGGAAGGACAGTGCAGGTTGTCAATATGTGTATCAAGGTATCAGCGCCTGTATACTTTCATATTATTTTATTTGATATACTTTGCATCTTAGTATCAGCCTGATGATTACTCAGACCTATCGGATTGACTGTTGTATTAGACCTGCTCTAGTGTAAAGCAATATAGAAAGGTACAAAAAAATTAAAAGGGCTGGTTCTTGTCTGAGGTGGCATACTTGGCAAAAGAACGGTGGACTGGAACGGAGCCCTAAGTAATTTCCAGTGGCTCAAATTCTTTGTGCTTTTTGCCTGTTTGGCTGCTCAAGCAGTACCCGGGAACCTGGGCATGTTCCCCACGGGGCTGTGGAACAAAGCCCCGTGGAGAACATGCTGAGTGCACATGATGGTTTGGCCGGCCTGAGAGGGCCGGCCAAACCGTCATGCACACTTAGAGGAGTGCAAACCACTCCTCACTCTGCTCTGGCATCACACAGCACAGCCCCGCCCAACCTGGCTCCGAGTCCCGCATAAAAAAATAAAATGCTAATAGCGTACTTTTATTATCATTTTATTTTTATTTTTTGCACTGCTGAAATAGCAGTGGGGCGACGCTCCTCCGCCTTAGCTGAGGAGTCGTCACTGCCCCAAAATCTATTTATTGTTGGACATAAATTAATTGCTCATTTAGCCTGACACCACGTTTTCCTCTTTTTCAGGTTGTTTTAAAGGCATTAGATCCTAGCTTTGAAATTGAAAATCCCTACAGTCCATTTATTCAGGGTATGTATTTGTGATTTATGTGTGTTTTTTTAATTGAACTATAGCTCTTTTAACAATTAAACTTAGGGCATTATGTGCTGTTTCATGCATAATTTGTGAATGCCTATAACGCTTGTAAGTTTGGGCAATACTCTGTAACGTACAAAAATGAATTTAAGTTCTCCTCAGGCACTCGCTGGTTAATAATAACATGATTTGGAGAGTAAGTGCTAAAATTGATGCTGTTTGCAGTGCCTTCTTAAGGTCTTGGCAAACTGGGCACTTGGCCAGAGCTGCACGACACCGACACTGTCAGCTGTGCGGCAGTACTTATGCCTGAGTATAAGGAGAGGTGAGGTGCCTAGATAACTTTGTTCTTTCAGCAGGCAGGCTTGCTGTCCAGTCAGAGAGAGGGAAATGCACCAGTTGAGTAGACTTCCCCCAGCTTACACTCTTCCATCTTTTGTCCATCAGCACTGACCTGGACTTGGCCATTCATTTGGGACAGAGGGACGCACGCACCACTATTGACAGACTCTTTAATAACATGCTATTATTACAACTCAATTTGTATTGTATCATAGGATACGATAACCAGTTTAACATCAATCATTCATTTATTTGAGAAATTGCTAAATCTTTCCTAGGTCAATACAGTAGTGCAGAGAAAGAGTAATTACTTATAGTTAAAGTCATATAGGATATGCAAGATTAAGTAAGTCCTATTGGAGCACCTAGAATGCTGGCACAGACTGCTGCTATGTTTTGGCCTACATTCTAGGGGGCAGATTTACAAGGCCCTTGCGCCACTTTTGCGTCACTTTTCCCATGTTAAAAGTGGCGCAAAAGTGGCGCAAGGGGCTTGTAAATAAGCCCCTAGGTTCGGTGTCAGGGACGTGAAGCAAACAGAGACAGTGGGTTAGTTTAGGACAGGTGGTTAATAGTCCTGTTGCCCACATGCTGTCAGACATTGACATTTGTTAATTGCTCTACCCCTCATCTCAAGCCCATAATTGCAGTGGGAGCAATTAAGGGGTTATGCCCTCTGAGAACACCATAGCACTCAGAGTATGGTGGTGATTCTTAATTATCTGCAATTATTCAGAACGCCTTTGAGGAAAGGGAAAGCAAAGATGAATATTTTCTAACATTTTCTATGCACTAATATGTTTTAAAACAGCCCCATAGTATAACTTCCCTAAACATCAAAGTGGGGGTGGACTTGTTAAAAAACAAAGGGGCATATTATCAAGGGCTTTATCGCCGCTTTAGCGGCACTTTTTGCCGCTAAAGCGGCGATAATTTTATCGCCCTATTAGCAAGCTGTCGCTAACAGGCGTTAGCGACAGCTTTCAGGCGTTAGAGGCCGCGTTTTCATCGCCTTGCATGTCAGCAATAATTATCGCTAATGACATGCAAGGAAGGCGTTCCCTACTAAAAGCGACTGAAAACAGTCGCTAACACCACTACCCCCTATTAGCAAGGCAGGCGAAGCGATAAAATAATTCGCGCTAAGCGCGTTTATCGCTATATTTTATCACCTGCTAGTGAGGATGACTTACCTGTTTAAAGTATAGGAGGTGGATTCTAATGCTGAATCCACCTTAGCGATAATGCGAGAATATCGCTGCTTTTCCAGCAATATTCTCACATTTTGACGCTATCGCTGGAAATATTATCGCTATGGAGATAAACCTTACTAATAGGGTGTTATCTCAGCGATAATTTCCAGCGATAGGCGGCGTTAACAAAAAACGCGCTAAGCGCGTTTTGCGATAAATATCGCAACTCCTTGCTAATATGCCCCAAAGTGAATTGTTGCTGCACATCGTATGTTCTTGTAAAGCCCTGGAGGGTGAAAGGATATTTTGGTTGCACCCCCCATTTAACCAGGCGTGCTATGCATCTGGACAAATATGTGGCTTTCTCTGTCTTGCATGACTCTACATGACTTGAGCAGTATTGTGAAATATTTGGATTTTGAGCAAAAACGATCAAGTGTCATTCCAAAGTTTTAATATAACTTTTTTTATTCATTTTTTCCAGGGTTTTTTTTAAAATGAATTTTACTGTAAAGATTGGCAGTTTCCATTATATGTTTCATGACAACCACATTTCTTTTGGTTTATCTAGTGGTCGTGTTGATTATATTGTTAGCACTCTAAGGGGCATATTAGCAAGACCCACGTTAAAATTATCGCCGTTTTCGCGGCAGGAAACTGCCGCTAAAACGGCGATAATGGGCTTGCTAATATGCGTTATAGAATTCCAATAGAAGCCCAGGTTAGATGTGCAGGACGTCTAACCTGGGCTTCTATTGGAATTCCATAACGCATATTAGCAAGCCCATTATCGCCGTTTTAGCGGCAGTTTCCTGCCGCTAAAACGGCGATAATTTTAACGTGGGTCTTGCTAATATGCCCCTAAGTGTTTTGATTGATAAACAATAAACTTTCTCATCCATTCATTATTTTACGTAGTGACCAATGATAGCCTTTGTCAGAAATAACGCTCAATCCAACAGATTAGAACAGAGACGTTTTAAGGCATGGGCAAAGTGGGCTCTGGCCCAGGGCCCCAGACTTTCAGGGGGCCCTTATAGAGCCAGCTATGTTCTGCAGTAGATGTTAGCCTAATGACCTTGGATAATTCTTAAACAAATTGTTTTAATTACCGTTTTCCTTTAAAAAAAAATTTAATGTGGGTGATGTGTTAGAGTTTATTAGGGACATTTTGAAGAGAAATGCTGTGTTTATGTTTCATGCAATATCCATAAAAAAGTTTATTTTAGATCAAAACAGCACCTCACATATGAGAAATGGGAGGGTGTCACAGAGATTATTTGCAGTAATATTAGTGAGCTGCTGCTCTGTTAAATATTGAAAACATAAGTCATTATGCCTAAATATTAGATGTAAACATATTCAAAATTTAGAGGAGTGTTCCTGTGCGCTGTTAGTGACCTAGCCAAGAGGTCATGAAAAATCTTAAATTGAATCTTAAATTCAAAGTTGTGTTCAAAGTTGTGCTGAACAGGGGCGCCCAAAATCCGTTAGGCCCAGGGCCCCCAAAATCCTTAAAATGTCCCTGATTAGGCACTTCTAAATACAGCCATCATCAGCAGCAGACGTCATTTATATGATGATCATGGGTTCACAGTCTGTCACATAACTTACACTGAGAAATTGTATTAAAGAATTCCATGAAAAATGCAATGTAACAAGCGCTTACCTGAGAAAAAGTCAGTGAGACAGGAACAGATGATAAATGTCTCTTTGCCTTATTTTCACAGATCTAATCACTTTGACTAATCTCAGAGTAAACTTCACGAAGCTGCATACCCTGGGTGATACGTTGCACAAAAGGCGCCAAAGCAGCCCCCTTGACAAGTATTACTATGCAGTCTACGAGATGGTGGTGCGAGGGAACTGCTTCTGCAACGGGCACGCAAGCCGGTGCGTGCCCGCGCAAAATGTGCGAGGGGACGTGTTCAAACCGCCTGGAATGGTGAGAAGCAAATATAAGACGCTTCAGTGTTAAAATATTGAGTCTAATTGTAGATTCCCAACAAAAATCCTATACACAAGCCATACATTCTGAATTGCGCTTTTTCTTTAACAACTTCTACAAAATATGCCCTGAAATATTTACGCTGGTATTCAGGAAGGGGGGCATGCATAGTACAGTGTGATTCGTGTGCTTGTGATGTGAGCGTGCTTGTTTACTTGTGCTCTTGAGGGTTCAAATGCTGCCCTACAGAAGCTTCAAGGTACTCAAAATCTGTCCACTGAAAGCACAGAACACCCACAAACACAAGAACTTTACACAAATACAAATATACAAAGTCAAGGAAATAAAATAATCGCACAGCAGTGGTTGGGACAGATACCCCCTGCATCAAGCACTTGAGAGAGAGGGCTGGGCTACTCCTCTGCCTTAGAAAGGGAAGATTACAAGGCTCGGGGATGTCCCAGTGATCTCTACAAAATCTGGGAAGGCCTGGACGGAAGTCTACACCCTGGCACCACTTAAAATCACTGCCCGATACCAACAATGATATGCCACTCAGATGTCAGACTTTAAGGGCATTTCTTAGTAGCAGAAATGCCCTGCACTTGCCACACAAGCAAGCTGTACTACTGTGTGTGGAAGTGTTTAGATTCAATGTTAAATATTCTTCAGGTTTCTTTGTAGGTCTTTTATATGGTGTATTGGGAGGGAGGGGGACAAGCCAAACCGAGACCAATTTTGTGTGTGTAAAAGGCCGCTTTATTGAAACAGTTGTGTTGGACTTGGCCCTTTTTGGCAGGTTCACCCCTAAACTTTTTGCCTTGTATGTTAGTAGTTTTAAGTCTCTGGGCACTTTAGCACTGTGGTCCAGTGTAAAGTGCATGCACGCTGAGTGCGTGTGGTGAGATTGGCCTGCCCTCCCATAGGAATGCATGGGGGAGGTGTGTCCATGGTAAATCCTGGTATGAGGGGAGTGGAGGGTCGAGTTTAGTATGTGCGAAATCGTGAGAATAAATGCTGCGCAATGGTGTGCGCAGATTTATTATAACTAGTGTAGAAATGCCCCTTCTAGAAGTTGGCATTTCTGTGTGCTCTGTGTCTGCCTGCCTGATGTGAATTGCATGTCTGGCTTTGTGAGTGACAGGGGCTGGGAGGTGTGTGTGGCTCCAGGAGGGGCAGGGTGAGTCAGCGCAGGGCTGAATAGAGAGATCTCCATGCAGATGGGTGGGAGGAGTTGCACCTGGGACCTGAATAGGGCTGTGCCTTCCCTCTACAATGCTGGCTCCACCCCCTGTGGTGCGTCTGATGTCCCTAGCCTGTCCTGTGAAAGGAGAGAGGAGCTGAGCAAAACAAAGTGCTCCAAAGCTCCCCCAAACCAGTTGCATCTGGTTTTTCCCCAGCCCTGTGCTGTGTCACAAAGGGATTTTGGTGTATAAAAGGACGGGCTGTGACCCCATGAAAATGTTCTTGCTTGTGGATCCTGATTCCTGCAGGGCGTGCTGCTGCTTGGGCCCAGGAGGACTTGCCAGGAGGGCTGCCTCCCTGGGCCCAGCCATGCCCTGGAACCCTTTTGCTTAATTTCTGTTAGCCCTGGGCCCTGCCTTGCCCTTGATGCCTGGAAGACCTCTGGGACCTTTAGCTTTATTTTATCCAGGGCTTTTAGGCAACCTTTTAGCACCAGCGCTGCCTTTTGATTTGCCCAGCTGATGGAGAGCGTGGGCTTCGCAGCGCCGAGCTGCCTTTCGCCATGAGGGAATCCCCAGCGTAGGGATTCCCCCGAGATTGCTGGCCTTTCGGGTGCCCACCCCGCTTGTTTTTATTTAAGGGAGCAGGAGCCCACCTTGCTTTATATTTTAACTCTGGAGGGAGCCTACCCTTCATTGCCGCCGAAAAGGAATCACCGCTGCGGCCCGATCCGCGGGAAAACCGGAAGTCAGGCATTCTTGCCTGGGACGTGGGCGGGGCCAGTGACGTCAGCCGGAGCCTCGGAGGCTCCACTTCCGCTTCCCCCGGCCGGGGAGAAGCCGTGCAGAGAGTCCCGGGTCCCAGGAGGGGGCCCGGGTGAAGGGAGAATGGAGGACGGGAGCCTACCCCGCCTCCACCGGCACAGCTGTAGAGTCCCGGGTCCCAGGAGGGGGCCCGGGTGAAGAGGAAAATGCGGGCGAGGCCGCCAACGGCAGCGCGGGGATCCCAGGAGGAAAGGGAAGCCCCGCGCCGCGAGAGAAGTGCTGCCGGTCCCGCCGCCAGAAGAGGAGACGGAGTCCTGCCCAGAGAGAGCCCGGTGAGTAGGGCTTCTCCATAGTGGGTGCCGATCGATGCACAGCGCGAGTTCTTGGTTCCCGAGCGGGCCCGCCAGAGAGCGGGCCGCTCCAACGTTGGGCAGCTTTGTTGGTAGAGCCCGTGGGGCTCCAACGATGGGGGCAAGGTTATTTAAAAGCCCCGTGGGGGCCCCGAGAGCACAGTAGTGCCGGGCCTCTGTTGCCATGATCACCGTTGCCCCGCTTGACAGTGGGCAACTGCCACGTTGGGCATAAATTATTCACAGGGCCCCAGTGGGGGTTCAGAGGCACAGTGGTGCCTGTGTTAATTTCTTTGGCGCAGTTTCGGTTATAGAGTCCCTGAGGGGGACAGACGGGTACAGTGGTGCCCAGGCCTCTAACTGCTTCACAGCTGCCCAGCAAGTAGTGGGCAGCTGCAACGTTTAGGCCATTCTTTCTTTGGGGGCCTGTCTTTTGCGCTAGGAGTAAGATGCACTCCTTGGCCCCTGACTCTCCCAGCTGCCCAGCAAGTAGTGGGCAGCTGCTACGTTTAGGCTTTGCGCAGTGGCGCACCCTTGACTTTCGCTGCCTTGGCAGCCGCCCTGACATTCTGGACACAGGGCATCTTTGAGCCCCTTTTAGGGATGGCCAGTTGGCCAGGGGACTTATAGTTTCATAGGGCGCCAGGCCCTAAGGTGATTTATATGCTAGTGAGATTCTCTCCATGATTTATATGCCCTAAGGTGATTATGTGGTGCTAGGAAATGGGATGCATTTACCGTGATTTACGCACCCTGTTTTATGCCTCTAATGTACTTTCATGATTATGAGGTTTTGCATAATATGTTTATGCTTGTGGTTTTATTATTACCTAATGCGTTTAGGTTGTGAGTTATTCTCTACTGTGAGTTATGCCTCTAATGTGAGTTATACTTAGGAGGTTAGGGTCTAATGTGTTTAGACTTATGAGAGGATTGCATAATGTGTTTATGCTGGTGAGGTTGGCGCAGAAGGTAATTCGCGCCTGATGTGATACTGTGCATAATGTAGTTTATGTTACAGGCTGATGCTAAGTACAGTGATTACCAGTGTTTACTGGTTGTACGGTTATGATCTGCTTTACTTTTACTAAGTTCGCTTTGTGCTGGTCCTGACAGTGGTCCAGTTGGCCCTGTCAGGTATAAATAATCCCTTGTAAATATGACCTAGTGCCAGGTGGCATGATGTATATTATGTGAGTACTATTCTAATGTGTTTTCTGATAATACAAAGGCTATTTTTATATATAACATTGTGTGGAGTTCCTTCTTGTAGTGTGCCTGGTATGTTGTTGCTGTGTGCATGCGCAAACGCTTTACACATTGCCTCCGGGATAAGCCTAACTGCTCGTGCCAAGCTACCAAGGGGGTGAGCAGGGGTTATCTTTGGCGTGTAACTCCCTCGCCCTGACTAGAGTAGTGGTCTCTGCCTGGCTTTGGCGCAAGCCTTAGCCAACCAGAGATCCCATTTCTAACATTGGTTGTCAGCGGTGGGGATTAGGACTTGCGTTTGCGCAGTACCACAGCGACAACTGGCTTCATTACAAAACTCTGCATTATAGATAGTCACATGGAAAGGGATTATTGTGTCTAAGTTGGTTCTAAATGTCATTTCTTTGGAAATGTGTTTCTTGTGCACTATGAGTTGGGTGTCCTGCCAAGGACAGAAACCAGAGAATCTGGAGGAGAGACTGCCCTTGAGCCATTGCGCTGGTTCTTGGGTTGGCCTACAGTGGGGACTTAATTGGTATGGAGTCACTAGCTCGGGAGGGTAGATTATCCCCTAAGTGCAGTGTGAGTTTTCTGGGTTCCCCAGTAAGGGTGGGATCCAGTGGTGGCAGCAATATGAAGTCCAGTGCAGAAAGTCCCGGTCCCCAGACGGTGGTACCTGGTTCCCGGTTAAGAAGGGGGCAGGTTGAGATTCAGGGGCAGTAAGATACTGTCTCACCAGTCCGGGGGGGCGCCTGTGGATGAGTGGTGTGTTGCACTGGACGATTGGGTGTGAGTTCTCTGAAATAAGGAGCTTGCATGAGGGAGTGAGTCCAATAAGAGTGGCTCGGGTATCTTCCGGTCCTGTGTGGTGGAAGAGGTTCAGTGTAGCCCAGCTAGGTCCCAGTGTAGCGGAAGGGGTGTAGGGGCTCACGTCCTGTCTCAGAGGAGAAGGAGTGAGTGTGCCCAAAACCCAGTCCCAGGGCCTGGATGTTTCTTCAGGGAACACCAGGTTGGGGGCCTAGGCTGTACTTGTAGGCCATTTGAGGAGGATCTTCTAGTCTCTAGAGGACGTGGAGCGTCTGTAACCAGAGCTCCAGCAGTCCTGGTGCTAGGCAGCACCGCTCCTAAGTGGAGGGTGCAGAAGTCCTGATTGAGGGGTGAGAGGGGGAGAGGTTCCCCAGTGGAAAAACCAGTGGGTCCAGAAGGGGCCATGGGGACACCACTTCTGCCCGGGGTTTGTGCCCGGCAGACTGTCACACAACATATTAGTTATGTGTAACCCTCGGGGGGGGCATGCGTGCTCCCCCGGAAGTCCTGGTTCGCCAGGCATCTGATCAAAGGGTAGCGTCCCTGGGTTGGGGAGCCAGGTTCAGGTGTTTGCCTGTCCTGGACAGCAGGGCGGCTGTAATCAGTGTCCTGGCCGGTTTGCCTTCTAGGGGTACCCCTGTGAACAAAGGTGGGGCCCATCTTAAAGGAAAGGGACCCTGTGTTTCCCTGAAGGGGTGGTGCAGGCCGAGCCGGGATCTTTAGGGTCCCTGGCTGAGTGTGGTAGTACTACCCTGAGAGCAGGTGGGGCCCATCTTAAGTGAAGGGACCCTGCTCTACAGTGGGAGGGTGCAGAACTCTGGAAGGGGGTTCAGAGGGAGGGAGTCCTCGCCTCTGACCCCGGTGCAGCCGGTGAATTTATGTCCCAGGTGGTAGACCAGTGATGGAGAGAGGTCCTGAACTGGTGGGAGAGTTGTGTTCTGGTAGGTGCTCTCCTGGGAGAGCGCGAAACGTCAGAAGTAGAGGTAGGGTGAGGAGATGCTTCACCCGTGACCTCTGGTCAGCCTGAGGGTGCGGACCCTAGGTTGAAGGATCAGTGGTAGTTTGGAACTACACTGAGAGGGAGAGTGGAGAATGGCTAGGGCCTGGTCCTGGCCGTGGACAACTAGGGAGTACCAGTGGGGTAGCCTAGTTGGTCCTGAGTTTTTTTTCAGAGGGAACCACATGGGTTCAGAGTGGCGTAGAACCGGAGGGTGTCCCTGCAGTGCGGGCCCGCGTCCTTGTTCTATCGCCCCAAGCAGGGAAGCCCATCACAGTGGTGATTGGTCTGCCCTGCGTTTTGGCTGGAAGGGGGTTGTGTTGGACTTGGCCCTTTTTGGCAGGTTCACCCCTAAACTTTTTGCCTTGTATGTTAGTAGTTTTAAGTCTCTGGGCACTTTAGCACTGTGGTCCAGTGTAAAGTGCGTGCGCGCTGAGTGCTTGTGGTGAGATTGGCCTGCCCTCCCATAGGAATGCATGGGGGAGGTGTGTCCATGGTAATTCCTGGTATGAGGGGAGTGCAGGGTCGAGTTTAGTATGTGCGAACTCGTGAGAATAAATGCTGCGCAATGGTGTGCGCAGATTTATTATAACTAGTGTAGAAATGCCCCTTCTAGAAGTTGGCATTTCTGTGTGCTCTGTGTCTGCCTGCCTGATGTGAATTGCATGTCTGGCTTTGTGAGTGACAGGGGCTGGGAGGTGTGTGGCTCCAGGAGGGGCAGGGTGAGTCAGCGCAGGGCTGAATAGAGAGATCTCCATGCAGATGGGTGGGAGGAGTTGCACCTGGGACCTGAATAGAGCTGTGCCTTCCCTCCACAATGCTGGCTCCACCCCCTCTGGTGCGTCTGATGTCCCTAGCCTGTCCTGTGAAAGGAGAGAGGAGCTGAGCAAAACAAAGTGCTCCAAAGCTCCCCCAAACCAGTTGCGTCTGGTTTTTCCCCAGCCCTGTGCTTTGTCACAAAGGGATTTTGGTGTATAAAAGAAGGGGCTGTGACCCCATGAAAATGTTCTTGCTTGTGGATCCTGATTCCTGCAGGGCGTGCTGCTGCTGGGGCCCAGGAGGACTTGCCAGGAGGGCTGCCTCCCTGGGCCCTGCCATGCCCTGGAACCCTTTTGCTTAATTTCTGTTAGCCCTGGGCCCTGCCTTGCCCTTGATGCCTGGAAGACCTCTGGGACCTTTAGCTTTATTTTATCCAGGGCTTTTAGGCAACCTTTTTAGCACCAGCGCTGCCTTTTGATTTGCCCAGCTGATGGAGAGCGTGGGCTTCGCAGCGCCGAGCTGCCTTTCGCCATGAGGGAATCCCCAGCGTAGGGATTCCCCCGAGATTGCTGGCCTTACGGGTGCCCACCCCGCTTGTTTTTATTTAAGGGAGCAGGAGCCCACCCTGCTTTATATTTTAACTCTGGAGGGAGCCTACCCCTCATTGCCGCCGAAAAGGAATCACCGCTGCGGCCCGATCCGCGGGAAAACCGGAAGTCAGGCATTCCTGCCTGGGACGTGGGCGGGGCCAGTGACGTCAGCCGGAGCCTCGGAGGCTCCACTTCCGCTTCCCCCGGCCGGGGAGAAGCCGTGCAGAGAGTCCCGGGTCCCAGGAGGGGGCCCGGATGAAGGGAGAATGGAGGACGGGAGCCTACCCCGCCTACACCGGCACAGCTGTAGAGTCCCGGGTCCCAGGAGGGGGCCCGGGTGAAGAGGAAAATGCGGCCGAGGCCGCCAACGGCAGCGCGGGGCTCCCAGGAGGAAAGGGAAGCCCCGCGCCATGAGAGAAGTGCTGCCGGTCCCGCCGCCAGAAGAGGAGACGGAGTCCGGCCCAGAGAGAGCCCGGTGAGTAGGGCTTCTCCATAGTGGGTGCCGATCGAGGCACAGCGCGAGTTCTTGGTTCCCGAGCGGGCCCGCCAGAGAGCGGGCCGCTCCAACGTTGGGCAGCTTTGTTGGTAGAGCCCGTGGGGCTCCAACGATGGGGGCAAGGTTATTTAAAAGCCCCGTGGGGGCCCCGAGAGCACAGTAGTGCCGGGCCTCTGTTGCCATGATCACAGTTACCTCGCTTGACAGTGGGCAACTGCAACGTTGGGCATAAATTATTCACAGGGCCCCAGTGGGGGTTCAGAGGCACAGTGGTGCCTGTGTTAATTTCTTTGGCGCAGTTTCGGTTATAGAGTCCCTGAGGGGGACAGACGGGTACAGTGGTGCCCAAGCCTCTAATTGCTTCACAGCTGCCCAGCAAGTAGTGGGCAGCTGCAACGTTTAGGCCATTCTTTCTTTGGGGGCCTGTCTTTTGCGCTAGGAGTAAGATGCACTCCTTGGCCCCTGACTCTCCCAGCTGCCCAGCAAGTAGTGGGCAGCTGCTACGTTTAGGTTTGCGCAGTGGCGCACCCTTGACTTTCGCTGCCTTGGCAGCCGCCCTGACATTCTGGACACAGGGCATCTTTGAGCCCCTTTTAGGGATGGCCAGTTGGCCAGGGGGACTTATAGTTTCATAGGGCGCCAGGCCCTAAGGTGATTTATATGCTAGTGAGATTCTCTCCATGATTTATATGCCCTAAGGTGATTATGTGGTGCTAGGAAATGGGATGCATTTACCGTGATTTACGCACCCTGTTTTATGCCTCTAATGTACTTTCATGATTATGAGGTTTTGCATAATATGTTTATGCTTGTGGTTTTATTATTACCTAATGCGTTTAGGTTGTGAGTTATTCTCTACTGTGAGTTATGCCTCTAATGTGAGTTATACTTAGGAGGTTAGGGTCTAATGTGTTTAGACTTATGAGAGGATTGCATAATGTGTTTATGCTGGTGAGGTTGGCGCAGAAGGTAATTCGCGCCTGATGTGATACTGTGCATAATGTAGTTTATGTTACAGGCTGATGCTAAGTACAGTGATTACCAGTGTTTACTGGTTGTACGGTTATGATCTGCTTTACTTTTACTAAGTTCGCTTTGTGCTGGTCCTGACAGTGGTCCAGTTGGCCCTGTCAGGTGTAAATAATCCCTTGTAAATATGACCTAGTGCCAGGTGGCATAATGTATATTATGTGAGTACTATTCTAATGTGTTTTCTGATAATACAAAGGCTATTTTTATATATAACCTTGTGTGGAGTTCCTTCTTGTAGTGTGCCTGGTATGTTGTTGCTGTGTGCATGCGCAAACGCTTTACACATTGCCTCCGGGATAAGCCTGACTGCTCGTGCCAAGCTACCAAGGGGGTGAGCAGGGGTTATCTTTGGCGTGTAACTCCCTCGCCCTGACTAGAGTAGTGGTCTCTGCCTGGCTTTGGCGCAAGCCTTAGCCAACCAGAGATCCCATTTCTAACATTGGTTGTCAGCGGTGGGGATTAGGACTTGCGTTTGCGCAGTACCACAGCGACAACTGGCTTCATTACAAAACTCTGCATTATAGATAGTCACCTGGAAAGGGATTATTGTGTCTAAGTTGGTTCTAAATGTCATTTCTTTGGAAATGTGTTTCTTGTGCACTATGAGTTGGGTGTCCTGCCAAGGACAGAAACCAGAGAATCTGGAGGAGAGACTGCCCTTGAGCCATTGCGCTGGTTCTTGGGTTGGCCTACAGTGGGGACTTAATTGGTATGGAGTCACTAGCTCGGGAGGGTAGGTTATCCCCTAAGTGCAGTGTGAGTTTTCTGGGTTCCCCAGTAAGGGTGGGATCCAGTGGTGGCAGCAATATGAAGTCCAGTGCAGAAAGTCCCGGTCCCCAGACGGTGGTACCTGGTTCCCGGTTAAGAAGGGGGCAGGTTGAGATTCAGGGGCAGTAAGATACTGTCTCACCAGTCCGGGGGGGGCGCCTGTGGATGAGTGGTGTGTTGCACTGGACGATTGGGTGTGAGTTCTCTGAAATAAGGAGCTTGCATGAGGGAGTGAGTCCAATAAGAGTGGCTCGGGTATCTTCCGGTCCTGTGTGGTGGAAGAGGTTCAGTGTAGCCCAGCTAGGTCCCAGTGTAGCGGGAGGGGTGTAGGGGCTCACGTCCTGTCTCAGAGGAGAAGGAGTGAGTGTGCCCGAAACCCAGTCCCAGGGCCTGGATGGTTTCTTCAGGGAACACCAGGTTGGGGGCCTAGGCTGTACTTGTAGGCCATTTGAGGAGGATCTTCTAGTCTCTAGAGGACGTGGAGCGTCTGTAACCAGAGCTCCAGCAGTCCTGGTGCTAGGCAGCACCGCTCCTAAGTGGAGGTGCAGAAGTCCTGATTGAGGGGTGAGAGGGGGAGAGGTTCCCCAGTGGAAAAACCAGTGGGTCCAGCAGGGGCCATGGGGACACCACTTCTGCCCGGGGTTTGTGCCCGGCAGACTGTCACACAACACATTAGTTATGTGTCACCTTCGGGGGGGGGCATGCGTGCTCCCCCGGAAGTCCTGGTTCGCCAGGCATCTGATCAAAAGGTAGCGTCCCTGGGTTGGGGAGACAGGTTCAGGTGTTTGCCTGTCCTGGACAGCAGGGCGGCTGTAATCAGTGTCCTAGCCGGTTTGCCTTCTAGGGGTACCCCTGTGAACAAAGGTGGGGCCCATCTTAAAGGAAAGGGACCCTGTGTTTCCCAGAAGGGGTGGTGCAGGCCTAGCCGGGATCTTTAGGGTCCCTGGCTGAGTGTGGTAGTACTACCCTGAGAGCAGGTGGGGCCCATCTTAAGTGAAGGGACCCTGCTCTACAGTGGGAGGGTGCAGAACTCTGGAAGGGGGTTCAGAGGGAGGGAGTCTTCGCCTCTGACCCCGGTGCAGCCGGTGAATTTATGTCCCAGGTGGTAGACCAGTGATGGAGAGAGGTCCTGAACTGGTGGGAGAGTTGTGTTCTGGTAGGTGCTCTCCTGGGAGAGCGCGAAACGTCAGAAGTAGAGGTAGGGTGAGGAGATGCTTCACCCGTGACCTCTGGTCAGCCTGAGGGTGCGGACCCTAGGTTGAAGGATCAGTGGTAGTTTGGAACTACACTGAGAGGGAGAGTGGAGAATGGCTATTGGATGCCAGGGGTTACTGCCCCCCACTCTGTGGATTGGCAAGGACCAGTGGTATCTGGGTGGTCTAGGGCCTGGTCCTGGCCGTGGACAACTAGGGAGTACCAGTGGGGTAGCCTAGTTGGTCCTGAGTTTTTTTCAGAGGGAACCACATGGGTTCAGAGTGGCGTAGAACCGGAGGGTGTCCCTGCAGTGCGGGCCCGCGTCCGTGTTCTATCGCCCCAAGCAGGGAAGCCCATCACAGTGGTGATTGGTCTGCCCCTGCGTTTGGCTGGAAGGGGGTTGTGTTGGACTTGGCCCTTTTTGGCAGGTTCACCCCTAAACTTTTTGCCTTGTATGTTAGTAGTTTTAAGTCTCTGGGCACTTTAGCACTGTGGTCCAGTGTAAAGTGCGTGCGCGCTGAGTGCGTGTGGGGAGATTGGCCTGCCCTCCCATAGGAATGCATGGGGGAGGTGTGTCCATGGTAATTCCTGGTATGAGGGGAGTGCAGGGTCGAGTTTAGTATGTGCGAACTCGTGAGAATAAATGCTGCGCAATGGTGTGCGCAGATTTATTATAACTAGTGTAGAAATGCCCCTTCTAGAAGTTGGCATTTCTGTGTGCTCTGTGTCTGCCTGCCTGATGTGAATTGCATGTCTGGCTTTGTGAGTGACAGGGGCTGGGAAGTGTGTGTGGCTCCAGGAGGGGCAGGGTGAGTCAGCGCAGGGCTGAATAGAGAGATCTCCATGCAGATGGGTGGGAGGAGTTGCACCTGGGACCTGAATAGAGCTGTGCCTTCCCTCCACAATGCTGGCTCCACCCCCTCTGGTGCGTCTGATGTCCCTAGCCTGTCCTGTGAAAGGAGAGAGGAGCTGAGCAAAACAAAGTGCTCCAAAGCTCCCCCAAACCAGTTGCGTCTGGTTTTTCCCCAGCCCTGTGCTGTGTCTCAAAGGGATTTTGGTGTATAAAAGAAGGGGCTGTGACCCCATGAAAATGTTCTTGCTTGTGGATCCTGATTCCTGCAGGGCGTGCTGCTGCTGGGGCCCAGGAGGACTTGCCAGGAGGGCTGCCTCCTGGGCCCAGCCATGCCCTGGAACCCTTTTGCTTAATTTCTGTTAGCCCTGGGCCCTGCCTTGCCCTTGATGCCTGGAAGACCTCTGGGACCTTTAGCTTTATTTTATCCAGGGCTTTTAGGCAACCTTTTAGCACCAGCGCTGCCTTTTGATTTGCCCAGCTGATGGAGAGCGTGGGCTTCGCAGCGCCGAGCTGCCTTTCGCCATGAGGGAATCCCCAGCGTAGGGATTCCCCCGAGATTGCTGGCCTTACGGGTGCCCACCCCGCTTGTTTTTATTTAAGGGAGCAGGAGCCCACCCTGCTTTATATTTTAACTCTGGAGGGAGCCTACCCCTCTTTGCCGCCGAAAAGGAATCACCGCTGCGGCCCGATCCGCAGGAAGACCGGAAGTCAGGCATTCCTGCCTGGGACGTGGGCGGGGCCAGTGACGTCAGCCGGAGCCTCGGAGGCTCCACTTCCGCTTCCCCCGGCCGGGGAGAAGCCGTGCAGAGAGTCCCGGGTCCCAGGAGGGGGCCCGGGTGAAGGGAGAATGGAGGACGGAGCCTACCCCGCCTCCACCGGCACAGCTGTAGAGTCCGGGTCCCAGGAGGGGGCCCGGGTGAAGAGGAAAATGCGGCCGAGGCCGCCAACGGCAGCGCGGGGCTCCCAGGAGGAAAGGGAAGCCCCGCGCCGCGAGAGAAGTGCTGCCGGTCCCGCCGCCAGAAGAGGAGACGGAGTCCGGCCCAGAGAGAGCCCGTGAGTAGGGCTTCTCCATAGTGGGTGCCGATCGAGGCACAGCGCGAGTTCTTGGTTCCCGAGCGGGCCCACCAGAGAGCGGGCCGCTCCAACGTTGGGCAGCTTTGTTGGTAGAGCCCGTGGGGCTCCAACGATGGGGGCAAGGTTATTTAAAAGCCCCGTGGGGGCCCCGAGAGCACAGTAGTGCCGGGCCTCTGTTGCCATGATCACAGTTGCCCCGCTTGACAGTGGGCAACTGCAACGTTGGGCATAAATTATTCACAGGGCCCCAGTGGGGTTCAGAGGCACAGTGGTGCCTGTGTTAATTTCTTTGGCGCAGTTTCGGTTATAGAGTCCCTGAGGGGGACAGACGGGTACAGTGGTGCCCAGGCCTCTAATTGCTTCACAGCTGCCCAGCAAGTAGTGGGCAGCTGCAACGTTTAGGCCATTCTTTCTTTGGGGGCCTGTCTTTTGCGCTAGGAGTAAGATGCACTCCTTGGCCCCTGACTCTCCCAGCTGCCCAGCAAGTAGTGGGCAGCTGCTACGTTTAGGTTTGCGCAGTGGCGCACCCTTGACTTTCGCTGCCTTGGCAGCCGCCCTGACATTCTGGACACAGGGCATCTTTGAGCCCCTTTTAGGGATGGCCAGTTGGCCAGGGGGACTTATAGTTTCATAGGGCGCCAGGCCCTAAGGTGATTTATATGCTAGTGAGATTCTCTCCATGATTTATATGCCCTAAGGTGATTATGTGGTGCTAGGAAATGGGATGCATTTACCGTGATTTACGCACCCTGTTTTATGCCTCTAATGTACTTTCATGATTATGAGGTTTTGCATAATATGTTTATGCTTGTGGTTTTATTATTACCTAATGCGTTTAGGTTGTGAGTTATTCTCTACTGTGAGTTATGCCTCTAATGTGAGTTATACTTAGGAGGTTAGGGTCTAATGTGTTTAGACTTATGAGAGGATTGCATAATGTGTTTATGCTGGTGAGGTTGGCGCAGAAGGTAATTCGCGCCTGATGTGATACTGTGCATAATGTAGTTTATGTTACAGGCTGATGCTAAGTACAGTGACTACCAGTGTTTACTGGTTGTACGGTTATGATCTGCTTTACTTTTACTAAGTTCGCTTTGTGCTGGTCCTGACAGTGGTCCAGTTGGCCCTGTCAGGTGTAAATAATTCCTTGTAAATATGACCTAGTGCCAGGTGGCACGATGTATATTATGTGAGTACTATTCTAATGTGTTTTCTGATAATACAAAGGCTATTTTTATATATAACCTTGTGTGGAGTTCCTTCTTGTAGTGTGCCTGGTATGTTGTTGCTGTGTGCATGCGCAAACGCTTTACACATTGCCTCCGGGATAAGCCTGACTGCTCGTGCCAAGCTACCAAAGGGGTGAGCAGGGGTTATCTTTGGCGTGTAACTCCCTCGCCCTGACTAGAGTGGTGGTCTCTGCCTGGCTTTGGCGCAAGCCTTAGCCAACCAGAGATCCCATTTCTAACAAGGTGCATATCACAATGTCCAACCTAGGCAACTGCCTTACAAACTAAAACCTCACTATACATAAAATAACTGATCCCCCGTTTCCCCCCCGCCCCTACGATCCCCACATCAAATCCCCCACCCTACCGATAACATAATAACATTACATAACAACCACATTACACAGTATTGCATTTACATATCCTGCCCTCCAAAGAAACCCAAACCCCTACCTGTCTTTCTGCAACTGTAACTACCAAACATCTAGTCTAAACTTAGCCTACCTGCCTACCCTTTCCCCGCCCCTGCTCACAAACTTCCAACACTTAACTAAAAACTTCTGCAAATCTTGGCCAACTTTTTACAACCCCGCCACCCAGGAAAAAGCGGGAGCATAGGCGGGAACACCGCCTCCCCTTTTGACTGCCGCCCCTGACCTAATAGGAATGCAGGCCTAGCACCTTTGCACATTCAACACTCTAGACAGGACCTCTCTGATTTCCAGCAAATATAAGTCCATGCCCAAACGTGACAAGTGAACATCATCACCCCTGAAAAATTCCTCGGTGTCAAACCTGATCTTATGCACGATCCTCTGAAAACCAAGCTCCCTGCAAAAACGGACCATTTCCGTATAAACCTTTCTCCTGGCCCTGTCCACTGCCCCTGGGTTAACTGCACCTCTCCAAACCCTGCGCGGAGCAAACTCAGTCCAAATGACCGAGCACCCGGACCACTGCCGTTTTAGCAGGGCCAGGTCCTTTTTCATGCTTCTCATAAGCACTATCCCTTTTTCCCTGACCATGTCATTTTCGCCCAGATGAAGCAACAAAATGTCGGGGCACCTACCAGCCACCAACAAACCGTTCAATGCCCGCAAAAGCTCCTTCCAGCGCATGCCCCCCTGCCCCCTCCAGGATACTTTAAACAAACCTTTATTGAAACCTAAATTCTCTTCAAAATAACTGGCGCGTGCATGGACTTGGGCCCACTTCGCAAATGAATGCCCCACTATCCAAATGGACATTTCTCTGGCGAAGGGGCCAGCCACCGAACCTGAAACAAGAAAAACTGAATGAACAGGAGAAAAATCAGAACCGCGCTACACCCCCCGGCAGCGCCGCGAACGTATCGCTGGTAGCAATCTGAAGACCATCTTCCCAACCTCATGATGTCCCCCCGCCCCCACCCCCTGTTATTTGCTTCTGATGCCGCCCCAATCCTAAAAGAATGAGTCCCAAAACCCTTGCCATCAATACCCAACTCCGTCAGCGCTTTGCGCAACACTGTCAATAGCTGAAATGCCGTAACCCTACAACCGTTCTTGTGTAAAAATACCAACCCAACCTGTCAGCCCGAAAGCTCCCTCCACCTTGTTTCCCACCTACAAGGGCAAGTCAAAGGGGGTTCTGCTGCCTGGAGGGACACCCATTTTCCCGCGCCCCGCTGATCTGTTTTCGATTTACGTAGCCATATATATACTCTGTCCCGACGCTGTACCACATCCCCCCATTCAATACCTCCCTTACATTTTTGTCCCAGCAGTTCCGCCACCCGAAAAGCCCCGAAGAACATCCATGTCATCACCGTGGAAAAAAGGCACGCCTCAAAACCGTCGGAGCAGACCGTGGGCAATACCTGAATCACCCTGCCCAGCAAATTCCATGACAAAGGCTGCCTCACCCGGCCTACCTGACCTTGCTCCCTAGCCCACCCCTCTAACATCCGCAAGCCGAGTTCTCCAGCGGATGGAGCATAACCCCATAACATCTTTCCTACAAATTCAATTCCCGCTAACTTGCCCGCGATAGTCACCCTAGATAGCCCTTTGTCAATCAGCTCAAGAATAAACTGTATCACATCTTCCCGCCTATGCTCTGTCGTGGACCGCCACTGGGCTCCCGAGCGCAGGAATTCCTCCCAAGCTAAACTGTATGCATTCCTTGTGGAGTGTGCCAGGGACCCTACCACCAGTTGTAGCATCCTGTGTCGCCTACGTACCACAACTGCCGCGGCATGGGGGTCGGAGTCCTGTCTGCATCCTTGGCTAGCCCACAGAATCTCCCCCACTGTGAATGAGACAAGGCATCCGCTATGTCATTGTCCACACCTGGCACATGCACCGCTTTAAAAGCTATATCAAAACGCAAACAGCCCAAGACGAACACCCTCAACAACTTCAATACCTGCTCGTCCCTGGCAGACTGTCGGTTGACAATCTCCACCACTGCCATGTTGTCAATCCTGAAAATCACTTTCTTATGCGCCAGTTGGTCCCCCCACAAAGTCACCGCCACTACTAAGGGAAAGAACTCCAAGAATGCGATACTCCTACACCCCCTACTCCGCTGGCCACTGCTCTGCGCACCATTTTCCTTCCCAATAGAGGCCAAAGCCTTTGCTGCCTGCGGCATCTGAAAAAATGTGAACATCCCCCACCATGTCCTCCCCCCTTGCCAGGGGAATGCCATTGAAATCCTGCAAGAAAAACTTCCACATCCTCAAGTCTTCCCTCACTCCAGCCGACAAGCGGAAGTGATGATGTGGTGGTCTCTGTCCCGTCAGTGCCCTACCTAGCCGTCTACAAAATGTCCTCCCTACTCTCACCACCCGGCAGGCAAAGTTGAGGTGTCCCAGTAACACCTTAATCTCCCTCACTGTGACCTTGGCTCTGGTCAGCATTGTCTCTAGCAGCCCAAGCATTTGCTGCTTCTTATCCTCCGGCAGTCGCGCTTCCATTGATTGAGAGTCCAGCTCGATACCCAAAAATGAGAGAGCCGTACTGGGACCCATCGTCTTTTCTGGTGCCAAAGGCACCCCGAGCTCCCTCATGATCTCTTTGAAGCTGTCCAGAGCTGCCTGGCACTCCATGGAGTCTGAGGTGCCGACAAAGAAAAAGTAATCCAGGTAATGCGTTACCATGTGGTGACCCGTGCGCTTTGAAAACAACCATTGGAGGAACGTGCTAAAACATTCAAATAATGCGCAAGACATAGAACAGCCCATCGGTAATGCTTTGTCCACGTACCATTTTCCGTTGAAATGGATACCCAGGAGATCCCAATCATCCGGGTGAACTGGAAGCAATCGGAAAGCTGATTTTATGTCGCATTTTGCCATTTCTGCCATTGCGCCTGCGGTCACTACTATTGACATGGCCACGTCAACCGACGAATAGGACACAGTAGCCTCCCTTTCATCAATGAAATCATTCACTGAGTTCCCTTCTGGCCATGATAAATGTTGTATTAATCGGAACTGTCCCTGTTCCTTCTTTGGCACAACACCCAATGGAGAAACAATCAAATTCTCCAAAGGCCAATCCTCAAATGGGCCTGCCATGGGACCCTCACGCACTTCTCTGTCCAATTTCTCTTGCACAATTTCCGGGTGTTCTTTTGCCGATTGTAAATTGTCTGCCCACCGTCTAGTCCTTGGACCTCCATACCCTAGCCAAAAACCTTCTTGAAAACCTTCCTGTAACGTTTTTGCAGCCTTCTGGTTGCCATAACCCTGTAAGGCTGCAACTAGCCTGTCCACCCTAACCGGTGTATGAGCCCTTTGGCCCAGGCCCCTTAGCCCCCCGTCCTCCCGCGAAGGGCTGCTGTTGCTGTCCGCTCGCATGGAACCCCCCTTGCTGCCACTGCTGGCCCCCTTGCTGCTGCCCTGGCCCTCCCCCGAAGCAATTGACCAATGCGTG
Organism: Calotriton arnoldi; assembly: GCA_963921515.1. NCBI lineage: Eukaryota > Metazoa > Chordata > Amphibia > Caudata > Salamandridae > Calotriton > Calotriton arnoldi. The sequence goes on along the minus strand of CAWUFW010004136.1, from coordinate 1,315,739 downwards.
TCTGCCTCCACATTTCGAGCAGTCATGCCTAAATCTATAGAACTCCCGGGTGCACATGCCCTTATTAAAATCCCAGCAGGCCCCTCCTGATCCTGTCTGCCCTCTGCCCGTACCCCCCACCCCTCCCCGGGTGGCTCGCCCCTGAAAGGGCCGATAAACGAGCGGTAGCCCACTGGCTGTGAAGATGGTCTTCCCTGCCCGGGACGCCCCCATTGTATGCTGCCACAAATCTGTATCTAGCTCCCCCCATTTTGCCTCAGTGTCCCATGCCATGCGTGCCCTAAATTCTTCGTCGTATTGAGCCCATGCGTATCCACCCCCAGTGATCTGAGCTTTCCGAATCACATCCATATATTTAAACAGCGCCACACACCTCTCTGGGTATTTTTTCACAAGACACGCTTGCGTATATTAAAAAGGCCGCTGTCCAGTTCTCAATGGTGAGAGGCACCCTTGGCCGCTTGGCCAATTCGTATTCCTCCTCTTTTGATCCCTCTTTCGCGTGCACTTCCCTGTGCAGCAGTTTGAGCATCTCTACATACTCACCCTTCCATATCCGCTCTTTAGTGGCCAACATTAGGTGTGCGCCCAGCGGTTTGGTTACCCCCATATAAGGCAATCGTTTTACTTTTAACTCTTTGCTCTCTAACTTGTCATCCATCTTGACTGTCTTTGTTATAACTATGTCGCTTTTCGTCTTAGTGTCCTCAACTGCACTTACTGACGCCTTACCCGCGTCATCTGTACCCACGCCCGCATCCAAAACATACTTGCCTCTTCGTAACCTCCCACCCCTCCCCCCCTCTGATCCCCACTGATACCATTGTTGGTTTCACCCCTCCATCCCACATTTTACCTGGCTCTAAGGGGGGTGCCCGTCGTACTGCAGTCCGCCTTGCCAAGTGAGCTGTAGGTTCCGCCAACCTCGATGTCCAAACCGTAGGCTCTGCCGGGGGCCGTGACACCTGCAAAACACTAGAAGAACCATTACTCGGTCCCCCCACACCCCCTTCCTCACTTCCCGTACTTCGCCCTCTTCCAAGCTGTCTTCCTCATAATCTAACTCCTCAGGCTCCCTGTGTCCCCCTTTCCTCAACCGGAGGTGCAGACTGCACTCTCCTGGGCCCACTATCACATTTCCCGCCTGCGCTCCTGTGTCCTCGATGCCCCGTGGACCGTTGAGGACCATCGGGTGTTGGGGCCAGCGAGACCACTCAGGGCCTACTTGTGCCAGCCGCGTCGAGATCCCACGCCGGTACTGGGTACGCTGCGCGAGGCTTCACCATCCCTTCTCCTCGGCGCTTCGGAGCCGCTCCCAGCTCTGCCAAGTCTGGCTCCCGCTGTTGCTCCACCACCTGAAATAAAAAGGACTGGTCTGGTGTGCTGGACCGACCTTCCCTACCCTTCCTCTCCCAATTCCTCTTCCTACCCACCCCTAACGTACAAGCCGCCCACGCATGCCCCACTTTGCTAAGGTCTAAAGCCTCCCCCCTATCCCCCCTTCTTCCTCCTCATCGCTCCACTCCAAACCAGCAGGGCCCCCAGCCCTAGCCCAGCTGTGCCTTGCCCCGGCCCCCAGGGACCCCTTACCCAGGCCCCACCCCTCCCCCCTGCTGGTCCCTGCACCCCCCTGCCCCAAACCCAGGGAACCCCCTGCGCCATATAAGCATCCAACTGGCCCACTCTATCCAACCCCCTCACCTCCTCGTTCCAGGTTGAGAAAATGTCCAGGCCCTCCCAATCCTGACCACCCCCGGCTGACTCCAGCTCATCAGGCAAGCAATCACCCTCTTCCTCTAACACCCAGGAACCCTCGCCCCCCACCCCCCTTCCAACTCCTGCCGCCCCAGGGAAAACCTCTATGCCCCCCAAGGCCCTCCCACATCCACTGCCTCCCCCACTCGCCCCGCAGGGGTAGGCCGGAAACCCAGCTCCGTACCCCCCCTGTGCCCCCGACTGTAGCCCCATGTGGCCTGCATGCCCACCCAAACCTGTAACGTCCCCAGCCATCATGCCTCCATCACAGTGGGCTGTAAAGCCCAATACTCCCATTTTTCCCTTTTTACCTCCCTCCTTGGCTTTCCCAACCCCTGCGGACCCCGGGGCCCCCTTCCCGCCCCTCCCCCGCGGCATACTACAACCCGGGGACCCGACCGGGGAGCCACGCGGTGACTCGCTCCCCCGGCGGGCCCCGCCCCCTCCTTTCTCACCGGAGCCTCTCCCACAGCGGAAGGCTCCGGTTCATTGTGCACCAGCGGGGCCGCTCTCCTGGCAGAGGAGCGGCCCCGGACCTTGGGAGACCCGGCCGGGGAGACGCTCGACTCGCTCCTCCGGCGGGCCCCACCCCCCTGCATCTCCACCGCAGCCTCGTCGCTTGTGCGACCCTGCGGTGCAGACACTACCGAAGGGGCCGCACCTGCACTACACACGAGGCCCCGGTCACTCACCTGAGCCTTCTTTGCCCTCTTGGGGGATGAGCAGGCCGCGACGGCGGCTGCCACCCCGCAGACACGCGCCTTGCAGGGCGCGTGCTCCCTAAGGCCCCCGGCAACAGGAGGTCAAGCCGTCCGGCCTCACTCAACATACGCACCGCCTCCAACACGCGGTAATCTTCTCCTGACATATCCACAAATGCACCTAACAATTAAAGGATTCAATAAGAGAAAAAGAACAAGGTGACGGACATAACGGATGGCACTATCACTATATCCCTGCTTACATATCAGGTGATTCGTGCACAACTCTCCAGCACCTGTCACCTTTTAGTGCCACTGACAACAGATTTTCCAAATACTTTTAACAAAAGGAGGTGCACCGAACACAAATCAGATAGTCCATTGATTATTTCTTAAGATTCTTCTTTTATTTCAAATTAGTTCATAAAAACAGCCAACGCATTTCGTTCCCCAAAGATACAACCTTTTGGAACTTCATCAGGGCTTATGCCTGCAAATTGATATTTCCAAATGATTTAAAAGATTGTTCTGTTGATGATTCACATAGAGACGTAAGTTTCTAAGAGTTTCACCTAGCACTCCCGAAAATTGGACAAAATAATCTTGGCGACTAGGACTGTGACGTGGCTGCTTATCAAGGTGGCCTCTTATTTCAATTCGTTATTGCGAATATCACATGGCTGAGTCATCCTCGCCGGATTTCAAACTTTGTACGACGTAACGATAATTATATCTATAACCAATACCCGAAGAAACTGATATTTCAACAAAAGGATTATTTTTTCCAATTTTCGGGAGTGCTAGGTGAAACTCTTAGAAACTTACGCCTCTGTGTGAATCATCAACAGAACAATCTTTTAAATCATTTGGAAATAACAATTTGCAGGCATAAGCCCTGATGAAGTTCCAAAAGGTTGTATCTTTGGGGAACGAAACGCGTTGGCTGTTTTTATGAACTAATTTGAAATAAAAGAAGAATCTTAAGAAATAATCAATGGACTATCTGATTTGTGTTCGGTGCACCTCCTTTTGTTAAAATTAAAGGATTCAAACCTGATTCAAAGGATTCAAGCCTGATGTAAAAAACTACCTCCAGAAAAACGCTAAGCTACCTCTAACGCTCCCAGCCACCAGGTCACCAAACCTAAAATGGTGGCTGGGAGCGCGACAGGACCCTAATTATAACCGTTGGGCTACAAATTAATTGGGCTACAATTGGGCTATCCCCAATGTGGCCCAATGCACAAAATGGCCGGTACCGGCCAGCCCCTCCCCCTCCCAATCTGCCCGGGGGGCAGACCTCACAGGTTCTGCTGCCCCCCAAACCCCCCTTGGTGTTTGCTATTTTAGTTCTCCATTCACCTTATATATTGAAATTTCTTTGTCTCTTAGGACTGCGGCTGACCTCAATATTCTGCTTGCTCTGTTCTTACTGGTAAAACTCAATAAAAATGTTTTTTTTTTAAAGAAAAAAATGAACGAAGAACCGGTTAAGTTCTCTTAGAGATTCAGAAAAAGAGCTTAACCTTTTAATTGGCTTTGTTGTCTGTATGATAGGATAGTTAGTTAAAAACGTCTACATTCAAAGACATCCCTCCAAATTGCACCAGATAATATTTTACAACCATTCAGAGGATTTTAAGCACATACTTCTTTTAGGGACAATAAGTACAATGAGATAATTAAAGTATAGATATTAAGTACTAATTTTACTTTTCCAAACAAAGTCAGTTAATTCAGCTTGTTTGCCTTTGAGCAACCTTGAGTAACACACTTCACAGACTCGAGTAGCGTATTAAATACAATAAAAATAATTTAACACTATACTTTTCACTTTTTGCATGTTTTCCGTGGTCACAGGTAAAGTGTTGTAGTGCTGAAATCTATGCATGACCATTGCCCGAACAATTTGGGCGCAACTAAAGATGTCTAACCTTCAGCTGTACCATATGAAACCCCTGAATTATTGTACTAATATATTTTAACTGTTGTGAAGCATACCAGGATAGCATGTTTTTATTGGTTTACGCAGAGTCCGCCATCTTTCATCGCTCGTGTGAGTTTAGGGTGAGTCAACCATCTTACATTCATTGCTTCTATCATGTGAGTTTAAGCAGAATCAATCATCTTCCCACAATAGCTTGACAGACCACGATCTCTGCTTTTCATTTTTTATATTATAACACAACTTACATAAATCTTTAAAAATCAACTCAATAGCTGCCAAGATGTCAGATAGTTTTTTTAAGTACTTCATGGGAATGGTACATCTTCAGCTGTCTGAATGGCACACAGATACGACATGAGACGTGTTTACATAAAGGGAAATACATTCACAGCCAAATAACTCGGCACTTGGACTGGAGTGGTCATGTCCTAACGCCCACATACCATTCTTTTTTTTTTTAGTTTAGAAATGCTTTACTAAAGGGAGTAAAGAACAAAAAGCATTTTCAACAGATGAAAATAATGATCCTTAAGTCAATACAAGCAAATATTGAAAAATAAAGTAATATTGAATAACACACCAATCTGATAAATAGAAGGAATAAAATCAACGTATAGAAACCATTTGAAGTAAACATAGCATATAATAATAAACGATGAACCTAAAAACTTGAATTGAAATATATAAACATAATGCTAAACAAATGCATTTTAATCATTTTTATGAGGAGAGAAAGTTGAAAGCAATAAGGAAAGAAAGGAAAAGGAAGAAGGAAATAGAAGAAAAGGGGAAAGAAGAGAAAGAAGAAAAGAAAATATAATGCTATATATTAATTATGTAGCAAACAATTAACAACTATGCAATAATAAAAAATAAATATGTAATAAACATTCTAATCTTTAAGGGGGGTCATAGTTAATAACTTTAGACACGATCGAGCCGATTGCCTGAATAGGAATGAGGTAAGGGGTGACCATAATAGATCTTTTTTGATCATTAAAGGGAGAGAAGTAGCATGAGCTCGATCCAATCTATGGTGATGACATAACAGATTCTACCATCCGATATAAGTAATTTTAGTAGTATCTTTCCAATTAGTTGTGATTATTTGTAAAGCCAGAGCAACCATCAAGTCAATGAATTTCCCGACCATACGTTGGGAACTCCAAAGGGGAGAAGAGCCCCCAGAAAAATGTGCAGGATATCAAAAGGAATGCTTGTAGACAAAATTTCGTTAAGCTTATCCCATATACGTAGCCAAAGCTTATTAACTAAAGGGCATTCAAAAAACATATGAAGGAGATCACTAATGTCATGAGCATAAGACCAACATTTAGTAGTAGTAGAAAGTTTGAATTTATATAAACTCATAGGAGTAACATATAATCTGTTATAGAAATAATATAATGTTTGTGTTGTACTTGCTGAACGACAAGAGGTATGGATCTTGGCCCCCACTGATCTCCAAGTATGAGCCAAAAACTCATGCTGAAGATCTGTTTCCCACATTAGCTCTGTTTTTGATTTTGTATTAGACTTAGAGGAACCGATCAATAATTTATATATACCAGAGGCCCTCATTTGTGAAGAAAAATCTAGCAGGGAAGAAGGAGGCTGTGTGCTTGAAGCAATATCAGGTTGTTGTGAAATATAAAAGAGAAGAAGAGGTGTAAGGCGCTGATAATGGGAGGCATAATAAGTAGATATATTGTATTTTTCCTGGATACCGGAGAAATCTAGCAGAGAACCATTAGAGATTAGGTGACCTATGACTATAATTCCCTTATTGATCCATGCCTTCCACAAAAGAACTCTATTGTTTAATTTTATGTGTTTATTGTACCAAATTGGAGTTTGTGAAATATTTTCGAAGCAGGAATTTTAGGAGATAATTAAAGGTTTAACAATAGCTATAGAATGAGTAAGTATTGGAGAAAGAAACACCTTTGGGGGTTGAGTGATGCAAACCATCTCCTTGAAAGCAAAGGGTGTAAATTGTGCATGTTCTAGTTGCCCCAAACTGTTGATGAATCTGCATGGGTTTCCGAAAGGGAAGTCCAGATATGCTTCAATGTGAAGGCCGAATCATATAATCTAAAGTTGGGAAAGTTAACCCCACCAGTATCTTTGGGTAGCTGAAGGCGGGCTAAGGAGATTCGAGGTTTGCGTTTGTTCCATAAAAATTGAATCAAAGAACAATTAATAGTTTTGAAAAAGGTATGTGGAAGAGAAACTGAAAGCATAGACAAGTAAAAATGTACGATTGGTAACAACATCATTTTAATTGTAGCTAGCCTACCTCCCCAGGACAGAAATACAGGGGACCAACCCTCTATCAGCGAAGCGATTTTTGTCATAATCTCGTTAAGGTTAATTTTGATAATTTCTGTAATATTATTGAAGTAGAGGATGCCTAAACATTTAATACATTTTGAATTTCACGTGAACCCAGAATCTTTAAACATATCCGGAATTAGGGGCAGGACCTCTGATTTATCTATATTAAGTTTGTATGCCGAAACTGCGGAACATGTATTTGATAGTGAAAAAATCTCTGGTAAAGATGTATTAGGATTGGATAGATATAGAAAAATATCATCAGCATATGCTGTATATTTTATATCCAAACTTTTAAATTGGAAGCCCGAAAAGGCTGGAGATCGGCAAATTGTTTCTAAGAAGGGTTCTAATGATAAAATGAATAAAAGTGGGGATAAAGGGCAGCCCTGTCTAGTCCCTCTATGAAGAGGAAAATAGTGGGATTGTTTACCATTGACCCAAATAGATGTAGAGGGTTCGGAATACAATAACTGAATATATTGCAGAAAATGAGGACTAAAACCATGCCAATTCAATGCACCCAACATAAATTCCCAACTCACCCAATCGAAAGCCTTCTCAGCATCGAGAGTTATTGCAGCTAAGGGAGAATTAAGTTTAGAGGCTCAATCAATCAATCATGTCACTTATAAAGCGCACTACATACCGCGAGGGTCTCAAGGCGCTGGGGGAAGAGGGGGGTGGTGCTGCTACTGATCGAAGAGCCAGGTCTTGAGGAGTCTTCTGAAGGCCAGTAGGTTTTGGGTCTGTCGGAGGTTGGTGGGGAGGGTGTTCCAGGTCTTGGCGGCGAGGTGGGAGAAGGATCTGCCGCCGGCGGTCGCTTTCCGGATGCGGGGGACTGTGGCGAGGGCGAGGCTGGTCGAGCGGAGCTGGCGGGTGGGGGTGTAGAAGCTGAGTCGTCTGTTGAGGTAGGCTGGTCCGGAGTTGTGGAGTGCTTTGTGTGCGTGGGTGAGGAGCTTGAAGGTTATCCTCTTGTTGACAGGGAGCCAGTGCAGGTCTCTCAGGTGGGGTGTGATGTGGCTGCGTCGGGGATGTCGAGGATAAGACGTGCAGAGGCGTTCTGGATGCGTTGCAGCCGTCTCAGGAGCTTAGCCGTCGTTCCTGCGTAGAGGGCGTTTCCGTAGTCCAGCCTGCTGGTGACGAGGGCCTGGGTGACTGTTTTTCTTGTTTCGGTGGGGATCCACTTGAAGATCCTGCGGAGCATTCGGAGGATGTTGAAGCAGGATGAGGAAACGGCGTTGACCTGCTTAGTCATGGAGAGGGTGGGGTCGAGGATGACCCCTAGGTTGCGTACGTGGTGGGTGGGTGGCGGGGCTGTTCCCAGTGATGTTGGCCACCAGGAGTCGTCCCAGGCTGAAGGGTTGGAACCAAGGATGAGGACCTCTGTCTTGTCCGAGTTCAGCTTCAGGCGGTTGGTCCTCATCCATTCGGCGACGGCCTTCATTCCTTCGTGGAGGTGGGCTTTGGCGGTGTGAGGGTCTTTGGTGAGGGAGAGGATCAGCTGGGTGTCGTCGGCGTAGGAGATGATGTTGAGGTTGTGCTGTCGGGCGACGTGGGCGAGGGGTCATGTAGATGTTGAACAGCGTTGGGCTGAGGGAGGAGCCTTGGGGTACGCCGCAGATGATCTTGGTGGCCTTGGATCAGAAGGGGGCGAGGCGGATGCTTTGTGTTCTGCCGGAAAGGAAGGATGTGGTCCAGTCCAGGGCCTTCTCTTGGATCCCGGCGTCGTGAAGGCGTGTTCGTAGTGTGTGGTGGCAGACCGTGTCGAAGGCGGCTGATAGGTCCAGGAGGATGAGGGCTGCTGTTTCTCCGTTGTCTAGCAGGGTCCTGATGTCATCGGTGGCGGCGATGAGGGCGGTTTCGGTGCTGTGGTTGCTGCGGAAGCCGGACTGGGAAGGGTCCAGGATGTTGTTCTCCTCGAGGTAGCGGGTCAGTTGTTTGTTGACGATTTTCTCGGTGACCTTCGCGGGGAACGGGAGCAGAGAGATGGGTCAGAAGTTCTTGAGGTCCTTGGGGTCTGCCTTGGGTTTCTTGAGTAAGGCGGTGATCTCGGCGTGCTTCCAGCTTTCCGGGAAGGTTGCTGTCTCGAAGGAGATGTTGATTATTTTCCGGAGATGGGGCGCGATGGCTGTACTGGCTTTGTTGAAGATGTGGTGAGGGCACGGGTCTAGCGGTGAACCGGAGTGGATGGTGTTCATGATCTCGCTGGTGTCCTCGTCGCTGATGTTGGTCCAGGAGAGCAGGCGGTTGGTGGTTGTGGGGGCAGTGGTCTCGGTGGTTGCCGGGGCGGTCGTGGTGTTGAAGCTGTCGTGGATGTCGGCGATTTTGCGGTGGAAGGAGGTGGCCAGTGAGTCGCATAGGTCTTGCGACGGCTGGATGTCGTTGGTGTTGGAGCTGGGGTTGGAGAGTTCCTTCACGATGTTGAAGAGCTCTTTGCTGTTGTGTGCGTTGTTGTCTCAGGCGGTCTTTGAGTGAGGCCCTTTTGGCGGATCTGATGAGGTGATGGTGATTGCGGGTGGCGCTCTTGTGGGCGGCGTAGCTGTCCGCTGTCCGTTCGTGGAGCCAGATCTTCTCCAGTTTTCGGCATGTTCGTTTGGAGGCCTGGAGGTCTTCGTGAACCAGGTGGCTTTCTTGCTGGTGTGGCTGTTGGGCGGATTCTTGAGCGGGGCGAGGGTGTTGGCGCAGTCGTCGATCCACTGTCTGAGGTTGCGGGCGGCGGTGTCGGGGTCGGAGGGTTCGGCGGGTGGGCTCAGGGCGAGGGTTGTGGTTAGCTGGTCTTCCGTGACTCTGCTCCAGCAGCGGCGAGGCATTTGTTCGGTGCGGTGGTGCGTGGTGGGCTTCCTGTAGGTGAAGTGGATGCAGTGGTGGTCAGTCCAGTGGAGTTCGGAGGTGTGGTTGAAGGAGACGTGTGGGCTTGCGGAAAAGATGGAGTCTAGCGTGTGGCCGGCGGCGTGGGTGGGTGTAGTCACGAGCTGTCTGAGTCCGAGGGTGGCGAGGTTGTCGATCAGGGTGGTGGAGTTGGTGTCCTTGTTGTTCTCGAGGTGGAAGTTCAGGTCCCCGAGGAGGATGTAGTCCGTGGAGGCGATGGCGTGTGTGCTGACGAAGTCAGCGATGGAATTGCTGAACTGTGGTCGGGGTCCGGGGGGTCTGTAGATGAGGGTTCCTCTGAGGGTGGTGTTGGGATCGGTGTGGATCTGGAAGTGCATGTGTTCGGCGGTGCTGAGGGTGTCGTCGGTGTTGGTTGAGACTCTGAGGGTGTTCCTGTGGACGATGGCGATGCCTCCTCCGACTCCGTTGGTGCGGTCCCTGCGGGTGATCTTGTATCCGTCCGGGATGGCAATGGCGATGTCGGGGGCTGAAGCGGGATTCAGCCAGGTCTCCGTCAGGAATGCGACGTCTGGGGAGGTTGAGTCGAGAAGGTCCCAGAGTTCGATGGCGTGTTTGCGGGCGGAGCGGGTGTTGAGGAGGATGCATCTGAGGTAGTTGGGTTCTTTCCTGGGCGGTGGTTTGGCGGGGCGGGTGCTGGCGAAGCTGCAGTTCCGGCAGGTGAAGGGCCCTTGGGTGCGCTTCGGGTGGCCTGGTAGCAGGCGTGATCTTTTCCGGGGTTGAGTGCGTGGAGGGTGCTGGCGTCGTATCGGCGTCTGTTGATGTGGCGGGCGCGGGGGATGCCCGGACCAGGGGTCTGGCGCTGGGCGCGGCCACGGCGCGGACGGGTGCAGACGGGCTTGCCTTAGGCGCGCCTTCGACGCGCCAGCGGCCGCCATAAATGGGGAGGTGGGAGGGAGGAGCAGGGAATGGGGCAGCGAATGGGCAGTGAGGGGGCAGGGGCGCAGGGCGCAGCGGCGGGAAACAGGCACAGAAAGGAAAAACGATCACAATCAGGGACAGCAAGGGGGCACAGAAAGGAAAAACGAGCACAATCAGGGGCAGCAAGGGGGCACAGAAAGGAAAAACGAGCACAATCAGGGGCAGCAAGGGGGCACAGAAAGGAAAAAACGAGCACAATCAGGGGCAGCAAGGGGGCACAGAAAGGAAAAAACGATCACAATCAGGGGCAGCAAGGGGGCACAGAAAGGAAAAAACGATCACAATCAGGGGCAGCAAGGGGGCACAGAAAGAAAAAAACGATCACAATCAGGGGCAGCAAGGGGGCACAGAAAGGAAAAAACGATCACAATCAGGGGCAGCAAGGGGGCACAGAAAGGAAAAAACGAGCACAATCAGGGGCAGCAAGGGGGCACAGAAAATAAAAACGATCACAATCAGGGGCAGCAAGGGGGCACAGAAAGGAAAAAACGATCACAATCAGGGGCAGCAAGGGGGCACAGAAAGGAAAAAACGATCACAATCAGGGGCAGCAAGGGGGCACAGAAAGGAAAAACGATCACAATCAGGGGCAGCAAGGGGGCACAGAAAGGAAAAAACGATCACAATCAGGGGCAGCAAGGGGGCACATTAAGGAAAAAACGAGCACAATCAGGGGCAGCAAGGGGGCACAGAAAGGAAAAAACGAGCACAATCAGGGGCAGCAAGGGGGCACAGAAAGGAAAAAACGAGCACAATCAGGGGCAGCAAGGGGGCACAGAAAGGAAAAACGAGCACAATCAGGGGCAGCAAGGGGGCACAGAAAGGAAAAAACGAGCACAATCAGGGGCAGCAAGGGGGCACAGAAAGGAAAAACGATCACAATCAGGGGCAGCAAGGGGGCACAGAAAGGAAAAAACGATCACAATCAGGGGCAGCAAGGGGGCACAGAAAGGAAAAAACGATCACAATCAGGGGCAGCAAGGGGGCACAGAAAGGAAAAAACGATCACAATCAGGGGCAGCAAGGGGGCACAGAAAGGAAAAAACGATCACAATCAGGGGCAGCAAGGGGGCACATTAAGGAAAAAACGATCACAATCAGGGGCAGCAAGGGGGCACAGAAAGGAAAAAACGAGCACAATCAGGGGCAGCAAGGGGGCACAGAAAGGAAAAAAACGAGCACAATCAGGGGCAGCAGCAGGGCACACAGACGGAGCTGTGTGGTGGGGGAGCGACCTACCAGTCAAGGTCAGGCTAAGTGAATGATGTTAAGGAAGGTTCTAGAATTGTCTGAAATAGATCTTCCCTTCACAAATCCTGACTGATGTATATCGACTAAATCAGGAATAACAGAGTTAATACGGAGTGCCAGTAAATTAGCAAAGATCTTACAGTCCGTATTAATCAATGAAATAGGCCTATAATTGTTGCATTGAGAAAGATCTTTCTTAGGGAGTAAGCAGAGCATAGCCTGTAAGAAAGAACCTTGTGTCTGTTCTGTGGTCAAAAAATTTGCAATAAGAAGTAACAACTTCGGAATTAAAAGATGTCTGAGGTGTGAATAAAAGTGTATAGTGAAACCATCAGACCCTGGAGTTTTATCTTTTGGAAGTTGATTGATGGCATTTAAAACTTCTTGCTCTGACAGTGGAGTGTCAAGAGAAGACAAATCTACACTACTATCAGAAGTTTTAGGGATTGATTGAAAAAAAGCATCTAATTGTCCAATTGAAGGAGATGGTTCTGGGTTTGTAGTTTTGTGTAGTATTCAGAAAAGCACTCTAATATTTTGGAATCACTAATATGCCTGACCCCGGCTGAGTCTGTTATAGCAACAATCTTAGATTTCTGCTTTCTTATTTTAAGGTAATTAGCTAAAGTTTTGCCAGTCTTGTTCTGACCACCATACATTTGCGCATTAAAACGAAGTAGATTACCACAAGAACTGTCCCAGGATTGTTTGTTGTATTGCGGTTTGGCCTTAATAAGTTTAGATAACGTATCATTGTGATTAGAGGAGAAATATTTGTGCTCTAAAACTTTAATCTGATCTAAAAGTTGTACAGAGTCCCTAAGAGCCCTCCTCTTTTTTTTTGCTACAAAATATATTATGAAGCCCCTTGCTGTTGCTTTAAAGGCATCCCAGATAAAATTAATTTGTGTGCCTAGGTAAGATTATTTGCAAAAAATACTTGTAGAAATATTGTAAATTGTTCTGCAAATTGTTGGTCCAATAGAAGGGTGTTGTTAAATCTCCATCTACGAGTGGGAGGAATGGAGTTGGGATAGTCCAGGTCTACAATAACGGGAGCATGATCCGAAATAAGAATTGAACCTATGTCGGCATGCGTTAGAAATTGAAGGGTATGCTGGGTAAAAAATATATAATCTATTCTAGAGTGAGAGTTCTGAACAGGAGAAAAGAAAGTAAAGTCTAGGACACTGGGGTGTGATGCCCTCCAAACATCAACTAACCCTCTAGAGGCTATGGTTCTCTGAAAAGGCTCTGTGCATTTTGGTAGGAATAAATCTAGTCTGAGATCTACGATCCAAAAAGGGATCCATGAGTTGATTACAGTCTCCCCCCACTATGAGATTCTCTGGTGCATGAGAAGATAACAGAGAGGAAAAGTCATTCCAAAGTAACAAATCTACTCAATTTGGACCGTAGACGTTATAAATCGAAATTTGTGTGTTATTTATCTTAATATCTAACAACAGCCATCTTCCAGCATCATCTCTAAATTCATTCAACAGCTGAATACTTAACGATTTATGAAACAATATAAGGACACCATTTTTGTTATTTACAGCAGTGGAACTAAAAACACTCCCAACCCATTGTCTTCGTATGGAAGCTATGTCTTGTTCTTTATGGTGAGTCTCTTGTAATAAAGAAATTGGCAGTTTCATTTTGAGAAATGAGACAATACCCTCTGCTTTTTAACCAGGTTACGAAGACCTTTAACATTCCATGACACAATACGTAAATTACTCATGGAGAAGAACCTGAAGAATAATTAGAGACCAAACAGTAGAAAGACTTACAATAAAAATGAGATTTATCCATCCATGAGGAGTCTGATGGAAAATGTTGGAAGACCACAAGAAAAAAATTACATGAAGAAAGTTCGCTACATAGTAGAAAAAAGAGAAAGGGAAAAGTTAAAGAAAGAAACAAGAGGAAAGGAGATGAAGAGAAGAAGGGAATTAGGGAATTAGGGAAGAACAAGGTCTCCCCTGATGTAAATATAAACGAGAGATGACAGAAAGCCACAGAACTTTAGTCATAAGAATGAAGAACAAAAAAGACATTAATGTTGAGGGGGGGAACGAGAAGAAAAAAGAAACAGATGCCACTCAAAAGATCGAAACACCGAGATTAAATGAACAAAGTATCGACAAGCGAGGAGGGAACAATATAAACGAAAAGAACATAACAATCACAGTGCTAATGGAACTTACCAAACAGTAAGGGGACAGCATAGCTGAACAAGACGTAGAAATTGGACTAGGAGACGCTATTGAACAAAGACACCAACATCAAAACAAGAGGGAGCCAGGGACCTGCAAAAGAGAAAAAATTCGATTGGCAACATTTTAGGAGTTACTGAGTTCCTTGACTTCTCCCTTGTGCATATGTATGAATTTCTTGAGCTCTATGCGGTCTGCAAAAGTGACAGTCCTGTCCTTGTAGGTGACCTTGAAAAAGCAAGGATGTATAAGGCTGTAACGAGCATTCATGGATCGCAGCATAGGTCTAAGGTCTAAAAATTCCTTCCGGCTGTGAGCTGTATCTCTGGAGACATCTTGACTGAAGAAAATCTTCTGACCAGACCACAGCATTTGTTTGCGTTGTTTAGCCGCTGTGAGTATCATCATTAGATCAATAGGCAATGATCCCTCGTGGTTTATGTGGGGTTGACGCACCAAGGGGGCCAATCCTGTGTGCTCTTTGGATATTGAGATCTGTAAGAGTCAATAGACCAACTATTTTCGATATATGGATCTTCAAGAAGTTGATCATGTCAGGGCCTTCAGAACCTTCCGGTATGCCATATATGTATAGATTATTGCGCCTGTTTCGGTTCTCCAGGTCCTCTGTTAGTTTCTTTAGTTGAGTCACTTCTTTGGAAAGGTTATCAACCTTAGCGGCCACATCTTGAGCGTCGCTAACCCTCTGTTCAGCCTCTGTAAGTCTAGAATCCAGATGAGACCATTTCTCTTCAATTCTCTAAAGTGCCGCATTGGTATCCACCATAAAAGGTTTTATGTTTTTCAACTCATCCATGATGTCTTCCAGAGTCAAAGACAAAGGTGATTTGTTCGGAGAAGAGGGATCCTTTTTGGCCCTTTTATAAGCATTGCCTCCAGGGTCTTTGCGACTATTAGCATTGGGGTTGCTGGTAGACTGAGATTTAGTTGACTGCACCAACTCCATATTTTTATTGAGCTGAAGGAAACAGGCAAGATGGCGTATGTAATCCTTCAATACCCACGAAGACAAGTTAGAGACTGCACGACCCCAATGAAGAGGACCAGTAAAACAGACCAATTGAATAATAAATGAAAAAGAGGTATGAGAAGTCTCTTTCAATGATGACAATTCAAAAATGCCAGTATGCTTCTGTCAGGTCCACACTATATGTACTTATAATAGTCATGCTGCCCTTATAGCTTCCCCATAAAATATTGAAATCATTGCAAAGTATATAAACAGAGTCTCTTCATGTTTTTTCAGCCAACAGTGCCATATGGAAGAAAAAAAAGGCGCGGGTACTCAAACATCTGAGGAAAAACGAGCCGAAAAGCTCGTAAAATGGCGGCCGTTAAACGGAGCACGCCAGGAGCGGCAAGGGAAGAACTAGTAAAAAGAAAAATAAACCAATTTGAAGTCTATAAACCTACCCTGCCTCTCCCAGGGGCCTCCGATGCCATCCGCTGGATTATCGCGTGCCTTCTGTACCGGTAAACTTCCCTCCAAGGAAAAAAAGATCCTCTGTGTGACGGAGGGAAACTTCCTAGCAGCCATCTTGCGTCGCTGCAGCCGCGCGCCTCCGCGCGCGCCTCCGCCCACATACCATTCTGATTACTAATTTCGGGCACCTCACAGTATCGATACGATACAGATACAATGTCAGGCCATTCTCAGGTTCACTGAGGTTTCCCTGGGAGTTGGATGAAACACCTTTTTTAAAAGAGCCCACCCGCCTGCTTCCTGGTCAGCAGCTGTATATCACAGCACAGGTAAAATATACAGAGGTCCAAAAAGTAAAAATTGTGTTTGAGTACATTGGCCAGATAGAAATCCTTCCAGAAACTTAGAATTTGAAATGTTTGTACACCCACCCTTTCCTTTTGACTGGTAACTGGATCGCCAAGCCATTCAGAAGAATAGAGTGATGCAGATATTATACAAAATGGAAGAATTGTGGGCAAGTAGCCATTTTAGGGAACAGTGTTGCAAGTAAAACACATATATATCCACTACTGACCCTCAACATTGCACACGCAAGCATGCTTGTCCTGACACAGATTTGGCATTCGGATAGTACCATCCTCTATTTCCTACAAATAATCAAATATAACTCTTGACTAGGCCTGGAAAAAAATTTAATTTCCGTCGGCGTAATCTCACATAATTTCCAGCATTTTAGGTTAAGATTGTTACACGAAATGCCTGGGAACATGTCATTACTCCATGTCGTGCAGCTGGGACTTTGGGTAAAATTCTGTCGCTGGAGCACAAGAGGAATGCAAAAGAACCCGAAGAGAGTAGCTGTTGTTCATGTCATGTGCAATTTAGCGTAATGTTTTAAGCACGAATTGCATCCTTGTACTAAAAACTGACACAATGGCACATGAAAAAAGTTACACAATGGCGCATTTCATGCTAATGAATAGTGCAAAATGCTAAAGCTGGCATTTTACATAATATTGTATAATAATGCACAATGTTTTGGGTACATCACCCAGGCCTACTCCTGGCTCTGGGACACTGAAGACACATGACATTATACGATTCAGAATCCCCCCAGACAGTGATTAGAACTTGACCTCCAGGATCACAAATGCGCACGCACTGTAGTTGGATGTCACAGGCACGATGGAACAATTTACTCAAGAATTTTCTAGATGATTCATAACTCAGTTTTGGAGATGTTGTACACATGGTGCACTTGTTGTGCCACCATGATCACATGCAGCTTAAATGATAGGTCACAGTGCATGATAACCTATGAATGAATTACCCTCTTCTTCACTGGGTATTGCAGGGGACCCATCGGGCTTGCCTAGTAGAAGAGCTGGACCGCTGGCTTTTCGATAGTCCCTCAGCCCAGGGACAAATCCTCTATTTTGTCTTCATTTAATCAAAGATAATTGTCCTGCATCGAATGCTGAGCATTGTACAAGAATGCCACCGCTGTCTTCTGATCTCTTGTGTCCCTAGGCAGATCTATGGGGATGCTGGTGACCAGGCCAGTCCATGCTCCTGGACAACCTGGGGCAAACAGGAACATGCACTCCTTGAAGAGGGAATGGGGAACGCCTCAGATAGGCGGGAGACCACAATTAACACCTGTTTGGAAACAGTCAGAGTCACATTTGAGCTGTTGCTTTTGCTCCTCCGAAAAAGGCACTTGGCATTAGAGCATTCTCCTTTATGCTGATCTGTGACCCTAGATGATCCAGGACTATTGGGGCAAAAAGCTTCCAGCAAATGTAGGTGTACCAGGTTAGCTGGCTTCCTTTAAGACCCCAGCTCAGACAGCTTTTTATGTACATACAATAAAGTTTTGATACCCGTCTAAAGTCTGAAACCAGATTGGAAATGAGCCAGTCTAGTCCCTGCCTTCAAGAAGGTCGGAATTTAGCAGGTAGTTTCTGCTTCCATGCTTTTGTCTGCATAAGGGTTCCAAGAGCTTGGTCCGCTATTGGAGAAAATCATAGGGTTACATTAGTCTATTAAAATAAAGGTGAACCAGCGCCTCCTTCTGCTTTTATGGAGCAATCTGATTTTAAAGGTGTCTTCACCAGTCTAACCAAATCAGAGTCAAAGATATGGACATTTTCTGTAACAGAAGCTACTGGGTGGACATCATCAGACGAGGAAAAAGCTTTTGAGAACACTTTTGCTATTTCAGTGCGGGAAAGACCAGAGAGAAGTATGCAGTGCCTTCTGATTGTGATTTCTTCTCTCAATGACCTTAGACTGAAAGAATTTGAGCGAGGAAAGGTAGTTCTTGCAGAGATTCACACATTTAATTCCACTTTCAAGGTTCAGCTTTCGTGTAGGTTGGTCTCTCAATGAATCATAACAGTGTCCTTGGGCTTAGGTGTCCTGTCCTGTCAGAGATGTGTCATCTTTCTCTAACAAGAGAAGCCATACATGTTGTGAGAAGGACACTAAGACCCTGCAGCACAGAATCCTCCCAGGTCCAGCCCAAGGAATCTAGACACCACATCTTGCCACAGGGCACTGAACAGGCAGTGATGTCCAGTGTGCTGGTTAGGAACTCCTAGCTCGAAAGCCATGACTCAACACATCAAGGGCCCCTGTTTGTAAACAAAGTAGGTGCACATGTACTTACTTCCTCCTTTGTTGCTCTAAATTCTTTGAGGTTTCACATCGTAGTACCAATGCACAGGCCAGGCCACATCCCAGCAGGACTTGGCTATTCGGAATCTACTATCCCATGTTCTGGGCGCCTGGCACAATGCCAGCTCTGGTTGGGACCTTGGTCTGCTACGTCTTATTGCTGAAAATACCTTGGGTCAAACTGAACAGGAGTTTCAACTATCGTCATCATTCCTCTACAAATGTGGTAACAAAATACAGCCCTGTTTGTAAAAGTCTGTCTCTCACCGTGCCCACTGAGCCTTAGCAGGGCTTTTAGTGTAGGAGTTATGAAAATCTGTTTGTGATCACTGTTATCACAGTAATGTGTTGTCCTGTCACCCATGTTCTTTCCACAGGGTCAGTGGTTTCCTCTACAGAGCAGGAAACAATTGTTCAAAACAGAGAGATGGAGGTGTGTTAAAGGACTGTCTTTGTCTCAGGGCTAATGACTTTTGTAAAGAGCTTATACGAGCATTACCATTTCTACATTTCCATGCTCATTTCTTGGTATAACATTAATGAGACAATTACAATTAAACATTTTCACCCAAACTGAAATCTGTGAGTGCACTCATAGCATGAACTGGCAAAACGATAGCTTTTTTCTTTAATTAAGGAAGAGATAAATGGAAGCTTAGGGACTTCCATTATCAATGGCGTTGTCGTTTCTTTGTGGAAATCATGGTAAACTCTATTGGTTCCTGACTTCTTTACTAATGGAGGCGCACATGAACACAAAATGGTTCTACCAAGTCAGTAACGATATGTCCCAGACCACAACTTTCAAAAGGTGGAGCATATGGTCGTGTCACATGATGAGATTTTCTGCATGGCACCATAGTAGAAGGGTGTCTATACTCTTCTTTTTGGCATCTTCCTATTTAGTCCATTACAAAACAGTACTACAAGTCTCAGTGTTAGGACAGAAAAGTCCCTTGCATGGTGATGGATGTGCACCCCTGCCCTGAGTGCCCCAATTTTAATGATGTCTGGATCCCTAATGCAAGATTTTGTTGTCATGGTTGAACATGGATCATGTGTGTGTACCATGACAAGGGCCTGTTTCATGGACTGCGGTCTTTTTGGATGGGGAGTGGCGCCCCGAAGCGCTACCTTCATAGTGATGAAAGGTTACTGCCTTTACCAGGAGTCAAGTAGCACGAGCGCGGTGGTGGCAGCATACTGTGTAGTGATCAGTAGGAGTGAACAGGTCCTTTTCACCTGTGTCACTGAGATGAGGCCTACAGGCTCACTCATTTAAAGTTGCACTGCTGAGTGCTTAACTCCCCTTAGGTCTGCATCAAGGTAGGTGTGGAGTGTTGCACAGTGCAAGTGTGGCACACATGTTCTGGGTGTATGTGACTGTGTGTGCTACAATACAGGGATAATGCAGTGCAGTATGTGTATATTACATGCATGTGCTGGGTGTATGTGGGCCTGTGAATGATACAATACATGAAGGATGTAGTATAGTGTACAGTGTGTATATGCTTTTTGCATGTGCTAGGTGTATGTGTGCCTGTCAATGATAAAATACATGGAAGACTTCAGGTTCCTTTTTGGGAGACTCCGGGGTGACTGAAGTAACATGAGGAGAGGAGATAGAGGAATCCCTTGAGACAGATTTGTGTATTGCTGCTTTCCTGTAAGCTGAGTGGGACATGCTGGAGGAAGGGAGAGCCGGCTCTTTAACAGACTTCAACGGGGGCACTTTGATTCCAAGAGAGGTCACTGCGAAGGTACCTGGGCAGATCTCAGGAAGGAGATGGGGCTGATAAGAGAATCATAAAGATTAGGTCTGAGTCCCTGGGGTAACCTGTTGATACACATATCACTGTGGCTGACATCCAGGTGTGAACCTCTAGTCACTCCCATGGCCTGTGTTGTGAGGCTATCAGATTTGGAGTCGCTCCTGCTGTGATAGAATGCTTTCAGGAGAACATGGAAGAGGAAAGGGCACTTGAAAAGGAAGAAGACCCCCCCAACATATACTTCAAAGACTAGGACTCTAAATTACATTTAGTGTCTGGAAATGGACTATAAGAAAGGGAGCTCGAGCCTCCCATAATTGTCAACTGTCAAGCAGCCAGTTGGGCTGTGTGACAAGGAGAAGCTCTGCAAGACTTCTGCCTGTCACCAGCACTGAGGGCTAAGGCCTGATAGTTTTTCAGCTGGGTGAAGGGGCATCATCCAGAGAGTCTAAGACCATCTCCCTTGTGACTCTGGAGCACAAGTGCTTGCCTGCTTGCCAGGACCAGTGTGCCCTGTAAGGATGGAGAGCATAGTAGGGAGACAGGTCAAGTGTGAGATCCTAAAATTGGATCCCTGTAGCAAGGTGACAGCTGCTGCATTGATTGGGTTATTGCCCGTGTACAGGGAAATGTTGACGACCCCGTATGCCAGAGGAGAGCCGCTATGAATTGAGCCATGACAGTTGCTGCCCATGTGCAGGCACCAAGTTGGTGACTCCATATGCCAGTTGCAGCCACTGTCAACATTGCTGCTTTGCCGGTTGGGCCATAGTCCAACTGCGGGACCAAGTCGGCAACCCCATATGCCGGAATGGGCTGCTATAAAAATTGCTGCTGTGCTAATTTGGTCGTAGCCTGTCCGCATAGGAGGAGCAGTGGCCCTGTATTTAGGGGGGACAACGGGACCAGGCAAAGAGTGTGGACTAGTAGAGACTATCTTCAGAGAAAGCAGATCACCATGGTGACCAGGAGCAGCGCACCCCCCCCCCACACCAGTGGGGAGAAACTCAGACACTTATCAGCATCCGAGGCTCATCGAGAACCTCCTGGCTACTGCCACTCAGGACCTCATGCGAGGAGCTAGAGGACACTTGACCGCAGCCCTTCCGGGCCACACATGTGAAAGACTTACCAGAAGTAACCACTGCAGTTTCAGCATGCGCAAAGGAGGCACGCTCAGAAACTCCTTCTCTTGAATCCTGCTGGTGCTGGTAAGATTGATTGTCGGGCCAGACTACCTAGGGGTAACTTGCCTGTCAGATAGTGCTTCAGTGCTGGAACACTTTTGACTTTAATATAGAGATTGAGACTTGGACTACTAGTGCGGCTAAACCTGAATGTTGCCTATGGTGAATGGGGAATAACTACAACAGCTAGAGAGAGGGGAATGGGACTCAGGAAATCGCCTATGAAACACTAGAGCCCTAATCTCAGGTGACTGGGTGTATTGTTTGTGAATGTCGTATTTTACTTTGTGATTGACTACAAATACTCCTTTTTTCATAAAAGCAAGTGTTTGGACAATCATTTATTGCTGTGGAGCGTATTTTTGAGTTTTGTGCCTGTGTTCACCCCCTGTGTCTACCTACCCACTGAGAAGCCTCAGACTGCTTGACCTGTGCTACCACTAAAGGCTCATTAGGATGTGGTTTATGTATTCAAACCCGTGCCTAAACCCCTGTTTTTGCACAGGTGGGAATTACAAGTTGAAAGTATTTAACGTTACCGATAATTATCGAATGCAGTAAATACCTCAAGGCTCATAAAATTTAAGCAGGTCAAACCTGCTGAAATTAACAGCGGAAAAGTACAAGCTATTAACCGTATCATGTGGCTTTTGGTGTGTTAAACATCAAATTCAGCGTTTATTCCCCATAAACTCGTAATAGGTGCTATTGCCAGGTAGGTCGCTCCCCACCACACAGCTCCGCCTGTGTTGTCTGCCCGCTGCTCCTGTAGGTAAGATCGCCCTCCGCTTGTGGCCCCGGTGCCCGTTTTTGTCTGCTGTCCCCCTGTTTTTCCTTTCTGTGCCCCTCGCTGCCCCACTGTTGCTGTGCCCGTGATTTTGTCTGCTGTCCCCCTGTTTTTCCTTTCTGTACCCCTCGCTGCCCCACTGTTGTTGTGCCCGTGATTTTGCCTGCTCTCCCCCTGTTTTTCCTTTCTGTGCCCCTCGCTGCCCCACTGTTGTTGTGCCCGTGATTTTGCCTGCTCTCCCCCTGTTTTTCCTTTCTGTGCCCCTCGCTGCCCCACTGTTGTTGTGCCCGTGATTTTGTCTGCTGTCCCCCTGTTTTTCCTTTCTGTACCCCTCGCTGCCCCACTGTTGTTGTGCCCGTGATTTTGCCTGCTCTCCCCCTGTTTTTCCTTTCTGTGCCCCTCGCTGCCCCACTGTTGTTGTGCCCGTGATTTTGCCTGCTCTCCCCTGTTTTTCCTTTCTGTGCCCCTCGCTGCCCCACTGTTGTTGTGCCCGTGATTTTGCCTGCTCTCCCCTGTTTTTCCTTTCTGTGCCCCTCGCTGCCCCACTGTTGTTGTGCCCGTGATTTTGTCTGCTGTCCCCCTGTTTTTCCTTTCTGTACCCCTCGCTGCCCCACTGTTGTTGTGCCCGTGATTTTGCCTGCTCTCCCCTGTTTTTCCTTTCTGTGCCCCTCGCTGCCCCACTGTTGTTGTGCCCGTGATTTTGCCTGCTCTCCCCCTGTTTTTCCTTTCTGTGCCCCTCGCTGCCCCACTGTTGTTGTGCCCGTGATTTTGTCTGCTGTCCCCCTGTTTTTCCTTTCTGTGCCCCTCGCTGCCCCACTGTTGCTGTGCCCGTGATTTTGTCTGCTGTCCCCCTGTTTTTCCTTTCTGTGCCCCTCGCTGCCCCACTGTTGTTGTGCCCGTGATTTTGTCTGCTGTCCCCCTGTTTTTCCTTTCTGTACCCCTCGCTGCCCCACTGTTGTTGTGCCCGTGATTTTGCCTGCTCTCCCCCTGTTTTTCCTTTCTGTGCCCCTCGCTGCCCCACTGTTGTTGTGCCCGTGATTTTGCCTGCTCTCCCCCTGTTTTTCCTTTTTGTGCCCCTCGCTGCCCCACTGTTGTTGTGCCCGTGATTTTGTCTGCTGTCCCCCTGTTTTTCCTTTCTGTGCCCCTCGCTGCCCCACTGTTGTTGTGCCCGTGATTTTGTCTGCTGTCCCCCTGTTTTTCCTTTCTGTGCCCCTCGCTGCCCCACTGTTGTTGTGCCCGTGATTTTGTCTGCTGTCCCCCTGTTTTTCCTTTCTGTGCCCACGCTGCCTCTCGCCACTCCCGCCGCTGCGTTCCCTGCGGCCCCGCCCCCTGACTGCCCATTCGCTGCCCCTGCCTCCCGCCTCCCAGCTGCTCCTCCCTCCCACCTCCCCATAAATGGCGGCCGCTGCACGGTGAGGAGAGCGACCCTTGACCTTGCCAGGTAGGTCGCTCCCCCACCACACAGCTCCGCCTGTGTTGTCTGCCCGCTGCTCCTGTAGGTAAGATCGCCCTCCGCTTGTGGCCCCGGTGCCCGTTTTTGTCTGCTGTCCCCTGTTTTTCCTTTCTGTGCCCCTCGCTGCCCCACTGTTGCTGTGCCCGTGATTTTGTCTGCTGTCCCCCTGTTTTTCCTTTCTGTACCCCTCGCTGCCCCACTGTTGTTGTGCCCGTGATTTTGCCTGCTCTCCCCCTGTTTTTCCTTTCTGTGCCCCTCGCTGCCCCACTGTTGTTGTGCCCGTGATTTTGCCTGCTCTCCCCCTGTTTTTCCTTTCTGTGCCCCTCGCTGCCCCACTGTTGTTGTGCCCGTGATTTTGTCTGCTGTCCCCCTGTTTTTCCTTTCTGTACCCCTCGCTGCCCCACTGTTGTTGTGCCCGTGATTTTGCCTGCTCTCCCCCTGTTTTTCCTTTCTGTGCCCCTCGCTGCCCCACTGTTGTTGTGCCCGTGATTTTGTCTGCTGTCCCCCTGTTTTTCCTTTCTGTGCCCCTCGCTGCCCCACTGTTGCTGTGCCCGTGATTTTGTCTGCTGTCCCCCTGTTTTTCCTTTCTGTGCCCCTCGCTGCCCCACTGTTGTTGTGCCCGTGATTTTGTCTGCTGTCCCCCTGTTTTTCCTTTTCTGTACCCCTCGCTGCCCCACTGTTGTTGTGCCCGTGATTTTGCCTGCTCTCCCCCTGTTTTTCCTTTCTGTGCCCCTCGCTGCCCCACTGTTGTTGTGCCCGTGATTTTGCCTGCTCTCCCCCTGTTTTTCCTTTCTGTGCCCCTCGCTGCCCCAATGTTGTTGTGCCCGTGATTTTGTCTGCTGTCCCCCTGTTTTTCCTTTCTGTGCCCCTCGCTGCCCCACTGTTGTTGTGCCCGTGATTTTGTCTGCTGTCCCCCTGTTTTTCCTTTCTGTGCCCCTCGCTGCCCCACTGTTGTTGTGCCCGTGATTTTGTCTGCTGTCCCCCTGTTTTTCCTTTCTGTACCCCTCGCTGCCCCACTGTTGTTGTGCCCGTGATTTTGTCTGCTGTCCCCCTGTTTTTCCTTTCTGTACCCCTCGCTGCCCCACTGTTGTTGTGCCCGTGATTTTGCCTGCTCTCCCCCTGTTTTTCCTTTCTGTGCCCCTCGCTGCCCCACTGTTGTTGTGCCCGTGATTTTGCCTGCTGTCCCCCTGTTTTTCCTTTCTGTGCCCCTCGCTGCCCCACTGTTGTTGTGCCCGTGATTTTGCCTGCTCTCCCCCTGTTTTTCCTTTCTGTGCCCCTCGCTGCCCCACTGTTGTTGTGCCCGTGATTTTGTCTGCTGTCCCCCTGTTTTTCCTTTCTGTACCCCTCGCTGCCCCACTGTTGTTGTGCCCGTGATTTTGTCTGCTGTCCCCCTGTTTTTCCTTTCTGTACCCCTCGCTGCCCCACTGTTGTTGTGCCCGTGATTTTGTCTGCTGTCCCCCTGTTTTTCCTTTCTGTGCCCCTCGCTGCCCCACTGTTGCTGTGCCCGTGATTTTGTCTGCTGTCCCCCTGTTTTTCCTTTCTGTGCCCCTCGCTGCCCCACTGTTGTTGTGCCCGTGATTTTGTCTGCTGTCCCCCTGTTTTTCCTTTCTGTACCCCTCGCTGCCCCACTGTTGTTGTGCCCGTGATTTTGCCTGCTCTCCCCCTGTTTTTCCTTTCTGTGCCCCTCGCTGCCCCACTGTTGTTGTGCCCGTGATTTTGCCTGCTCTCCCCCTGTTTTTCCTTTCTGTGCCCCTCGCTGCCCCACTGTTGTTGTGCCCGTGATTTTGTCTGCTGTCCCCCTGTTTTTCCTTTCTGTGCCCCTCGCTGCCCCACTGTTGTTGTGCCCGTGATTTTGTCTGCTGTCCCCCTGTTTTTCCTTTCTGTGCCCCTCGCTGCCCCACTGTTGTTGTGCCCGTGATTTTGTCTGCTGTCCCCCTGTTTTTCCTTTCTGTGCCCCCGCTGCCTCTCGCCACTCCCGCCGCTGCGTTCCCTGCGGCCCCGCCCCCTGACTGCCCATTCGCTGCCCCTGCCTCCCGCCTCCCAGCTGCTCCTCCCTCCCACCTCCCCATAAATGGCGGCCGCTGCACGGTGAGGAGAGCGACCCTTGACCTTGCCAGGTAGGTCGCTCCCCCACCACACAGCTCCGCCTGTGTTGTCTGCCCGCTGCTCCTGTAGGTAAGATCGCCCTCCGCTTGTGGCCCCGGTGCCCGTTTTTGTCTGCTGTCCCCCTGTTTTTCCTTTCTGTGCCCCTCGCTGCCCCACTGTTGCTGTGCCCGTGATTTTGTCTGCTGTCCCCCTGTTTTTCCTTTCTGTACCCCTCGCTGCCCCACTGTTGTTGTGCCCGTGATTTTGCCTGCTCTCCCCTGTTTTTCCTTTCTGTGCCCCTCGCTGCCCCACTGTTGTTGTGCCCGTGATTTTGCCTGCTCTCCCCCTGTTTTTCCTTTCTGTGCCCCTCGCTGCCCCACTGTTGTTGTGCCCGTGATTTTGTCTGCTGTCCCCCTGTTTTTCCTTTCTGTACCCCTCGCTGCCCCACTGTTGTTGTGCCCGTGATTTTGCCTGCTCTCCCCCTGTTTTTCCTTTCTGTGCCCCTCGCTGCCCCACTGTTGTTGTGCCCGTGATTTTGTCTGCTGTCCCCCTGTTTTTCCTTTCTGTGCCCCTCGCTGCCCCACTGTTGCTGTGCCCGTGATTTTGTCTGCTGTCCCCCTGTTTTTCCTTTCTGTGCCCCTCGCTGCCCCACTGTTGTTGTGCCCGTGATTTTGTCTGCTGTCCCCCTGTTTTTCCTTTCTGTACCCCTCGCTGCCCCACTGTTGTTGTGCCCGTGATTTTGCCTGCTCTCCCCCTGTTTTTCCTTTCTGTGCCCCTCGCTGCCCCACTGTTGTTGTGCCCGTGATTTTGCCTGCTCTCCCCCTGTTTTTCCTTTCTGTGCCCCTCGCTGCCCCACTGTTGTTGTGCCCGTGATTTTGTCTGCTGTCCCCCTGTTTTTCCTTTCTGTACCCCTCGCTGCCCCACTGTTGTTGTGCCCGTGATTTTGTCTGCTGTCCCCCTGTTTTTCCTTTCTGTGCCCCCGCTGCCTCTCGCCACTCCCGCCGCTGCGTTCCCTGCGGCCCCGCCCCCTGACTGCCCATTCGCTGCCCCTGCCTCCCGCCTCCCAGCTGCTCCTCCCTCCCACCTCCCCATAAATGGCGGCCGCTGCACGGCCGCGCAGCGGACGTGCGCAGCGGGCGCGCCGCTGGCGCGCCAAGGCGCGCCTAAGGCAAGCCCGTCTGCGCCCGTCCGCGACTGGACCGCGCCCAGCGCCAGAACCCCTGGAACCCACCAACGCAACACTACTCGACGGACCGACGACGCCGCCACACTCACCGCACTCAATGCCGGCCGGAACCCTGCCTGCTACCGAGCCTCACCGAGACGCACCCACGGACCCTTCGCCTGCCAAGCCTGCCGATTCACCTGCCCCCGGACGTGCACCACCTCCGCCAAGTCGAGCAACAGCAGCAACCACCTGAAATGCATCCTGCTGAACACCCGCTCCGTCCACAGGCACGCCGTGGAACTCTGGGACCTGCTCGACGCAACAGCACCGGACATCGCCTTCCTCACCGAGACCTGGATGAACGCCTCCTCAGCGCCCGACATCGCCATAGCCATCCCGGATGGATACAAGATCACCCGGAAGGACCGCGTCAACCAGACGGGAGGAGGCATCGCCATCGTACACAAGAACACCATCCGCATCTCGACTAACTCCGACGAGACCTTCTCCGCCGCCGAACACCTACACTTCCAGATACACACTGACCCCAAGACCACCCTTCGAGGCACCCTCATCTACAGACCCCGGGACCACGCACACTATTCAGCGAAGACATCGCAGACTTCATCAGCCCGCACGCCATGCCCTCAGCCGACTACATCCTCCTAGGGGACCTCAACTTCCACCTGGAGAACAACAACGACAGAAACACCACCGCCCTGCTGGACAACCTCGCCAACCTCGGACTCAAGCAACTGGTGAACACGCCCACCCACTACGCCGGCCACACGCTTGACCCCGTCTTCTCGTCCAGCAAGCACATCTCCTTCAGCCACGCCACCGGACTCCACTGGACCGACCACAGCTGCGTCCACTTCAGCTTCAGAAAGACTGCGACCCACCACCACCCGCAACAGGCTCCCCGCCGGAGCTGGAGCAAGATCACCGCCGAGCAGCTCACCGCCTCCCTCAGCCAGAACACACCCACCAACACAACGGACCCAAACGAAGCAGCTAGCAACCTCGCCAAGTGGCTGACCGCCTGCGCCGACGACCTCGCACCACTAAAAAACCCTCCCAGCAGACCCGGAAGCAAGAAAACCCCTTGGTTCACCAACGAACTCAAGGAATCCAAGAAGAACTGCCGCACTCTCGAGAAAACCTGGCGACTCGACCAGACCACAGACAACAGGACCGCCCTCAAGCACGCCACCCGCAAACACCACCAGCTGATCCGTGCCACCAAGAAGTCGGCACTCAAAGAACGACTGGACAACAACGCCCATGACAGCAAGGAACTTTTCAGCATCGTCAAAGAGTTCTCCAACCCCAGCGCCGGAAACAACGACATCACCCCCTCGCAAGACCTCTGCAACTCACTCTCCGCGTTCTTCCACCGCAAGATCACCGACATACACAACAGCTTCGACGCACAAACAACGCACCCTACCGCCGAACCAACGCCCGCCACCACCACCCTCTGCAACTGGACCCCGATCAGCACCGAAGACACCACCCGCACGATGAACTCCATCCACTCCGGATCACCAACCGACCCCTGCCCACACCACGTCTTCAACAAAGCCGACGCCACCATCGCACCCCATCTCCGGGACATCATCAACTCCTCCTTCCACACCGCCACCTTCCCGGAGAGCTGGAAGCACGCCGAGCTTACCGCCCTCCTGAAGAAACCAACGGCGGACCCCACCGACCTCAAGAACTACCGTCCCATCTCGCTCCTTCCGTTTCCGGCCAAAGTCATCGAGAAGACCGTCAACAGACAGCTTGCCGCCTTCCTCGAGACGAATGGATCCCTCGACCCCTCGCAGTCCGGGTTTCGGGCCAACCACAGCACCGAGACCGCCCTTATCGCAGCCACCGACGACATCAGAACCCTAACCGACAACGGGGAAACAGCTGCCCTCATCCTCTTGGACCTCTCTGCGGCGTTCGACACCGTCTGCCACCGCACCCTAGTGAAGCGCCTCAGCAACATCGGAATCCGAGAGAAAGCACTGGAATGGATCATCTCGTTCCTCGCCGGAAGAACCCAGAGAGTCCGCCTCCCCCCGTTCAGATCCGAAGCCACCGAAGTCATCTGCGGCGTTCCACAAGGATCCTCACTCAGCCCAACCCTCTTCAACGTCTACATGAGCCCCCTCGCAGCCATCGCACGCCGACACAACCTCAACATCATCTCCTACGCCGACGACACCCAGCTGATCCTCTCCCTCACCAACGACCCCACCACCGCCAGAGCCAACCTACACGACGGGATGAGAGACGTCGCCGACTGGATGAGGAACAGCCGCCTTAAACTGAACTCAGATAAGACGGAAGTCCTCATCCTGGGCTCATCACCCTCCGCCTGGGACGACTCCTGGTGGCCCCCGGCCCTGGGCACCGCGCCCAAGCCAACGGACCACGCACGCAACCTGGGCTTCATCCTGGACTCCTCCCTGTCGATGACCAGACAAGTCAACGCCGTCTCATCTTCATGCTTCAACACCCTGCGCATGCTCCGCAAGATCTTCAGATGGATCCCCACTGAAACCAGGAAGACCGTCACCCAGGCACTCGTCACCAGCCGACTGGACTATGGGAACACCCTCTACGCCGGAACCACAGCCAAACTTCAAAAGAGACTCCAGCGCATCCAGAACGCCTCCGCACGACTCATCCTGGACATCCCCCGACACAGCCACATCACCGTGCACCTGAAAGACCTGCACTGGCTCCCCGTCAGCAAGAGAATCACGTTCAGACTCCTCACCCACGCACACAAGGCCCTCCACGACCTGGGCCCAAAGTACCTCAACGACCGCATGACCTTCTACACGCCCACACGCCAGCTACGATCAACCAGCCACGCCCTCGCCACCGTACCACGCATCCGCAGAACCACCGCCGGAGGAAGATCCTTCTCCTACCTGGCAGCCAAGACCTGGAACTCCCTCCCCACTCACCTTCGGCGAACCCAGGACCATCTCTCCTTCAGGAAGCAGCTCAAGACCTGGCTGTTCGAGCAGTAACTTACCCCCTCCCCCAGCGCCTTGAGACCCTCCCGGGTGAGTAGCGCGCTCTATAAATGCCGTGATTGATTGATTGATTTATTGCATCTGATAAATAACATACCTTGTGGTATCGTTATTTATCAGGTGCACTAAATACCACCTATACTTGTATTCAGGGCCTAAGAATCAAGTGCTAAAGGGGTACTCAGCCCAGTTGCTCAGGATCCATACTAGGTCGGGCACCGGTAAATCAGGCGGGAAAGGCGTCAACCCCCATGGTTGGGCCCAGTACCTCCTGCTTGCTCCGTAGTCCACTCAACGGAGTTCTGACACCCAGAATGGAAAGAAACAAAACCTGGACTGGAACAGCACAGCACAAATGGACCTGGAATCTTGGCAGCTATGAAACATGAATCAACTCAGAGGCATATCGAGTTATTGTATGCTCTCAGGAACAAAAAAAAGTGCACAGATTCCTTTTGCGCTGACACAGTGCAGACAATGGGATCATTCTACGGCCCCTCAGGTTTAAACATCACACAAGGGTAGGTAGCCAGTGGGGATGGCGAGGGTATGACACATAAGCGTTAAATTTATGTTTTAAAATGGGTAGCTCTTTTTCAAGCACAAAAAGACACTTTCTTCTCAGACTTGTTGAAACTTTGTGTTTTTATCCAATGCAGGTTCATGGCAGATGTGTCTGTCAACATAACACAGATGGCTTAAACTGTGAAAGATGTAAAGACTTGTATAATGACATTCCATGGAAACCAGCTGAAGGATTACAGAACGGTGTCTGCAAAAGTAAGTTTAACTCCACAGGGAGGAAGTGGGATTGTTCACTAAGAGGTGTTATGGCACGCTCAAAGCACATTGCACACTCAAAGCACAAATGAAGATACAGGTGAGCTTTATGGAAGCAATGGCAGGGCACACTGTGAAGTTTGTTGTTTAAAGATTCTGTATCAATTGAAACGAACGAACACTGCTAATAAATACACTAATATCAAACAAAAACCCGCACGAGCATTCTAAATTGAAAAGGTTGTGAAGTGAAGCGATTTAATTAATTCATTCCTACCAAGGCGTGAAGTAGAGTACAGACATCTGTGTAATGAGCATAGCCCAGAAAAGGTTTATATTTTGTACACATGCATATGGACCAGAAAGGGACAATCTGAATATGTTGTAATGGTGCTTTAGTTGTTGCGACGTTGTTTTTTAATTGTAATGCAATACCTTTAGTGTTAGAGTTGTGGTGTTGTAATTGTTTTTGTTTGTTATGTAAACAGTGTTAAAACATTGATTTATATATAGTCTATAGTTGTAGTGTTTCCTTTTTGTAGATTGAGTGTTATAGTGGGTGCTTTCGTTTTGTAGTGTTGTTATTGTAGTATTGTGCGGTTTGAGTGTTTTTGGGTTGTAATTCTGTAGTGCTGTAGTTACAGTGTTGTAGAATTGTAGTGGTAAATGTGTAGGGTGTTTAAAGTCTTACTGTAGATGTAGATCTACAACTGCTGACATAGAGCCCTATTTAGAGTTTGGCTGATGTACCGATACTCTGTTAAAGCATGGCCAATAACCCATCCATTACAATATATGTGCTAAAGGCTACAATTCACTTGTAATACAGGGGAAAAGACACCCACCATGTTTGTGACAGCATATTCCATGTGCCAATTTCGAAATAAGGGTCATAGGGTTTATTTGTAGTATTGTAGTTCTTGCGATTTGTTACAGTTCTGTAGTTAACATGTAGTTGACACTGTGGTTGCCATGTTGTAGTTCAATAGTTGTGAAGTTTTGATATTGTAGTGCAGTGGTATTGTATAGGTAGCAGTGTAGGTGGAGTATGTAGATTTGGTTGGCTGTAGTTGTAGTAGTAATGTTGGACGGTTGTAATTATGATGTTGAAATCTTTTCCCTGCAGCGTTGTAGTGTCTTGCTGTAGTACTTTCAATGTTGCAGCTGTTTTAGCATTGTAGTGCTGTCATTCGTGTTGTTTTAAAACTATAGTTGTGTTGCTGTAATGATGGCGTAGGGGTGTTGTTCATGATGTTTGTAAGCTTACAGTCCACATTGAGGAAAGTAGGGGCACCAGGGTCTGAAGGAGAAGTAGCTCAGTCCGCAGTCTTCAGTGTTTCAGCAGACTGGGGGACGCGCACAGGTCAATCTTGTGCCAGATGAGGGTTTCCTACACAAGTGTAAAAAGCCTTGAAAGGCTGATGGCTAATCTCCACCTCATATGTATTCATAGGCGCTGGAAGTAGGGGTGAGGGTGTGCTGCAGCACCCCCAGAAAAACCCTTGCTGGGCTTCAGAAGGTGTATTGAATTTTTATTGTCACATATGCTGTGTGTTCAGTGTCAGAGGTCTTCAGACAAACTTCTGCTATTTTTTTAACATGGAGATTTTGTGTTTACTTTTCATTTTCTGACTACTAAGAGAGAGGGTTTTTGTAAAGTGAACTATGTGACCATCTTGCTGGAGTATAGGGAGCGTAAAAGTTAAAACTGTATGATGGTAATGTTTGTTCAAACACCTGAAAATCTCAATAATACCCAGCAATTAAGAAAGCAGTTAAGAAAGCACAAATTAAGCACTTTTTATGTAATTCTGAAGTGTGATGGAAGCAAAACTTTTAATAGCATCAAAACAAACCAAGACAATTTATCCACTGGAGCTGTGGCGCCTTGTAATATCTACTTCAAAATTCTTCACTCTCGGAGGGTAACAAGAGAGACCCTGATGTGGCTGCCGTCCCATATGAGTTCCGAAGGAGAACGTCAAGCCCCCAGAACCAAGGCACAGAAACTTGCACAGGGAGATTCATGAAGAAATAGAGGAGCCGTGAGAGCATGATCATTTTGGAGAGCACTATGCTTGCCATGACGGGTACTTGAGGGATTGCCAAAAGGAGACACATGACCGGAGTGACCGAAGCAGCTTCCCTAAGTTACCCTCTTGGAGGTTATCTCCCCTCGTGGATCTGATCTTGCATATGGGACAACAGTTGAGTGGTGAGTACTTTGCTAAGTAGTTTAAAATAAGTATTTCGCATGGAAAGGGGCTGTAAATCCATGACTGTCACCTCTGGAGACACAAACTTGAGCAAAGTCACTACTAAGGCTCCCTAGTCGTGGCCGGGAGCAATCCAGCCTTGTAAGCCTCCACATATACCTCTTCCAATTTAGGCAACAATAATCCTGCAATAGCTGCATAAAACTTTGAGGGGAGTCCATCGGGGCCTGCGTATTTAATCAAAACCATAACTTTAACAGTGCTACTAATTTCTAAGCTGTAACCGGGTCACCCAGAGCCCCAACCACATCTGCGGGCAGGCTCCGAAGAGCCAGGCCGTCCAAAAATGGACCAACCATCGCTGGTAGGTCACACTTGAGAGGTCAATAGAGGGAGACATAGTAGTCCCTTAATGCCCCATTGATTTCTCGCGGTGAGAAAAGAGTCACCCCATTGGGGGTCAGCAGGCGGGTATTAGGGGACCCTTTACTCTTAGGTCAGACAAGCCAGGCCAGCAGCCTCCCTGATGTCCCCTCCACCTCATGAGCCCGACTTACATAGTCCTTATAGTTGTGGCACCGCAGATGCTGCAACGCCATCTTGTATCGCTCCCTCTAACAGTCACAGAATGGCTTCAAGGTCAGCACCTTGTTCGTTATCTCGCTCATGAAGAGCATCCCCCAACCTCATGAGTTCCCAGTCAAGGTCTTTATGGATATCCACTGACTGGCCTTAGAAATGCCACCTGACCACCACCTTAAAGGCCTCCCATTCTGTTCACCTACATGACACCATCCCGGGGTTCATGGCAGAGTATTGGGTCACCTGCTCCTCCAAGGAAGCCCGGAAGGGTACATCTGCGAGAGCCACCTGTTGCCACTTCCACATGTGTGCTCCTCAGTCGGCTTAAGTGCCAACAGGAGTGGGCTGTGGTCAGAGAGGCAGCGTCCCAGATATTCTGAGTGGGTGACACAACCGCTCATCTCCCTGGAGCACACAAAGTGGGTGATTCAAGTGTGAACCTGGTAGAGACCAGAATAAAAGGAGTAATCCCTATCCACCATGTGTTGGGTGCACCAGGCATCCTCCATATCCCACTGCAAGAGCCAACCCCTCAAAGTGGCAGTTGCTCTATGTGCTGGTGCCCTGGGTAGCAGGGGGATGGAACGATCCAGATTGGTATAAAGTACGCAGTTAAAATCGCCACTGAGAAACAGTCCCCCCCGCAAGGTGGCTCAATCGTGTCGAAAGAGCCTGGTCCTGGTTTGGGGTGTAGATGCTACCCAGTATGATCTGTCGACCACAGAGCCGCCCCTCCACCAGCACATACCTACCATCCCAGTCAGCATCAATCGTCAGAACCTGAGAGGGGACCCCAGCCCTCACCCAGTTTGACGCCCTCCCTTGCAAAGGCCAAATACATTGTGGCATATATATGACCCCGCCAGTTGCATCTAAGGTGCACTTCCTCGTGGTTCGTAAAGTGTGTCTCTTGGAGTAGAACAAAATGCACCCTTGCCTCTTGAAATACAAAAGGATTTTGTGCCCCTTGACCGCTGACCCCAATCCCTGGACTTTCCATGTCATCAGTATGTAAGCTGTAGATGTGGAGGTCATGGTGGGCGCATCAACACAAACAAGGACAAGACAGCCCCCCAGCCCACCTCCCTTAGCCTGCATACCCCCTGCAAAACACAATCATCCCTGTGACTGCATGAAACAATAAGAAACAACAAAAGTCCAAAATTCCCCACCCCAGAGCAGCCCAACAACAGCTGCCCACCCAAACTGTAGAGTTCAAAAGTGCTAAAAGCACATTGCACCACCATTCCGATATCTCTGGAATGGCGATGAGGGGGGGGATCAAGAACAAAACAGTTTTGCAGTCTCCAAAAGCTGCGCAGGCACCAGTGGAGTATATGAGATCCCTGCAACAAAGTGGGCCCTTCGGGCAGAGGTGATCAGTCAGACAAATTTCTATGCAGCCTATGGAGTCACCTTAGGCAGATCCTCTTCCCCCCAGAGTCAGAGAGTCCAAGTCAGATGCACCAGTCCTGCTGTCATCTGAGTCGGAGACCCTCACCTTGGTAACCTTTGCCTCGCCTGCAACGCCGGCGCTAGGTCCATATCAGAATGAGTTTGCATAGGCCTCGTCAACTCCACATGCTGAGAAGCCCCACGGGACCAACGCAGCCTCCTGTGCTGAGGCCATGCATCTCCTGCGCTACCTCGTGGACGGTCAGACCCAGACCAAGCATCGTTTGCATCTTGGAAGAAGTGGTTACCGCCGTCCAAAATGATCTTCAGCTTGGCCAGAAAAATAAACAAACAGATTCCCTCATTACGCAGCACCCTCTTCACTTCCAGGTGGGAGGCTCATTTTGCCTGAACTGCTGCAGTAAAGTCTGGGGACCCAACACTTGGCTGTTCTCCACTCGAAAAGGGCCAGCCTCCCTCACCCATACTGCAGCAGTGAGTCCTATCCCTGTAACGCTGGAGCAACCACAGTCCTGGGTGGGCGACCATGGGCTGGTGAATGGGCAGAGACCCTATGCGATCTCTCAAGGGCAAAGAATGGCATGAGCTGGGTTGGGGCCATCTTGGATTGCACCCAGGTTTCCGGGATGGCCACCATGTCCGACCCCTCCGTGCCTTCAGGAAGACCCACAATGCGCACATTGCTGCGCCAGTTGCAGCTCTTGGCATATTTGGTGCGGTGCAGCTGGTGCACCAGATCCGTGAGTTGCGTTTTGAGAGCTTGAGGCGAAAGCCGCAAATCGGCGCATGAAGTTTCATTATCCTTGACCCTGTCGGCCAGTTTATGATGGTCAGCTTAGAGTAGGCCCAACTCCACCGAGATCGTACAAATCTCCCTTTGGAGGGGGGTCTTCAAGTCCTTTATGGCCTCCTGAATTTTGTCTAATGTGGGTCGCAGTGCCTGAGGGGCAGGTCAGGAGGCATCTCCATTTCCGATATATTCGGCTGTGAGGCCGGCCCTTTGCCTTAGCTTTGGGTTGGGCCATGTTAGTGTCTGGCGTATCTCCCAGCAGGCGACACTCCCTTCGCTCTCTATACAGGACCTTGCCATGGGTATCTCTGTCCTCCAGTCCAACAGGAGTACTCAGCCACTGCTTGTATTCCTCAATAGGCTACCACAGCCTACAGTGTCCAGTAAACTCTCGGCACCCCCTCATAAGCCCCTGCAGCTGCAGCAGCATGGCCCAGTGGCAGTCTGCGCACAGGGGAGTCTCCTATCATGTACCAAACGTGGAGCTGCAGTAGGATGGGCAATCTCCTGCAGATGGTGATCCCTTGAACTGTAGTTCCCTGGACACAGTCATCACCTTGGCAGGCACAAAGGCAGTCCACAGCATGCCCCAGTTCCTCCCAGGGCTGCAGGCAGAGCCCCAGGGCAGGGCAGGAGGGAGGGCACCATGTTGCAGCAGTAGGAGGGCATAGATGAGAAACACAGTCCTACACCACCACACCAGTGGGCGCTAATTTTCCAGCACAAGTTGGGGGTCGCCAGAACATTAGAGTCGGCTGGGTCCCAGTGGGGTCAACCAACAAGGCCAATGGCGCAAACAGATTCCACAAGGCATAAAAGGCACTACAAGGGGGAGCATAGCAGGTGGCGAACACACGGTACCTCAATTCACAGGAAGGGCCCCTGGGAGATCAGGTCAAAATGGCAATCAGGGAACCACAGTCAGCATCATAACCAGGTATAGCGAAACCTGGGACTACTCAATAGTTCCAACCAGCGTGTCTGAAACACAATAGTACGGAAAAATGTTCAAGTGTGCTCACCCTGCTTGCTGCATGAGCTACTTACTCCTGGAGTTTAGGAAATAGAAGTCTGGACTTATTGTGCAAGGGTGTATCAATAATTAATGTGCTGGAGGGTCGTTGGCAGGTTAAATCAGTATGGCGTGCATCTGGCACGACTAGCCAGCAGGGATGAGGAATCCCTGCAAGACAGCCATGCCGTGTCTCTCTGCGCCGGCCGGGTCTCTGCTGTCTCTGCGTCCGAGCGGCACGCTCAGCACTGGCGGGGGGCACTGCACAGATGGGCCCTCGCACAACGTCTTCACCCCCGGAGGCGGCCACTCACCTCACAAATGTGGGCGCCGGAGGGAATGAGAGGATCCTGGGCAGCAGTCTACCAGAGTGGTGCAGTCTCGTGGTAGCCCCAAGCCCTGCACAGAGGTGCAGGACACCCCCTCACCTGGAGGCAGCCACTCATGAACACCTCCTAGGGCTGACAGCCCCCGCTAAGCAGACACGTAATTGGGGCATAACAGGTGAGGAGGCCGACACCCTCCCAAGCTGATCCACCTGGTCCATTCTAGCCAGTGAGGCACACAGACTTTTTCAATCGTCGCCGTAGGCCGCAGCTCAAACAACTGGCCACAGGTTGCGATCAGGTGCCAGCCACCACAGAAGGGGTAGAGAAACTCCACAAAGAGTAACCCTTAGACACCCCTAACCATAGGAACTGTGCAGGTTACAAAAGGACCAGGGATCTGACTGGATTGCGGTAGGATGTGTTTAGGCCTACACGGAGCTCCAGACTCACACGTCCACCATATCTGCCATCTTCATCACGCCCGACCACTGTTCAAATCAAATCAATTCAAATCAGCTTTATTCGGTTTAAAAATTACAATCATAAAAGCATTCTAAAAAAACAGTTATTACATAGGAGTCAAATAGTCGATGCCGTTGGATAACACATATACATAAAAATAAGTTTGACTTAAAAGCAGTTCATAAGTCAATTAAAATAATACATTGATTATACAGTACATGGGATAGGTTACAGTGCAATATCTTGTGGGAGTCTTGGCGGGGGACAGTAAGAATTACTGGATTAATTTGCAAATATTAATAGCTAAGCAGTTTTTAAATAATTACATTATGGCCTGTGAGTAATTATAGCAAAGTGCATCAGTCTATACTTAGTCCTGTGTTTTTTTCATAAATGACTATACTGGGTCCTATATTTTTTCATACATTAGGGCCTCGAGATGTGAATTATCTTTTCTTCTTTTGATCGCCATTTGTATAAAAATAACTATTGCATTGCATAATTTTTCATTTTCTAAACTAAGGATATAATTAAAAGCGGGCTTATAAAAATACAATTTGCTGTCAATAAATAAAGGTCATAAAACATGCTTCCTAAGGTCTCTATAAAAAATTACAGAAGAGGATAAAGTGCAATGTCGACTGTGGTGACTTTCCGTCACAAGGGCAATTTGGAATATTTTGATTCCATTTACCCATGGTAGGAAATGCAAACAGATGATGCAGAGTACTCATTCTCAGCCTCGTGAGATAGAACCTGGGTTGTAAGTTTGTTACCCACAGTAAATTTGGTTGCGTGCCCAACATGAAAGGTCCTTCACAGTAAGACTTAGGGGCCGATTCCGATCTCGGCCGGTAGGGCACCGAATCGGCTTCACCGGATCCGATTCGGAGCCCTATTTCCCGACCGAGTCGTACGTGCGTCCGGGCGAGCGAGTACGATGCGTGCGCTCGCGAAATCTCCGACCGACTCGTTCGCAGGACCCGACCGCTCCGACCGACTCGCACAGGGACGACTCGCACCTCGCAATGGAGACGTTCCCCGGCCGGGTAAGTCCAGGGGGGTCCGTGTCGGACCCCCCTGGAAGCGTAGGCGTGCGAGTCGCACACAGGGGGGACCCATGGGTCCCCCCTACACGTGCATGTACGGTGCGACCCGCATCAACGCGAACACGCTGTAGGGGGCGCCCTTGTTCGCGTCGTGCCCATTGAGTCAATGGGAGCCCGTGTACGCATCGTACGACTGGCTCCCATTGACTTCAATGGGAGTCCGACCGAATCGAGTCCGATAGCATACGTGCGCATCGTACTCGTTCGGTCGGACTGCTAGGGTCCGATTCGGTCGGAAATCTCTCCGGGTCCGGCTCGGTCGGGGAGATTTCCGGCCTGAATCGGAATCGGCCCCTTAATCGTTGGGTTTGTACTTGCTACTATATCTCTTAATGTTTCTCTTGTTCCTGCAAGCCGGAGTTTTAGGTCCCTTTTACTATAGTGTTGGATATCCATAGGAACTTTAAAATCAACATTCATGTCACACTCCTTTAAAATTTTATGGCTATACTGCAACCAAGGAATCTTTTTACAATGTTCGAGGGCAAGGCAATCCATTATAATTTCCTGGGTAAATTTGGTACCATCCTTGCTCCAGATCCCATGCCAAACAGTAAGAGCTGCTATACTAATATAATCAATAATATAGGAGACTGACAATTCCTTATGGGCAACATTTGAAGGGGTTGAATTAGGGACTTCTAATAGCCTCCTTAAAAATATATTTTCCTGAGTCTGTAATTCAGAATGGTTAACCATCCTCCATAGTGCTGCACCGTAGCAAGTACCTGTAAGACATTTACTCTTGTACAGGGTCAGGATTTCCCTAATTGGCTTATTCCCCATTTTTTTAGAGAATCTGAAGATGGCTTCAATTGACCGTAGAAATTTTAATTTACAGAGGTCAATATGTGCTCCCAGTGCCCTTCTGATGTAAAAAGTAAACCCAGATACGAGAAAGAACGGGTCTTTGCGATTGGCACACCAGCAACATGGTGAATTCTGCTTTTTCTTTCCCTTTTCCGCATGTCATCGTGAGGGTTTTTTTAAGATTAAGTTTTAAGTCCTTTTCATTCATAAAATTAGCAACATTTTCTATTAGGATTTGGAGCCAATTTGCTGTTCTGGATAGCAAAACTGTGTCGCCCTCATACAATAGGACCGTGGTGGGGCAATTTCCAACTTTAGGCGCATCAGCGTTCAGCTTTTGCAGGCGTTTGTCAACGTCATTAATATAGAGCGAAAATAAAAGTGGTGCAAGGACACAGCCTTGCCTTATACCACGGGTAACTCTAAAACTGGGGGAACATTCGCCTTTGGGACCATAACGGACTCTTGAAGTTATTAAGTCATATATTTGTGATAAGTAGATGATGATATCAGGAGGGGCTCCCATCCCCATTAGGGCCTGCCATAATTTTGCATGATTAACTAAGTCAAATGCACTTGTTAGATCTACAAAGCATAAATGCAGATGACCCTCTTTAGAGAGTGTATATTTCCCAATCATCAGTTCGAGGTTGACGCACTGCTCGATGGTCCCTATATCCTTCCTGAATCCATATTGGGTTTCAGTAAGGGCTTTGTTATCGCCTACCCAAGTTTCTAATCTCTCTAGGAGAATTCTTCCCATCAATTTCGATGTTGAATCAAGTAGGGATATAGGTCGGTAGCATTTTGCGTCGCCTTTAACACCTTTCTTGAAGATTGGGACATTAACACTCTCTACACAAGATGCAGGCAATACGCCTCCCGCCATTGCATTGCAGACTCTTAAACAAATTGGGGGCCAGAAATCCACATCAGCCTTAAAAATCTCAATAGGTACCCTGTCGAGGCCTGGCGCTTCCCATTCGCACTTCTATCTAAAGCAATTTTAATTTCATCTAGAGTAATAGGGGTCAAATTGGGTGTGTCAGCGACTATAACATTTGAAGAAGTTTCTAATTATTAGGGTCAAAGATTTGTTCAAAATGTATCAGCCAGTCTGTAGGCTGTACTAAAATATCAATCTTAGCAGCAGTCTGTTCTTTAAAAAAGGGTTGGTTAAGTGTCTTCCAAAATAGGGTTGTATCCCATGTGTCTGCCGCCTGGACGAGTTTTTCCCATGCTAGTTCCCGTATTTGAACTTTCCTTTCATTTAAACTCTGTCCATATGATTTCTGTAAGATTCCCAACCTTTCCCTATCTCTAGGCTTAACTTTTAATGCTTTCTTTAGGGCCTGATTTAATTTGGAGCATTGTTGGTCAAACCATCTGGGTTTTTGGTGAGCATGCTTCTTATTTTTTATTTTTAAGTCTCCTGAAATTGCAGACGAAATATTATAGAATGCTGTGATGATGTGTAAGTTTGTTGAAGTTCCCTCCATACAGATATTAATATCTTCTTGCCTATCTTGTACTATTTTATCCATAAATAAAGAGGGATTGACGCCTGACCATTTTATGGAGATTCCATTTTTTCCTTGTGTTGTGTCAGCAGCTAGGCACACCTCCTCCCGGTGCATCGTGCTTAGTCTGAGCGTTCAGAATAGTGGATGATGGTCACTATACTGGCTTGCTTTCACTTCAAACTTTTCAACCAAGCCTCGGCCATTTCCTGATACTAATACACGGTCAATGGTCGAGGAGTATCTAGCTCCTTCATATGTTTGTACGGACACATGGCCTTCCTTTTCTATCTGCTCTATAAGTTCGAGGTTGTGTTTGTACATTACGCCATTAATTGTGTCACCGTATAAACTGTGGGGAAAGTGGGAATAAACGTCACCAAAATCACCCCCATAACCACAATGTTCCCCATCCAAAATTTAAAATTTCTCACTATTAAAGTCACCTGCCCAGATAATTAAATAGTCTCCCTTAATATCCTTTAGGAATTTACCTAGTTCCTCCTCTAAGGACGTAACTACTCTGGGGCCGATTCACAGAACTAATCTGAGATAAAATCCTAAACTTACTACTTTTGGTATTCACAGAAGGCATTTAGTAGTAGTAAAGTTAGGACTCCTAACTTTACTACTACTAAACTGAGACAAAATCCTAACTTTACGACTTTCGGTATTCACAAAGGCATTTAGTAGTAGTAAAGTTAGGAGTCCTAACTTTACTACTACTAAATGCCTTCTGTGAATACCAAAAGTAGTAAGTTTAGGATTTTATCTCAGATTAGTTCTGTGAATCGGCCCCTCTATATCTAGAATTGTCAAATATATTATTATAAAAAATAATCAGTATTATGCACTGTTTTCCTGTAGTACAAAAGAACAAAAACTGGAAAAACTGAGAATTAGTATAAACTTTCTTTCAGATCAGAGGCGATGTGACTGAAACCAATGCAGCCAGGCCACCTTTGGCTCTTCCATTCTGAGAGGAGACAGCTTGGGTAGAAATCATTTTAAAACCGTCAATATAGAATGGTTCAGTATGCCAAGACTCTTGTAAGAGACTTATTGAACAATTTTTAAACAAGTTAAGCCATTCTTCATCTTTTAGCTTACTTCTTACCCCAGCCACATTCCATGAAATGACAGTCAAGTTTTCATATAATGGGTTTCGGCTTGGATTGCATCTATAAGTAGTAGGCTTGCTAATATAGGGGGTATCTTGATTAGTAACAAACGATTGCTCTACCTCCTCTGATAGTCAGTCAAGATCACTACAGCTTCTAAGGGGTAGAAATCTATTAGTCAGAGGAAGTAGGGTATGCTGGCCTATGGGGGCAGATCTATTATTAGCATAGAGTGGTCGTTCAATAGCGGGAATATAAAAATGTCATAATGGGACTGCATTAATAGTATCATTCTGATGGTTCGGTGGACTTGCATACCTATAGGAAAGTT
This sequence comes from Calotriton arnoldi, assembly GCA_963921515.1. Classification (NCBI taxonomy): domain Eukaryota; kingdom Metazoa; phylum Chordata; class Amphibia; order Caudata; family Salamandridae; genus Calotriton; species Calotriton arnoldi. The sequence continues at coordinate 1,273,618 of CAWUFW010004136.1, read as the reverse complement.
CATCAAGTAGTGCTCTTGCCACCTCGGGGCAACGGAAAGTTACAACAATACACTCTCCTTGACAACACTTTGTCATGTTACCAACCCAATTGACTCGTCTCATCATATGATATTTTGGGAGAGAAAGTTAGTACTTCAGTTAGTGTTCTTAGTAAACCAATGTACAACCTTATTCTTCAAATCCCCCCAAGACTCTATAACCTTATCTGCCAACTTCGGGACATTTTTTAAAACAATTACATAGGGTGTAGCCTGGGGGGGTAAATGTAATGTGTCCTTATGAGTCTTCATTGGCCTATGGTTTACGACAGATTCGGCTCCATAATTCGGGGAGTCGGGGATGCATAGTAGAAGTCTCTTTCATTTGGTGTGAAGTCGACAATTGGGTTTTATTAGTTGTTACATGTAGACAATGCCCTGCAGCGGTCTTGTTATCCGGGGCTTTACTAGGGGTTGCACTGAAACTTTTTCCGGCAGATGGTAAATCTGTAATCATTTTTACTAGCCGGGGATCATCGCACTTAACTGATTTTATTTCAGTCATGAGTCTCCTTTCAATGGTATCAATTTTCCCATGTAATTTTTTTTAAAAGTGTTTCCAAACTTTGTGCATAGTTCGTTGTTAATGCCTCCCCTCTACCGGATGGAGCTTTTTTTGTTTTTTTCAGTTTTGCTTTTGATGGCTGCACACTAGATACGATTACTGTTATTGTATCCTGTTGTTTCTCTTCTTTGCAGGGGGGATATCAAGTCAGTACCATTTGACAAGGCAGATACCTCTAGTGGCAGGGTCGAGACACGTGGGCCTTTTTTAATAAGATCTTGACTCACTGGGCTGTTCCCTCTACTCTTATCGATGTTTGATCCGTTCAGACCTGTCTCTATTGACGCCATATTGGTTCTAGTCTCCTTTAGGGCTGCGTTTAGTGCTGTCTTACTAGCAGCAAGACAATCCTCCTCGTGGACAATTTCATTATCAATCAGGCCCATTGCATTTTTCAGATAATTTGTTATGGGAGTATTGTTACTTACAGGCTTTCCTCTGCCAGTTGCAGACAACGTTAGCTTCCGTTTTCCCATTACTGTTAAAACTATTCCAATGTAGTCTTTGCATTAAAAATAAAGATAGAAAGTCACTCTTCTTACCGTCGCTCCTTTTTGCAAAAACCAAGGGGGGTGGCCCAGCCCAGCCACATCCGGCTGCGGATGGGAGCATATGGGCCCGCTCTTGGCCCGGTCTTCGCTCAGGCACGTGCCCGGGTGCATCTGCGTGCGTCCCGCGCTGCAGGAGGCGAGGCAGTGTTTTTAGCGCGTTTCAGCACGTCCACTCCCCCAGCAATCAGCCGCAGCTGTGAGGCAGAGCAGAGAGCCCTGGGACAGGTAGTCCCACCAGGGCAAGCAGGAAAAGCAGGCACGAAGGATCCCCAGCTTAAGTTCACCTTCATAAAAAAAATTGCCTGAAGTGCTCAATAACCCCCACACAAAGCAAGTGTTTCTTTCTGTATGACAGCATACTTCTCCCCATTTGCTGTCAAGTATCTGGAAGCAAAAGCTTACATTTGTGAGACAAGAATGCACCAACTCCTTTGTTCACACTTTCTGCTTTACGTCAAAATTAAACTGCTGAGTAAATCTCATTTTTTATTGTTTGGAAAACACTAGCATATATTCTGACCACATAAACTCTGCATGCTTGTTAACCAACATTCTCAAGGGATATATTCTGACAGAAACATTTCTCACCAATATGGGGTAAAACTCCAATAACCCCAAAAATGGAAAAAGATCATCTGTGCTTTCCATAGCTGGAGCATCTGTAATTTCTTCCACTTTTTCCTACAGTTTGATACCTTCTTTACACATTTTGTGTCATAAGTATGTCACACTTGACAAAGCAAATTTATGTTTTCGTCACTCCCGATTTAAACTTCTGTACTCCAAAGTGCGCAGTATCATTTCCTCAGGGATTTCGTGCCCTTCCTTTTTTCCTCCACCAGAATCACCAGGATAGCACCCTGAAAGTAGAGTACACCTTTGACATCATTAGCGAGTTCATGCATCCACCTTTGGAAGACCACATAGCTGATGCCAAACCAAAGGGCATGCATTTGAACTACCAACAAGAGAACTGAAAAAAGGCTATCAACAGCATACTATTGGATGTAATGGAATCTAGTAAAATGATACTGAAAGGTCAAATGTGCTAAATCCTGCACGTTTGATCAGCAACACATCTTACTGACATGCAGCAGGGGAACATAGCAATAACAGCACTGTTTAAATCATGAGGGTAAACACTGAGCCTGGTATCTCCATTTGACCTTCTGAGGATAACCAATGGAGCCAAGCAGACTCAATCTGTTCTATTGTACCAGAAGCTGTTGATTTCTCTAACTCCTGCTCCACTTCATCCCTAATCTTAATCGTAATGGGGTTGTATCTTGCTTTGGGACCTTAGGTTTTGCATTACCCTTCAATCTAATCTGTGCAAACCCATTTAGTCTCTCATTTCTGCCACTGAACTCCCTTGGACATTACCTCAATATTTCTTATCCCATTTCTTCTTCCTCACCTACCACCAACAACTGTTCCTTACTATTCTGTCTAAAATTATGTGGAGATTCCTCCGATCTCCCCAGCCTTGCATAGAAGGTCCACTCTTAGCTGCATACAGTTTTTCTTGTGTAAAACTATTCTTAAATTTGAAAGTGAATGTGTGATAATCAATCATCTTAATAGGTTTACCATTGTATCCCACATGATTTACATTACTGGAAGCAACAGACTCGCCAAATAGTTTTCTGTCTCTTTCTGCTACATTCCTGCAGCCACAATTTGAGCATAAGCTAAAACCCTCACTGGCTGTCCATAAACCATCGTCAGTCTCTATTCATTTTACTTGATGCTTTATTATCTTTTTCCTGCTTGCTTTTGCAAAGGAACCCATGTGTTTACATATGTCACAGCTTTGTTTGATAGCCAGTCATGACTTATCTGAACAGAATATCTATTCTCACTGGATTTATCTTTGTTCCAAACCTTCCTGGCAGCGCGACTTACTTTACTCATTGAGTCGCAGATAGACTCTTTGCCTTCTTTCTAGATAGCTTTTGCACAGTGGCGGGACATTTCTGCTTTCCTAACCAATGTAATCATGTCCTTCAATTGGACATCTCCATTGATCCACAGTCTCTCCTCTATGTTTGGGTTATTAGTGTGCATAACTATTTGATCTCTAATTAATTCATCATTTACATTCTCATACTTAAATGCAGCCATGAATTCTTGAGACTAGACACATAATCATCAGTTGCTTCTTCCTTCCCTTGCTTCCTACTGAAGAGCATATAACTGTTAAGTCACTATGCAGACTTTATGCGCTAAATACGCAACTGTCAGCTATGACCCCTTTTCCAGCCCCCCCTTTCTTCTTTCCCAGCAACAATGATATTTAGGGGACAAGGGAAAAAGTAGAGATGCCATTTAATTTCATGCCATGAGGATGTCAGATAATTAGTCTCAGGGTGTATTTTACCAAATTGGAGCATTCCTCGGCTTCAGGTGTATGTCATTATATAGACTATCACTACATTGTGTGACTATTATTTTGAAGCTACAGTATCAACCAGTTATGTATATGATGTAATGAGCCAGCAAATAAGCGAACTATGCTGACAGCAGAGCTTAATCAGCCCTTTGCCTGATCCTGGTGCTATCTCCGATTCTAACCTTTCCTTAATCCTAACGTGTGTTCTACCATTTAAGTCCACTTTAACCGTCTGCCTCAACCTAACCACAAACATAAACCTAAACCTAAGGCTAACCCTATGCCTTGCCCTGGGCTTTACCCTAATCCTAACCCTAAACCGACAACAAGCCGAACCTTAAATCTACCCTGAAGCATAACCCTAAATTTTAGCATTAACCTTACTATAAATAAACTTAATCGAAGACGTTAGCCTAATCCCAAATTTACACAACTCCAAACCTTAAACTTAACTGAACACTTTACCTAAACCTTAACTCTAAACCTAAACATACCCATCAATCCAGCTGTAAAGATAATCCTGAATCTAATCCTACCAAAACCCTCACCCTAAACCTAACCCTAATTCTAATCCGGAATTATAACCTAATCCTAACCCTATCCTTAGCCATAAACACACCTCAACAAGCCTAACCATAATCCTCAATCTTAACCTAATCCTTAAACTAGCTCTAATTATAATCCGAGGCATAACCCTAAACCTTACCATAAACCTAACACTAAACCACGGCCTAATCTTAACTAATGACGCCAACATGTCAGGGAGGTTTGTTTTCTTCACCTGTCCTTTTTTATTCCCTGGCAGAGTGCAACTGCAACGAACATTCTGAAAAGTGCCATTTTGATATGGATGTGTACCAGGCTAACTATGGCCTCAGCGGTGGAGTGTGTGATGACTGCCAGCACAATACATTTGGGCTCCACTGCGAAAAGTGCAAACCTTTCTTTTACCATGATCCACTGCGTGACATTTCCGACCCGTATGCATGTGTTCGTAAGTATTCACCATTGTAATGTTCACATGAAGCATACACTGTTTTATTTTAGCCGATGCCTGTCAGTCCTAATATGTGTGGTTCAACAGTGTGCTGGGAATGCAGAGTGAGGTTAAGCTCAAGCACGCCACATAGACTACTGCAGGAAGATTTGTTAACATATAATGGGGTTGCAAGTGATTTAGGCTACTCTCTGAAGGTATGTGTTTATGTATATGTGTATTCTGGAATTAACGTAGATGTGCAAATACCACAATATGCATGGATGTGCAGACTGTAATATGCTATTTATTACCATTGTGGAGTGTGGGGTGGGTCATGACTCATGAGAGGCGAAGCTTGAGTGGGTCATGATGTCCCTCCTTCCCCTTTCAGTGGTAATAAAAGCATAATACTTGATACAGATCTCCATGCATGACTTAGTCTTGAGTATTACTTAAAAACGTCATTAACCAAAATCAAGATAGAAGGGGTTACTTACATTTGTGCTGAAAACTAAAATCATATTGAAAAAGTCTGATTGTTAGCAGAATTGTTTTCCTGTGCAAATTCACTGTAACATGCCACCTGGGAAGCAATAAAACGTGTTTTCCTGCGTAATTTTCTCTCCATTTACGTTAATTTCACTGATGCCGCTCAATTTTGAGGCAACATTTTCTCCAAAGACCACCCCAAAAATGACAGCTGAGCCCATTGCACATTGCAAATATACCAGTTTGTACCAGTAACTCGGCGCAAATGTCAATTCAAGACAGGTGCAGTGTTGTCCAGTAGTGATTCATTTGATGTGATCTAACCCTGAACCTGGAAGTCATCTCAGCAGAACTAGATGGTCATCTGGGTTTGAACTGGCATGAGAGGATCACCATAGAGCACAAACGGGATATAGATAGTCACACATAAGGAGAATCCACCGAAACACTCAAGAAGCATTTGTCAAAACATGTCAGGTTTCTAAGCATTACATGCAATGAGCTTATTTAAATGTGAATCAGTCTCATAGAACTCTGCAGAAGCATCCGAGTCACTCACCAATGTGACCTCTCTGTATGGTTTATTTATCATAGCATGTGACTGTGACCCGGAAGGAAGTCTTCACAATGGAGTGTGCCAAAGCAATACAGACCCAGCTTTGGGAACGGTGGCTGGCAAGTGTCAATGTAAGGAAAACGTAGAAGGGAGCCGGTGTGATCGATGCAAAGCGGGTTACTTTGGTTTAAGTGGAAGTGATCCAGTTGGTTGCCAGTGTAAGTATGCAATTTTGACATCCACGTTGAAAGAATTATTTGAGTTACAAGACAGAGTATGTTTGCAGAAATGACAGATGTAATATGAAATTGATTAAAATTATGGAGTAATCTCTCAAAAATACAAAAAAAGCCTACTCTGCTAAACTGCTTTATGGCCTATCGTTTTTAGGACTGTATACAGATAGTTTTAGCTTTTGTACACACAAAAAATAACAATAAAATACATAATATGTACAAAAATGTTTTTGGGGTTAGCCGTCTTCAGCCATTGCATGATTGGAAGTGTCAGGAACTTTTGGCACATCTGCACAGGAAAGTTATTTGATGATGAAATTGTCATTCAATGGTGTATGCAGTTATTTCTGTTCAGGCAGCTGAGGTTATCCAGGAGTTGTAAGATTTAACCTGCAAAAGGTCTCCAGGTGAACTCTATTTACATGTTTTGCTGTTGTACAGGATGGTGACACATTGCCCCCTTTAACCATTTCTCACATTTCGGATCAAACCAAGCAACAACAAACAAAGAAATAAAGCATTGATGCAGAGCAAAAAGATCAACATGGAGCAATTAAGAAAAACTCTGAGAAACTAGAGCGCTGGGCATTGAAACTTCCCGACAACTGAAATCCATTAGAGTGTCAGCGGAATCCCTTCACCCAAGATGGTCTCCCTGTGAACGTGATGATACAACCTCCATTTTACTTACATGTGGGATTTCCTTTCTAAATCCAATAAAGTTTGCCTGCCAGGTGTTTCATTATTTTTCTATGCTGTGCTTGTTGGCCAGATGACTGAGAGGTCTGCTGCCCCAACAATGCGCATCTCCAGCACAAAGCTTCCTCAGTATGTCAGCTATTGGTCAAGAATGGCTCCCAAACATGCACAAAGATTCTGAGAACTGCCCACTACAGCTTTAACCACTACTTACAGGCAAGTCAGCACTGGCTGTGTCCAAGCACAATTTGAGCGCAGCAGCAGGTGAGAAGCATTGAACGTCAAGAAACATCTATAGCTGTGCACCATAAAGGGCCAGCTGCACAGGATATATGAGACTTTTCACAGATCATAAGAAAGAAGTTTCTCCATAATCAGGCACCCATACTCCCCATATGCTTTGATGTCAGTGGCGTAACAAAGGCCCCTGCAGCCCCCACAGTGCAGTTGCCGCAGAGCTCCAGGGGGCCCCCTCAGCACAGTACCCTGACCTGAGAGCTCCTGAGTGTGGTCGGAGGGGGCCCCCTCAATGCACTTTGCATGGGGCCCCCCTCAAGTTTCGGTACGTCACTGTTTGATGTTGTGCTTTTCAATCCTGCCCCTCCCCATTGTACTACTCACCCTCAGCTCAGCATGTAAACACTTCACCATAGCAGTATGGCAGCATCTGGATGCACGAGGGAGCCCTGAACCATGGAGCTCTCTACATGGGACGGGCACTCAACCGGTAAGCACTGGTATATGGATTGCTGTGCCACTGGTGTTCCAGGTGCACATTATGTGCTGCAGTGAGGAGAGATGCATCTAGAAGGCTTCTCCTTGTTGCTCCCTGGTTCTCTTACCAGGCTGCATTATGTACTCCTATAGCTGCACCACATTCTGCCTTTGCTTTAGACATGATACACAGACAATGAGCAGAGCTGAAATGCAGAGGATGGACTTGTAGTAAGGCTTGTAGTGTCTTGCGAATTAGCAATGATGGAACCCTTTTGGCTCCTGATGAACTCCGTAGAGCTATGACATAAGTGTTAGAGCAGAATGCAATGATGGCTGATTTTGAATATGGAGTTCATAGTTATACGTAGAAGAATAAAGACTTGTAATACTAAGCTCCGTGTTTGGCATAGTAATTGGCTGGTACCCAGGCTGTGGAAGATGCAACAAATGGTGATGAGATACGGAATAAATAACCCAAAGGTCGACAGTGCTCTCCCAGAGAGTTTGCTGTGATCCAAGCAAACTGCTCGTGCGTGCCATGCTATTTCTCTTCAAAGAAAACACGACATGCTAAAGCACCAAAGTCATTCAACACTGTCCAAAGATTACACTGAAAATAAATGGTTGTTAGATACCTTTCATCATCGAAAGAGGTGCTTCGATAAACATTATTTCTGAGGAGAAATATAATGAACTGTTTCCATTACCACAACTTACGCCATTGAAAGCCAAAGTGTATGCATGGGCTGCATTGACACCCTTAAAAGTCAAGGTTCCTTTATAGCTACGATGAAACACAAGAAAATGAAGGTGTAAGCCCCTATCCATGTGTTTCAAGGTACAGCATAAAGTGTCTGTCTACTCAGTTTCAGCACAGCTGCTGGTATGGGACTGATTTCCATAAACTACAACATGAATGCTCACCACAAAATAGTAAGTCCATTCCCTTCATTATTTCATGGTTTAGGAAAGCTTAAGACTATGAAAGTAAAGCTGCATATTAATGAGGACGTCCGTCCTGTTGCTCAAATACATAGATGAACTGCTTTTCATTTACAAGATGCTGTTTTAAAAGAACTTGAATTGTTACTTAAGCATGATATCATTGAGCGGTCCCATGCCATGGGTTTCTCCCATAGAAGTAGTGCCTAAAAAGGACAGTGAAGGAGCTGTACGCCTATGCGTTGACATGCGTCAGGCAAACAAAGCAACTGAACGAGAACGACATCCAGGTCCACACATTGCTGACATGATAATTCAATTAAATGGTGCAAAGGTCTTTTCTCGTTTGATTTGAATAAAAGCTATCATCAGTTGGAACTCAAAGAAAATTGCAGGTACATTACAACCTTTTCTACACATGTTGGTCTGTTTCGATACAAAAGACATAGGGCCTGATTTAGATCTTGGCGGATGAGATGTTGCGTAACAAACGTGACAGATATCCCGTCCACACCGTATTACAAGTGCATTATATCCTATGGCACTGTAATAAGGTGGAAGGGATATTCATCCCGTTTGTGACGGAGTATACCATTCGCCAAAATCTAAATCAGGCCCTAAGTTTTGGTGCATCGTCAGCTGCTGAGCTTTTTCAAGTCGTCATCCGACATATCATACAGCCTGCCATGAATACGTTCAATTATAGCAATGACATATTGGTTTTTGGAGCTACACAAAAAGAGCATGATAAAGCTCTCACAAAAGTATGTTGTTTACTTGCAGATGCAGGTTTGACTTTGAATGCAAATAAATGTGAGTTACAAAAGACAAAGTTAAAATTCTTTAGCCATAACTTTTCTAATGGGGGTATGACACCCAATCCTGTTAAAGTACAAGCGCTTTCCAATGCTGATCCCCCACAAGATGTTTCTATGGTGCCCTCGTTTCTTGGCATGGCCAGCTACTGTTCCAGATACATACAAGACTGTGCCACTGTAAGTGCTTAATTGAGAGAGTTGATGAAAAAGAATGTGTTCTTTCATTGGTCCCATGAATGTGAAATAAGTTTTAAGATCACAAAACAAGCCTTTGAGAATGCTACTGAAATGGCATATTTCAATCCGAAGGTTCATACAGAGGTTGTTGTTGACGGTAGCCCAGTCGGGTTAGGCGCCATTCTTGCAAAGCACAGCGGACATCGGAATGCTGGAAGGCATATTGTGGATACGATAGGATAGGATGAATATTTATAAAGCGCACTAAAACCAAACGGTGTCAAGGCGCTGGGCGAGACGGAAGAGAGACTAGCACCAACCAGCTAAGAGGCAAAGAGCCAGGTGTTTAAAAGCTTCCTAAAGGTCTGGAGTGAATCCGACGTGGTGATAGGAGGGGGCAAAGAATTCCAGAGTTTAGCGGCCGCCACAGAAAATGAGCGGCCACCCCATCTGGACCTACAAAATCTAGGAGAGACAAGTTTTTTCTGAGTAGACGATCTCAAGGCTCTGCCAGGAGTGTACAAATGGAACAAGGTTTTGAGATGTGATGAGCCTATGGAATGCATAGCTTTGTACACCATGTTCAGAGCCTTGAAGGTGATGCACTTCCTGATCGGAAGCCAATGCAAGGCACGGATTCCTTCCCTGGTGGACTGGTGTTTAGGGATGTTAAGAATAAGTCTTGCCGCAGCGTTTTGCACCACCTGAAGCTTATTCAGAAAGCCTATGCTGGAATTAAGGTATAAAGCATTGCAGTAGTCTAACCGAGAGGAAACTAGTGCAATGATGGTGGGCCGATGTAGCTCCGAGGGAATGTACAGCAGCACTTTCTACAGAGTTTTAAGAATATAGAAGCAAGTACTAACTGTGCGGTTCACCTGGGCGTCAAAAGATAGGCCCTCATCAAAAAGAACTCCCAGATTTTTGGCCATTGTCACTGGAACAGGAAGGGGACCGCAGATTTCGGGCCACCAGGCGGCAGACCAAATCGAGGTTTTAGGGATAAAAACCAACACTTCGGTTTTGTCCGTGTTGATTTTAAGAGAGTTGTCCTTCATCCATCGTATTATGCTGGCCATACATAGATTGAACTTTTGGGCAACCAGCTGCAAATCATTACAGATCGAAATTATGATTTGCATGTCATCCGCATAAGAGAGGACCTGAAAGCCAAAAGATCTCACCAGCGAAGCCAGGGGGTCACATAAAGATTGAAAAGGGTGGGGCTGAGCAAAGAGCCCTGGGGGACCCCACACGGAAGGCTGAAGGCCTTGGCTTTGAGCCCACCATAACTGACAACATTGGTTCTGCCATGCATAAAAGAGTGAAGAAGCTGCAGGGCCCTCCCGGTGACTCCTACTTCCCGCAGTCGCTGAAGCATGCGAACTAGGGAGATGGTGTCAAATGCCGCCGAGAGGTCGAGCAGAATCAACACCGCTGATCCGCCCTGGTCGACCTGCCTGTGGATACAGTCCGAAGCTGCTACCAAGGCGGATTCAGTGCTATGACCTGCCCGAAAACCATTCTGAGAGCTGTCAAGGATGTCATGAGCTTCAATATATTTCATAAGCTCAACGTTGATGAATTTTTCCAGCATTTTGGTGGGAGCGGGGAGGAGGGAGATAGGCCTATAGTTCTTCAACTCTGAAGGGTTGGCACTGGGCTTCTTAAGGAGTGGTGAGACAGTGGCTTCCTTCCAGATGTTCGGATATTGCCCAGATAAAATAATGTTATTAAAGACTTTGCACAGGAAGTCGGCTGTAAGGTCGGGAGCAAGTCTGAGTGTGGACACCCTGCAAGGATCCGTGGGAGCACCAGATTTGAGGCTCCTTTACGTGAGGGGCTGTAATAGGAGAGAAGTATGCCAAGGCGGGCATAGGAGGTAAGGACGCCAGAGCTGACTCTGTGGCAAGGTCAGTTTCCTCGGAAGGGGAGAGCTCGTGAAAGATTTTCAGGATTTTCTCCTGGAAGTAGAGTGCTATATCCTCACAGAAGTCTTGGGTGGGATTCAGGAGCGGTACTCCTGGAGGTTCAGCAATTTCTTTAATAACTTTAAAGAGCATGCTGGAGGAATTATCAGCTGACTCAATCTTGTCAGTGAAATACTGGGATTTAGCCTGGAAGATGGCACGCTTATAGTTCCGCAGCAAGGATCTCTGCTTCACTTTTTCCCGAAGGCAGGGGTTCGCCCGCCACCTCCGTTCTTGCCTGCGACAAAGCCGTCTGAGAGTCATGAGCTCTACTGAGAACCACGGAGCTGAGGGTTTGGCTCTTTTATTGATGCAGCTTTTGACAGGAGCAACAGTGTCCAGTGCGTTGGTAATCCAGATGCTGTAAAAAGAACAATTGATGGACAGAATGCAGAATAATGTCATACATTCACCCCAGTACAGCGTTCTGGGCCTGAATTCATCATTTTGTTGCTCCCCATGCCATTCCAGTTTGAACCCAGCCATATGCAAATCAGTCTTGACCCTGGGCCCAATGGGAACAGTCCAGCCAGGCCAGGTGTTCCCTGGACTAGAAAGAAGCATCCTAGGACTGTCCATCATCTGTGTGCCTTTTGGAAGGCATATTGTGGCATATGCAAGTAGGAGTTTGTCCCAAACAGAACGTGCTTATTCACAACCTGAAAAAAGAAAGTTTAGCTGTTTTATGGGTGGAAAGCCTTTTACGCTGGTAACTGATCATCAAGCTTTACTAACTATTTTTGGCAATTTAAACACTAAGATGCCTCCTCGCATTGAACGATCGTGACTACGACTACAAGAGTACCACTATAACATTGTGCATCATCCAGGGCAGAATCAGAACCCTTCCGACTACTTTTCCAGAGTGCCTCTACAAGGTCACAGTACCCCATCCAAAGCGGCTGAAGCCTATATTAATTTCATTAGCCCAGATTATCACTGCCACAAGCCATGATTATGGCATGCTAAAGTTGAAAGATATATTCACACATCAGTCACGGAACCAACACCCTCGACCTCTCACCAGTAATGGTGAATATCAAAAATACAAAAATGCCAAATATGAACTGTCTATAACTCAGGAAGAAGTTATGTTGTGAGGGTCAAATATTCTGATTCCAGAGTCTGAGGCAGAAGATGATTTAAGTGGCCCATTGAGGACATCATGGAATTGTTGACATAAAACAAGCTCTCCGAGCCTGAGTCTGGTTTCCGTATCTCAATGAGCGGATTGAGAAGGAATTAAAGGCCTGTCATCTGTGCAACTGCCTTTCTATTAAAGTTACTCAACACACCTAAAACATGTCAGAACTGCCGAAGCATGCCTGGGAGAGAGCAGCCATTGACTTTTTCGGTCCACTTGACAATGGACATCACTTGATAGTGATTGAGGATGAAAACTCACGATTTCCATTAATTGAGGATCTGTCATCTACTACTCAAGACCGGGTCACTGAGAGATTAGATGGCATATTTGCAACATGGGGTGTTCTGGCCATGTTGAAATCTGACAATGGCCCGTCATTTAACAGTTGTGAGTTTAAAGATTTCTTAGAGCATCTGAGTATAAAGCATCAGGAGAGAACACCTCTGTGGTCGCAGCCAATGGACTAGTTGAGCGATTTATGAGTACGCTAAGGAAAGCAGTCCAGCTTGCTACTCTTGAAAAGCTTGATTTAGAAACTGTGTTAAATTCTACCTTAAGAACTTATTGTTCAACACATCACTCAACCACAGGTGAAAGTCCTGCGACATTGATGTTCGGGTGAGCAATGACAACCAAGATACCTCAGTGGACCAATCGGAGAGAGAAAAATTAGAACGCCACTCGTGAGCAGGACTTGGTTCAGAAAAAAAGATGAAAGCGTATGCTTGGAAAAGAGAACATGCAAAGAACATCGTCTTTAGGAGAGGAGATTGAGTGCTTGCAAGCCAGATGCGAAAAAGAAAATCTGATGTTTGGGGCATGACCAAGATGGTGATTGCATCAGACGCAGCCTAGAGAGCTCCATAATCAGCCCACACAAAATCCTTCTGTAACACTCCCCATCCAGCCCGGATTCATAGCTGGAGATCACTCGGGCACCTGACATTCACGGGAGATGCCGCTCTCTCCAATTTGAGGGTCTTCCTACAGCCTCTACACTACTGTGCCAGTGGGTGAGTGATCGGCAGGGCGGAACTCCAATGGTGCCAAGGCGGCCCTGAAACCACGCTGGACTTGTGAGGTGTGGTATAAGAGCCTGAAATCATCAAGACCAACTGCGGCTGAAGCAGCCGACCCTCATCGCCTGCACGGGAGGTCACGGAAAGACATCAACACCTTGAACATGTGAGCCCCCCACCCCTTCTGATCATGAGGGAGACCCTATTACTTGAGGGCTCGCTGAGACGCTTGGCCGCCCTTTGCCTGCTGACTCAGGGCTGAGGGGGCTGCTCCATCAAGATGGCGGGGACTTGCCAGAGGCCCCTCCCAAGACTGCAAGCCTCTGCTGCAGGATCTGCAGTGACTGGATTGATCTGCATTGGCTTACCCTTAGGGCGCTTCTGCATGGGGGCTCAGCTGTGTTGCTCGGCCGCCCCCGGCCTGCCGGACCTGGATTGAGAGGGCTGCTATGTTGGGGCAACCAGGGTGAGGTGGAGGCCCCTTCCGCGACTGTGGTCTTTCGCCGCTGGCCCTGCGGAGCTCGAACCTAATGCGCTTTGAAACTGGAGGCGAGAGGTGCCCCAGCACATATTGCGTAGGGAAGTGCAAGGCTCTCGCCGGTGGTCTGCCGATGCCCTGGGGGGTGCCCACCACTACATGCCTGAGGGGGTCCCACCTCATATAGCCCTGCAAGTCCAAGAAGCCTGATGGCACTGGCCGCACGCCCCTGGCCTATCTGCTAGCTGCTGACGGATGCTCCATAGGCTCCTGCAGGACTGCGGCCATCTGGAGATACCAAGGGTGTACAGTGATTCCTCCTGCTCCTGATATTGCAGGAACAGCCCAATTGCAGCTTGTACAACCTAATGCGAAGTCCGCTCCACTGCTGAACATAAGTTGGCTGCACTGAGCACCTCCGGGGCGACGTGCACTCCTGTGACACTGCCAGTACAATGGTGAACCTGACATTATTGTGGGTCCCACGCCAGGCCTCATAGAGACATCAGCAACGGCAGGTGTCCCTCTCCTGTGTGTCTACCCTACTGCCTTTGAACTGATGCTACACCTAACTTGGCACTCCTGAAGAAGTGATCTCTCTGCCCTGGTTATTCCTGATGGGGCCCCACAATTGACTACCACAGCATGGATCGTGCCTACCACCCAATATCGACCACTCCCACACCTGCTTGCTGCACTGGCCTGCCTGGACTTCCCCCATGCTCCATTTTCTCAGGCCCATCAGGCCATCATGCTACTCTGGCCTACAATGACTCCTTTCTTAAGTCACTGGTCCTGCACAGCGCACTTCAGGGTTGCACTCACCACGCCACTCACGAGTGCGAGGTGCATGGGATTGGCTGACATTCCTAACTCACTAGCCCAGGTGGCCCAAAATTGAACCCCCACTAAAAGTACGAGAGTCACTACATACTGCTCCAGAGATCCGCACTAGCAATTTCACACCGCAGCCTGCATACACTGAAGACAAGCCACCCACCTTAAGACCTTGATCACATTGCACTCATGGGGAAACCAAGGGCTAAGACTGCGGGTGCCCAGCAAGATGCGGGGGAGCCCTTGCAACCACCAGCTGTGTTGACTGAGGAGACGGACCCTCCCCACTGACATCAACACACCTTCACTTCAATAAAATATTTGCTGCTATAGCTGACACCAAAGATGCCCTTCAGCAAGACATCAGTGCAGTGTCAGTGGGCTTGGGCCTCTTACAGGCAGAACACCAGAAGTTGGCCGACTGAGTTAAGGTAATGGAGATCTCTATGAGAACTGCAACCCGAAAATAAGACACTGTCCAGCCGCTTGACAAATCTGACCGATAGAGTGCGCATTTTAGAACACCGAGCAGAAGATGCACAAGAGCGTAACCACTGTAACAATATCCGAGTGTTCGGTCTCCATGAAGGAGCAGATGGAGACAACATTGTGACCTACCTCGAACGATGGCTCCAGTCAGAGGTTGCCCGAAATCATCTTACTTCCTTTTTTCCCCTGGAGCAAGCTCACAGGGTGCCAGCCCACTCACCTGCACCTGGTCACCCACCCCGCCCCGTGGTGGCCATTTAAAGACAGAGACATCAGTCTCCAAAAGACTTGCATGGAGGGCCCCTTCACAGTTGACAACAGTTCATTATCTGTGGTCCCTGACTTTACAGCTGCAGTACAAGCTAAGTGGGCCTCCTTCTTGGGGGAAAAAAAGACTCTCAATGTGGAAGGTTTATAGTATTCCTTTATGTTCCCTGCCAAACTCAGGATTGCGTTAGATGGAACTACGCACCTTTGTGATGCCCCAGGCAACGTGTGGGAGTGGTTAGAAGCCTTTAAAGAAGGAACCTCCTTGCCAACGGTCCAACGCAAAACAGATGCCCCCAGCCGTTGACCTCGAAAGTGTTCAAGGAGGGCTCCAAGGGGCCAGAAGTTGAAGAACCATCCCCTTCACAAACGGAGCAGGAACGTGTAGCTGCACACCAGGCCATGGCAGAATTTGCAGCACTACAGGGGTTGGGCTCAGACTCTGGCACCTCATCAGACAGGAGATCAGTGATCTCAGAATCTGGGACTTCTATGGTGGATGGTACTGCCTGAACTTTTGTGACTTGACTTGGTCTGAGTCACTGGACTGTCACTTTTTGAGGGGTGGGCCATTGCTGGACTGCTCTTGAGTTGGGGAGTGCACAGTTGGGGTTTTCATGGGTTGTCTCAGGGTATGCACTGCGTGTTGATGGGCGAGGTTTGGTTATAGGGAGGCTCCGGGGAGAGTGGTGAGGGACACACATATGACCTGTTCAAATGCAGGATAAATGTCATACACTAACCTTTTTGACCTGGAATATCTGAGGTATGGGTTCAGCCTCTAAACACCATAATATTCATAGATATTTTCAATGGCTGGGAGTGCAGGTGGTTATGTTACAGGAAACTCACCTTCCCGGGAGTGAGGTGGAACGCTTGAGGTTCAGATGGTGAGGCCAGTTGTATGCCACCTCCTTCTTCACTTACTCCCGAGGGGCACTGATTTGGATTAGAGCAGGAACACCCTTCGAACCCATGCATTCCATCATTGACCAAGAGGGTCGTTATGTTTTCCTCAAGGGCAGGTTATTAGGTAGGGACATCACTCTAGGGAGTATCTGTTCCATGAATCAAGACCAGGGGGCCTTCCTTCGCTCACTCTGTGCCTCTCTGGCATCATTGATAACGGATGACCTTTTGGTAGGTGGGGATTTTAATTGTGTAGCAGATGTCCTTCATCTAGGCTGCTCCACCCCTACAATGCCCAGGGCGTTGGCACACAAGACTGCGGAGAGCTTTAGAGACTGGTTAGATCAGTGGGAAATGTCTGACCCATTGATAATTCAGAATGGAACGACACAAGATTACTCCTACTGCTTTCATAGTTACCAACTCCACAGCCGATTGGACTAATTTGTTTGTTCCAACAGACTTAGACAATATGTGACACACATCGAGTAGCTGGGGCACACCCTCTTGGACTATGGTACCTTGTTGCTGGGCTTCTGGCCAGCAGAGGAGCATCCAGAGATCCCCACATGGTGACTGAACCCACTGTCACTAGCGGATGTTTGCTTTCGGGATTCCCTGGGAGACATGATTGCCCAGTACTTTGAACTGAATGAATGTTCTGCTTCCATGGGCCTGGTCAAATGGGAGGCCTTTAAAGTGGTGGTTCAGGATCACTGCCTGAGTCAAGAAGGCTTTAGATGGGGAACTGCGGACACTGGATGAGCGGTTGCATGAGCTAGACAACCCACTGGGTTCAGTTGGGGATGCAGCGCTTCACCTCAGGGTGGCTCGGGAACAATATAATGCTATGTTAGAATGCCTGCACTGTCATTACTACAAGAACTACATTGCTAAGGCACATAATGAAGAGGGATGACCAGATAGGCTGCTTGCCTGGCTCATTCGCCTAGAGTCCTGTTGAGCCTCTATTACACAGATTCTAGCAGAGAGCGGCGTAACACTTTATTTTCCCAAGGCCATTAACATCACGTTCCGAGAATATTACAAAATGTTATATGAACGTCCGGAGGCTCAATCACCAGAGATGCAGGCAGCCTTCCTATGGCAGCTTCCCCTGATAGAGCTTCCCCACGAATCCCGAGAAAATCTGGGAGGCCCAGTGACAGTGCAGGAGATTTGGTTTGCCATTAAGGAAATGGCTACAGGGAAGACCCCAGGTCCTGCTGCCCTGCTTGCTGAGTTTTATTCCGCATTCACAGAAACCATGGCCCCAAAACTGGAGTCGCTATATGCTGACTCTATAAAGCATCGAGCGCTACCTGCGTCCACATGTGATGCGGTTGTAATCCCGCTTCCCAAGACTCTGATTCAAAATTCTTAGCAGATTTCTGGCCCTCCAGTTACTCCCTCACATGCCTGCAATGATACATCAAGACCAACATTACTTAATCCCCTCCCGCAGTACCTCCATTAATCTTTGGAGACTATACCGTGTCCTTTACCACCCGGAGGCACAGTCTCAATCGGGGGCCACACTCATGTCAGTAGACCTTAAGAAGGCCTTTGATTCAGTGCGGTGGGATTTCCTATTTGAGGTAATGCACCAGATGGCGCTGGGAGAGAGCTGGATCAATTGGGTCAAAGTGCTTTATTCTACACCAACTACGCGCGTTAGAATGGGAACTACCATCTCCCCACAATACAATGTCTACAGAGCTACCTGGCAGGGTTGCCACATATCCCCCCTTCTTTTCGCCTTAGCCATTGAGCTGCTGGCGGTGCTCTTTCGACAAGTGGAGTGGGCACTGGCATGGTGGTGGAAGGTCAGAAAAATATCATCTCTCTGAATGTGCCAACTAGGAGAATTTGCGATACTTTCAGGTCTCTGGGTCAACAAAGCCAAGACCTGCTTGTTCCCCATGTCACCGGGAGTCCAAGAGTCATAGGATATTCCACAGAATTTGGCTTGGTCCCTTTCGTCCTTTAAATACCTGGGTATTCAGATATCTCACTCTCTGGAGGACCTCTCTGGAGAACACCCTTCGAACCCATCCATTCCATCATTGACCAAGAGGGTCATTATGTTTTCCTCAAGTGCAGATTATTAGGTAGGGACATCACTCTAGGGAGTATCTGTTCCATGAATCAGGACCAGGGGGCCTTCCTTCGCTCACTCTGTGCCTCTCTGGCATCATTGATAACGGATGACCTTTTGGTAGGTGGGGATTTTAATTGTGTAGCAGATGTCCTTCTTCTAGGCTGCTCCACCCCTACAATGCCCAGGGCGTTGGCACACAAGACTGCGGAGAGCTTTAGAGACTGGTTAGATCAGTGGGAAATGTCTGACCCATTGATAATTCAGAATAGAACGACACAAGATTACTCCTACTGCTTTCATAGTTACCAACTCCACAACCGATTGGACTAATTTGTTTGTTCCAACAGACTTAGACAATATGTGACACACATCGAGTAGCTGGGGCACACCCTCTTGGACTATAGTACCTTGTAGCTGGGCTTCTGGCCAGCAGAGGAGCATCCAGAGATCCCCACATGGTGACTGAACCCACTGTCCCTAGCGGATGTTTGCTTTCGGGATTCCCTGGGAGACATGATTGCCCAATACTTTGAACTGAATGAATGTTCTGCTTCCACGGGCCTGGTCAAATGGGAGGCCTTTAAAGTGGTGGTTCAGGATCACTGCCTGAGTCAAGAAGGCTTTAGCTGGGGAACTGCGGACACTGGATGAGCGGTTGCATGAGCTAGACAACCCATTGGGTTCCGTTGGGGAATGCAGCGCTTCACCTCTGGGTGGCTCAGGAACAATATAATGCTATGTTAGAATGCCTGCGCTGTCATTACTACAAGAACTACATTGCTAAGGCACATAATGAAGAGGGATGACCAGATAGGCTGCTTGCCTGGCTCATTCGCCTAGAGTCCTGTTGAGCCTCTATTACACAGATTCTAGCAGAGAGCGGCGTAACACTTTATTTTCCCAAGGCCATTAACATCACGTTCCGAGAATATTACAAAATGTTATATGAACGTCCGGAGGCTCAATCACCAGAGATGCAGGCAGCCTTCCTATGGCAGCTTCCCCTGATAGAGCTTCCCCACGAATCCCAAGAAAATCTGGGAGGCCCAGTGACAGTGCAGGAGATTTGGTTTGCCATTAAGGAAATGGCTACAGGGAAGACCCCAGGTCCTGCTGCCCTGCTTGCTGAGTTTTATTCCGCATTCACAGAAACCATGGCCCCAAAACTGGAGTCGCTATATGCTGACTCTATAAAGCATTGAGCGCTACCTGCGTCCACATGTTATGCGGTTGTAATTCCGCTTCCCAAGACTCTGATTCAAAATTCTTAGCAGATTTCTGGCCCTCCGGTTACTCCCTCACATGCCTGCAATGATACATCAAGACCAAAATTACTTAATCCCCTCCCGCAGTACCTCCATTAATCTTTGGAGACTATACCATGCCCTTTACCACCAGGAGGCACAGTCTCAATCGGGGGCCACACTCATGTCAGTAGACCTTAAGAAGGCCTTTGATTCAGTGCGGTGGGATTTCTTATTTGAGGTAATGCACCAGATGGTGCTGGGAGAGAGCTGGATCAATTGGGTTAAAGTGCTTTATTCTACACCAGCTACGCGCATTAGAATGGGAACTACCATCTCCCCACAATACAATGTCTACAGAGCTACCTGGCAGGGTTGCCACATATCCCCCCTTCTTTTCGCCTTAGCCATTGAGCTGCTGGCGGAGCTCTTTCGACAAGAGGAAGTGGGCACTAGCATGGTGGTGGAAGGTCAGAAACATATCATCTCTCTGAATGTGCCAACTAGGAGAATTTGTGATACTTACAGGTCTCTGGGTCAACAAAGCCAAGACCTGCTTGTTCCCCATGTCACCGGGAGTCTAAGAGTCATAGGATATTCCACAGGATTTGGCTTGGTCCCTTTCGTCCTTTAAATACCTGGGTATTCAGATATCTCACTCTCTGGAGGACCTCCGGGAGGGCAATCTGGGGAAAGCCCTTAGAGCACTTAAGACCTTTGTCCCCTTCTGGTGATCTCTTAGGTTGCCCATTATGGCCAGGATCTCGGTGTCTAAAATGGTTATGCTCCCTAGATTTTTGTATTTTATTAATTAATCTCCCAGTCGGAGTACCCCTCTCTTGGTTCTGACAGATTCTTTGCTACAGAAACTGATATGGGATGGAGGATGCCGTAGGGTCTCCCTGGCAGTCCCTCCGGCACCCACCTGATGAGGGGGTCTTGGTGCCCTGATTTTGAGATGTATTTCCTGGCAGCACAACTTCAGTGGGTCACCCAGTGGCCCGATGGGGCAAGACTTGAAGAATTGGGTGCTGTGTGGCTGGCCCACAATCAGAGTATGCTACTGGCAAAGTTAGTCTGCCCCGCAGAAGTGATTCCTGAGCCTGGGGTGTTATTAGCGATGGCCTTGCGATGCTGTAGGCGCTGTGTGTGGAAGGCAGCAGGGACTCCCCTTTACACGCCTACCCTGCCACTGGTTGATCTCCTCCATGATAATCCTCTCACCTTTTTCACAGCTGGACGGCTGTCAGCTTGGAGAGAAGCTGGCTTGATAACAGTCGGTGACGTTTTTCAATTGGGTTCCCAACTTCCAATGGAGGAACTAGTGGGCCAATACAGTCTACCCACGGGCCAATTCCTAACCTATGAGGCACTGACACAGGCCTTTGGAGATTTGTGGGCCACCGGATAGGATGAGCCACAGACACATGAGGCCCTAAAGACTTTGCTATCTATGGGTTCGGCACGGCACCTTGTGAAGTGGTTCTGTATGTCACTTCCCACTATGGTCTGGCAGCCCCTGCTTGTACCTAGGCATAGGTTGGGAGAAGTATTGGGATGAGTACTTACAGACTCGGATTGGAATAGAGTTCTGGCACACCCTAAGAAGGTTTCCAGAAATAGATTGAAATATACTCAATTTAACTTTATTCATATGACATACCTGACACCTCATAGACTACAGGTCATCAATGGAGGCAACCCACGTGGCTACCCCAGATGTAAACTATTGGACGCAGATTTCAGCCATATGACCTCGACCTGCCCCCAGCTGCAACTGTTCTGAAGTGCAGTGATCTGTGCTCTAAATGCCACCCTGAACCGAACTCTTTCATGCAGTCTAGAGGTTTGCTTGCTGCGACTGTTTCCTTGACCCGGTAAATTTAAAGTTGGCTCTCGGTTCCTGGACCTGGCTTTAGTACTAGCTAAGAGATGGATTGCAATGGCTTGAAAGTCAGCAATGGGGCCAGAGGTGAGGACTTGGGCAAATGATGTCACCATGTGGGCTAGGGCGGAGGAGAGAGCTCTAATTCATGAAGACGCTAGGGGAGTGCAGTGGCGCCCGACAGCGGAGATGTGGTCAGAAGTACTGGATACTTGGGAACACCCAGAGAGTGTAGCGGAAGAGAGCCCAGACAGGAAAGAAGGGTTGGCTGAGGGAGATTAAGTAGACTCCTCCAGAGACCCGTAAGATGAAGAGACTGGAGCCTAAAGATGACAAACTGGTGTGTCCTGAAGCTGTTCCTAACCCCTCGTTAGATGATTGTCCTTCCTATCATGTACCTCTTCCTCCCTTACCACTAAAATTCCTATCTCACTCTCCAACAACCCGGAGTCTCCCATTGGTCTTTATGCAGTTATCCTCCCTCTCCTTACCTGTTATGTCACTCTCCCTCTCACAAAACGACATATGTGACCCACGAGACAGTTAGATTCTTTTGGTTTCAGTTTTTAGTTTTTCATATGTTCGCATCTGTGATTGCCCATTCTATTACTTCTGGTGCTTAGTCAACGTGAATATGGGACCTGAAAGAACTAGGCAATTACTTTAGACATGTTATATATTTTGGGTTTTAGGTTCCACCTACGATGAGACAAGACAAGTGGAGAATGGAAGGAATTGTCTCTTCATATTGTTTTATGTACTGGCCCTTTATACTGTACTCCACCTTTACCACTGAGAATTGTCAGATAATTGTGCGTTTATGACCTTTGATTGTATACCTGATGATACACCCATATAAGCCATGTTCTTTGGGATGATACTTTACAAACAGAGATGTCAAGATATGAGTGCAATAACTGTCTTAAATGCCAATAACATATGTTTTAAAAGAAAAAGAAAAAAGAAAATGTGATGCTCCGTTTGATGCAGAACCTTTTCAAGTGGTGTCTACCAAGGGACACATGGTGACTGCCCAGTGCCCTGGGAAGTCTATTACCAGAGGCTTTGCTCACTTTCGGCGTTTAACTTTGTATTCCTTAGATCTATATGTTGAAAGAGAGACTGTTTCTGAAGCACCAGTGACTGCTGCTGCATCGTTATCGTAAACGCAGATCCTGGACATTGGTGATGACAGTTCTCAGTTTCAAATGAGTAGATCGGGTCGAACAATTAAAGCGCCAAAAAGATTGAAGACATTTAAATATATATATAGCAATGTGTTTCCCTGCCTGTTAGATTACTAATCTGGTATCGTGCGAACTGGTAACATTGTAGCAGTTTTCAACATTCTCATCGCAGATGTATGGTGACATGAGAACGGTGTTGATTTTATCGGCTCTATTAATCCTTCAAGAGTCGAGGCGGACTTGATTTGGACTAATGTGTACAATAGCAGCATTGTTCTTTTAATATTTTTTTATGTTCGTTTTTTATTTAAATGTGACATATGAGATAAGATCTGGCGGCACAGCGTTTATTATCTACAACATTCCAACTTGTGGTAGATAACACTCTCTATTTAAATATGCTTCCTCCACAGTAAAAAGCAACATCGGTATAATTGTTGATTTGCACTATGAAATTAATGTATTTATTGTTATACATATGTTGGTTTACCTGCCCCAGTGCTAATACTCTATTATAGAGAGCATTCAATCATGGTGGGTGGAAAATGGAAAATGTATTTTGCATACTTATGAGTCTGTCATCTATGTCTACACTTACCTTAAGTGGGAAGGGCTATATATATGATGTGAATGATGGCGCCAAATAGATTGAAAAAGGCTTCCTGAAAGCCGAAATGCGTATCTCTTATCTCAGGGATTGAGGGTGGACCTGAGAAATAAATATTTGCCACATCTTGATTACCTCGTGTCCGTGCCTTCGTCCATGGAGTTTTCTGTGGGAGTTGGATTGTTTGTTCATTTGGTTGCAGCGCAGGTGGTCTTGGCGCTGTTCACGGACAACCAGTCGTTTGTGGCTCTCCTTTCGGACCGCTGTTTGTTGGAGGAGTACGGGAGTACAAGTGGGGGAGCCCCCAACTCGACAGCCAGTAAAAGGAATGAGGATGACAGCGGTGGAATACTAGGGTCCTGGAGCGGGGCGGTTTTCACAACTGCCAGCATGGGGTCTGTGTCTTCCCAGAACGAAATGCCTCACCCAGGAGACTGGCGCTTGTTGGTGACTGGGCACTGCTGACGCCAACGCCGAAGCGGTGAGGCTAGTCTTGGCGTACATATCTTTATGCATCGGTCCCCTTCAACCTCTGTGTTTGGATTGAACTCATTTTGCTGCCTATTATTTTAGACTATGATATTTCCTGCCTCCAGTCCGGTTTATTTTCATCAGTGGTGTTGATCTTTAGATGTTAAACTGAACTACGTTTGTGCATTCCATCTTTGATCACGTTATATCAAGCAGCACTATGGGATATGTAGTTTTTATGCGCAGACTCGGAGGCTGACATTTATGTCGATAGTTCACACATGGAGTATGACCTGACCCCGAGGTGCGGATGCCAGCAATGTGTTTCCCTGCCTGTTAGATTACTAATCTGGTATCGTGCGAACTGGTAACATTGTAGCAGTTTTCAACATTCTCATCGCAGATGTATGGTGACATGAGAACGGTGTTGATTTTATCGGCTCTATTAATCCTTCAAGGGTCGAGGCGGACTTGATTTGGACTAATGTGTACAATGGCAGCATTGTTCTTTTAATATTTTTTTATGTTCGTTTTTTATTTAAATGTGACATATGAGATAAGATCTGGCGGCACAGCGTTTATTATCTACAACATTCCAACTTATGGTAGATAACACTCTCTATTTAAATATGCTTCCTCCACAGTAAACAGCAACATCGGTATAATTGTTGATTTGCACTATGCAATTAATGTATTTATTGTTATATATATGTTGGTTTACCTGCCCCAGTGCTAATACTCTATTATAGAGAGCATTCAATCATGGTGGGTGGAAAATGTATGATGCATACTTATGAGTCTGTCATCTATGTCTACACTTACCTTAAGTGGGAAGGGCTATATATATGATGTGAATGATGGCGCCAAATAGATTGAAAAAGGCTTCCTGAAAGCCGAAACGCGTATCTCTTATCTCAGGGATTGAGGGGGACCTGAGAAATAAATATTTGCCACATCTTGATTACCTCGTGTCCGTGCCTTCGTCCATGGAGTTTTCTGTGGGAGTTGGATTGTTTGTTCATATATATATATATATATATATATATATATATATATATATATATATATATATATATATATATATACACTCTGCAAAAATTGTAATTTTCATTTAAAAGAGGGGGAGAGGTAGTGTCTTGCAAGTTAGCCATGAAGGAACCCTTTTGGCTCCTGATGAACTGTGTAGAGCTACGATGTAAGTGTTAGGGTGGAATGCAATGAAGGCTGATTTAGACTGTGGAGTTCGCATATGCGTGGTTAAGGCATAATTGTGGGTAAGGCAAGCGTGGTTTAACTTGTGGAGTCGGAACACTCGTGGTTAAGACCGCGGTGTTCCGACTGTTTCTTGCAAGGGTCCTATGTTACCTGATCCTATTTCTAATAAAATTGGGAATGTCTCCTATCCAACTTTTAGTGGATAGAAATAGGGTCTTGACTTGGACCCTCTTCTACTACTCATCTGCCTCTGCATGAAAAAAACCTTGTTCTTGTGTTGCACTCTGGTACTGCATTCTCTAAAAGCAGGGGGTGGATCCATTGAAAAAATGCTATGACCTCGACTGGGGAACCAACCTCTTGTTAGCCCAGCCTTTATAAAAACACGTTTATTAAGAAAACAAATTAATAACCCATTTTTATTTCTATAAAGAACAGAACACACCAACAAAACTATGGCAAGTTTATCACAGGACGCATTACCTTGCTCTTTTCCTCCACCAAACAAAACAACTAATAAAACACCCTCATCTTCCTTCTTATGTATGCCCTCAACTGCTGGACCTCCTTTGTTATTTGCCAAATCAACAAATTTTGGGTACATTTTTAGCAACATGCTCTTTCCACATTCCACTACCAATGCCGTTTTAGCATTCTCCAAAAGACATATGGCATACTGAGTCCATTGTCTCAACTCTTCCATATCTACGATTATGTTATTTACACAGGCCTCCTCTGCCATATCAAATATTTTGGCTAATGGCCCTATCACATCCAGGACTCCATCATCACAGGTACACAGGCCTTTGTCTATTTCTTTACATGCATCAAGTCCACCTTTCCCTATAAAAGCCAATATCTTGGTATCCAACTCAGATGTTGCTAGAGTTGATCTAGGGTACACTGATTTTAAAATTATTGTATTTCTTTAGAGATTTTCGTGCACAACCAGTATTGAACATATTTGGCTTCATGACTTGCTAGAGGGCATTCACAAGGTAATGGATTTTTCTATAATAGAGGATCAACATGCTGTTTCCCAATGGGTCTGTCGAAATATCCCGATATTTTTCGTAAAATTTTCCAATCCATACTCCCTTAGTCATGACTTTACATAGCCTAATCATCCGAGTCAAAGTCCATAGAACAGCTGAGTTCAACATCAGCAGTACCTGAGGCCTCATCACATCTCACAACTCGATGTTTTCTGCACTTACCTTCTGATTTCTTAGATTTCTCAGGGTCCTTTTTCTATCTGTCTTGTGTGCCTCCAGCGTCGTTGTTGACTACGCATCCACAGAAATCATGTTATGTCTCAGCTGATCTCCTGGCCTGATTTAGAGTTTGGCAGACACTGTATTCCATTGCTGGGATGATGGAGTACCCTGCTCCCAAACCCTTGGTTGCCCGCTTCATTTAGAGATGGATGGACCTTAACATTTCCATCGGCCCAGCTCCTGTTCACTCTGTCGATGGAAAGCGTCCTCCAAGGCCCAGCGGCCCTATGAAGTAGGGGCCGTTGGAGGAGCTCGTTGCACCTCCCACCCTTTTATGGTGGATGATGTAATGCCTATTTTGTTTTGTCCGTTCCCACCAGGAAAGACAATGAGGGACAGAAAACAAAATAATGACCCCCACACCCTGGGAACTAATTTGCTGATTGGGGGGTGCTTTTTTGTTTTTTAAAAAGAAGCTCCTGCTTTGGGAGTTTGTTTCTGAAAAACAAAAAAAACTAAAAGTATGGTGAACATCCATCAAAACCAATAATGGCTGTCCTCTAAACATTTTCTATATTGAAAAGAAGTGCTGCAAAGGCAGTTCCTTTCAATGTACAGAGAATACTGCTGGGCTGGTGATCATCTCTAAATCTGGAGGATGGCAGTCCAAAAGGATGGTGGAGGTAATGTCCCAATTTTAGCACCAAACGTAAAGATGGCCTCTGTGTGTCCACGGTCAGTGCATCAGTACAGCAAGCCAGAAAGTCCTTTTGTAGACGTGCATTGTGTTATCTCCAACCGAAGAGCATGCAAATGCTCTTCCTCAAGAGCATAAGGATCACAGTGTGAAATCAGGTTTCTCTGTCAGATACACAGACACACCCGCCTTTACAATAGGAAATAAAGGAAATAAGAAGCACATTTCAAAAAGGTACGAAGGTATGAAACCCAGTTAAATTGAAATTCTAAGGACCATACATTCCTAAAAAACGTAAAGGGTTCTCTTTCATATTCTCAGTACATTTTTAAACCAAACATTAAATAAACCAACTAAACAAACATACTCCAAATCTGCAAGAAATCTCTTTCAGATCTTAAATGTTGAAACCTCAAACATGCATTATGAAATATTGTGTGAACTCATTCTGCAGGGAGTTCAATCAAATTCTTAACATTTGCATAATCAAGTATCTGTCAGCAGCAGCAATTAAAGAAGGAAGATGGCTGTGTTATGTGTTTTCATAGTGATTTGGAATGTTAAGGCATTCTATCTTTTAAGGTTGATGCTGTGAAGGGAGCAGTAAAGGATGAAATGCATAATGTTAGCCCTTTTGCCTACCATAAAATTAGAACATTATACCAAGGTGCTCTCTGCTTAAAAAAAAGTGACAAAACATATTTTTAATAACAGAATCTTTGAAAAATCTCATTGAAATCCTCCGTGGTGGACTTTCAATGAGATAAGATCAGGAATAATTATGTGAATTAAAGTCTAAATTTATGCCACTGCAAAAGTAGGCGAGCCCACATCTATACCTACATTTGGGTGTGTATAGAGGAGTAATTTCACTCTAAACACTGGGGAGAAGGGGGATGGACTCTTGGGACAAAGTGTGGGGCTCTTTGCTAACCGGAAGGCAGTCCAATAATGAGCTATTTTAATTAAGCCTCTTGATGCAATCCAGGGGATGAAACTCAAGAGTCTTGTTTAGCTCCCCTCGATATGACATCCAGTGGGCAATGCTTTCTCAGCAGTAAGGTTCTGAGATAGCGACAAGCAGCTCTAACAATTCAACTCCATCCTACCCTGCACTATGAATTGCTGTCCCAATACACAATGTGCCTCTACCATAAACTGCACCAAGCACCACTCTCTCTGGACTCAGACATTCGTAGAACTCTTACAATGAACCAGTGTCCTTAATTCACACTAGTTAGCTCCTGCCAGAAATCCCTAGAGCTCACACAACACTTGTCTAATGTGATATGCAGCAGGAGTTTGTATCCCAGTACTGAGATTGCGCTCACAATTCACCTCCGCACCACTTTTACTGTACTCAGCAATTGACAGATTCTGACAATGCACATCCATCCTGACTTGCAGGGTTATTCCAGAACTGAGGCATTTTGGTGTTCTCACAAGATAACTGTAGCCTGCATTGAAATGCTCACTATTCTCTAGTGCTAAGACTCTCATACCATCCTTAAGAGTGCCATTCACTCAATGCATCCTGCCACCAATGGGATGGCAGGCCATCCAGCACCCTTCACTCAGGCATAAATGCACTGTCATTCATCACTTTTCCATCCATCCATCCACTCACCCATCCATCCTTGTATATAGTTCCTTAGCTACTCCTCCATACAGTGGGTTTACTCATTCAAATCTTTATTTGCTCATCCATTCATCCTGTCACTCGCCCATTCACCCATCCATTTATGCACTGTCACTCACCCGTGCATGCATCCAGGCACTTACTTATCCATCCATTCATCCACTCTTTGACTCACTTTCACATTCACCAACTCGCCAATCAACATTGACAAATCATTTTCATTTATAAAAAGACAGAATTATTGGGTCTGCCAATGCATATTTCATTTGTTGATGTTTTAAATAAAGCAACATTACAATGGTAGCAGTGGATATGACTATCCGCATATCACCAGGGTGTGCCATGTGTCTTTAATGAGCACAGTATATCAAAAACAAAAATGTTAAAGTAAATGGGTGCTGCCAACGAGGTGCCATTAGAGTATTGTAAGATACCCCACTCAAAATACAAAGCCATCTTTTGGAGCACCAGAAGCATAGCAAGGATCAGTAGTATCAGAAAGTACGCAGATAATTGGTGAAGGATTGCATAACTGATGAGAAGGTCCTATTTGTTACTGATATAGTACACAACTTAATCTAATGTTACATTTATACAAGGGATGTAGCAAAACATTATCCCATAAACTAGGGCCTATGAGACATCCACATACGTTTGTACAGTCATCTTATAATGTATACAGGGTTATTTATAAATACTAGTCCGTGTCATATGGGAACAACAGCACAATATCTCAGCCAAATGAAAACATCCATAGTAGGTATTAGAAATAGCCAACACGCGTTTCATCTATATGTCTTTTTCAAGGCTGTAAAAGATGCACAGTTACCACGATTGACAGATCGAGACAGTGATTTAGTTAAAGGGAGATTTAAAGAGACGTGAGAAAGTAGAAAAGTAAAGATTAGCATAATAAAGAAATGAAGAAGTTAACCATAACTAAGAAATGTAGTGGCCGATTTATCAACGTTTTATTGAACACAACGCACACAAGACACCTTGCTGCGCTGCGTGAAAGGGAGAGGGCAGGAGTGCACCATATTTAACATTATATGGCGCATTCCTGTCCTCTCCTAGCTCTGGCGCTCAATTCGCTGTCTTGTGCCAACGCAGGCACTCTTGCGCCTGTGTTGTAGGCAGGAGTGTTTTTGTGCAGGAAGTGTCGCCTTCCTGCACAAAAATAATCCTCAGATGCATTTGTCTCTTTCTAAGTGTGCTTCAAACCGCAGCACACTTAAAGGAGGAAACAAGGAGAAGAAATAAAGATATTTCTCCATGTTGGGACTCCCCTGGGAAGGCATAGCATTTTGATGCATTCCCAGGTTTACCAGTCTTGGTAAGTCAGGGAACGTGCCAAAATCCATGAGTGGATGTGTGGGAACACCCATGCTGCACCAATGTAATGCATCCCAGGGCAGAGTAACGCACAGCAGAGACTTATGCTGCGCTGTGTTACTCCGGATTTACCAAGCCACGCAGGAGCAGGCAAGGCGGCCTTGCGTGGCTTGGTAAATCTCATTCTAGGTTTTGCTTCGCCCTGCGTCACCTTGCATATCGCAAGGATGACACAAAACATTGATACATATGGGCCGTAGTAAGGCTGGTTTATAAGACGTCTGCTTGTGAAGGTACAGCCCAACAGGCACCAAAGATCAAAATAAGGTAGACCAGAGATTGAAATAGGTGGGTGGTGCCCAAAAGCTAAAACAACCTATGACAACACCTTGAAAAGAGAAGAGCACCAAAATATAAATAATGAAAAATAGTTAAGAATTAAGACACCAGCCTATTATGTATGTAAATAGGCATTTGGACAATAATGATGTTGGGAAGCAATTGTTGGGAAACAATTGTATAATTGTATGGAAAAAATAATATAGATTTGATAAGTAGGAAATGTTAGAGGTGGATAATGATAATAGAATATTAAGTTGTGAAAAAGGTACTCACTATGACCTAGTAAGATCTAAATTCAAAGTTCAGCTCAGTACATGAATCCTCTCAAGATGGCTGGTAGGTTGAAAGTAAAGAGAGCAGGGTGGTATGGTCCTGACGTCTGGTACTGCGTGTTAATGTCAAAAGAGAGCACACATGTAACGTATACCCAAAGACCAGATGAAAGTAGTATGGAATTTTAGATGTGGCTTGACCGTGCAGATGTCACTTAACCTTATGTGATCAACAAAAAAGAGCTTTCAGAGTCCTACTGAGACAAGAGCTTTGGTCCTCCTGAGGAAAGGATTTGATTGCACCGCATTTGTGTGCTTTAACTAAAAAAACTGCATGTGTTGCACTTTTTGGCTTGTGGCAAAGTGTATACTGGATGCAGCTGGACTGAGTTGGTTATGGTGGCAAGTCAATGATTATGGCTATAGGCCTGATTTGTTTATTATAAAATGTTATGATAAAGGCACCAGGTCTGATGCGTTTATTGGGAAAACCATATTTTAAAGCTGATAGGCATTTAAGTGTGTATTGTTATTCCTCTATATTAAAGTCTACAGATAGGTATTTTGTTACCTTAGTAGGCAAGGGTTTTGACATTGGGCACCCACTCTGACAAACCCTGGGTCCTTTCACTGTGATGGTTTTCGTTAGGCCCTTTTGAGCGGGGTTGTATATTGTTTTGCAAGCTGTATGTTTTTAAATATTTGTAACTTTATAACTGTATGCCTGATGGTTGACAGTTTATGTGTACTTGAATAGGTTGGAGTTGGGTAAAGTATGAAGCCAATGTTAAAGGTTAGAGGCTTCATCAGTTCATTGGGAAAAGCATGCCAGATTTCATAGGTTTAATCTGTTTATTATGAAGCGTTATGACAAAGCCAGTAGGCTTCACCTACTTATTGTGAAAAGCATGCGTTTATAGTTTATTTGATGGTTGCCTTGCAGGATGTTTTATGAACCAAGACAGCAGGTGTGAGTTGCTTATAGTGACGAGCCAGTGATAAAGGTTATAGGCTTGATTGTTTATAATGAAAAGCTCACAATAAAGGCAGCAGGCCTGACATATTGACTGTGAAAAGTATATGTTAAAGTCAATAGGCATTTAAGGGTAGATTGTTGTTACTCTGTATTAAAACCTACAGATAGGTATTTTGTTACATGAATCTCACAGATTACTGTAATAGGAGAGCACTTTGGAGCTGATTACCCCCTCTGACAAACCGTGGGTATAGACGATTTGTGCTGTCAGAATCCTTGTTAGGCCCTCTTAGAAAAGATAGTATTTGAATTGCCAATTGTAATTTTGCATACTATGTAATTTTATGACTGTATGCCTGATAGTTGCCTTGTGGGAAAGCGTTGTTTTATTTTATTGTTTTTTTATGGAAAGACAGCAGCATATATTTAGAAATGTATTACAACCAGTTGAATGTGCATAGTTACATTCCTTTTTCAATATCCAGAGGTGAGCATTGCACTACAAAAAGGAAAACATACAATTGATAATGATTGCATGCAAATCATAGCATACAATACCGTATTGCCAGTAACTCCTGCTTACTTGCCTCATATTGACATCCCCGATGGTTTCTACTCTATTAGCACACAGGCAATATATCACAGTACAGTGTTCCTGATGTGTCATTATTTATCCACAGTATCCTCTGTACCCTGAACCTCAGTGCTTCGAGGGAAACTCATGCTCAGTACAGGAGGTCTCAGTTGGTTGTGGTGATAATCTATTGATAACAGCTACAGGCTTGATTGGTTAACTCGGAAAAACATATCTGTTGCCATATGTCTGATCTGTTTATTATGAAAAACTATAATAAACACATTAGACTTGACATATTGTCTAAAACATATGTTAAAATCCACAGGCATTTATTGGTGAATTGTTATTTCTCTGAGTTAAAGCCTATAGAGAGGCATTTTGTTACACAAAATGTCAAATTACATTTGTAGGGATCGATTTTGATGTTGGTTACTGCCTCTGAAAAAAACTAGGGAGAGACTATTTGCACTGTAATAATTCTAGCTAGCTTCTTAGATGTTGCGAGGATCTTGTAATAAAACGAAAATAATTCAATAATACATTTGTCTATATAAATACATATCCATTTAGATACATAGAGCGCCTTTGTGTCCACTCTTTTCTGACATTGGTCTGTCTGAATGTTATTTTTACTCTGCTTTAATCCAGGACAGTGAACTACAAGAGATAATGGTTTAGCCTGCATCAGTCTTGGCTTTTTTGCCCTGTGAACAATGGCCTTTCCTGATCATACGTGTACACCCATCTGAAAATGAGTGCCCTTCAGTATCAGGGCTGGTTGACTAGTGCTTTAGTTTTAAATGTTCTACTTTTATATTCCCCTTTTCATTTCTTTTATTCTCCTCCTTTTATTTTAGGCTTTCCTAACAGGATACTACAGCTCTTGAGGCAGTGCTAATGGTCACTTGCTTGCTGCTCATTTTATCTGCTGTGTGCCATGTTCCACATGGCTTTTTCCTTTAAATCAGGAGACTATTATGGAATGCTGTTGCCCATAGTCTCTCATTGTTTGATCATTCCAGGGTGGACAAATCTTTGGTTCTATATGTGGCGGCCATGCTTGAACATTAAAACAACAATAGACTATTTATAATAATTTTTCAAGGTGGACACCTGCTGTTATGTTTAGTTTCGTTATTGCAAACATATTCCTACTGGGTTCCGAAGGCAGCACATTTAGTTTTTTCAGCTTGTATTCTTTTAATTTATCTTGCATGTGTTGTTGAGTTTCTGTGGGTTTATTGTGGTTGTGTCAGAGTGTGAATGAAAGAATGAGTCAGAGGATTGATAAACGGGTGCAAGAGTGCAAAGATGAGAGACATAGTGCTTGTATGATGACTTATTGATTTTCTACACCCATCAGTGATACAAAAGGCACTTTCATTAATAAGCCAGACCTATTGGTATTGCCATTATATTTTTCTTTTTTCTCGATCCAGCATGAGCTTACTGCGCTCTGCCTCTGTTCTTCAGAACTGACGCACAGATAGAGCCCAAAGAATCTCAGTGTCTGACATTTTGAAAAACCACTGGAGAAAACTATAAAAGGATGCAACGTGCAAAGGAAAATTGTGCCAGGAGAGAGCATATGTGTCATGGTAGAATGGCAGGGCTTTTATAACTAATGCGCCAGTGATTACAGTGAAGTATCATTGCAGTTTTGCAGAAAAATAAGGGACCAATTCACAAAGGGCCATCGCATTTGTGGCGGTGGCCCTGCAGTCATGGCGGGGGCCTTCACCCGTGATGGGGGCCCTACACTTGCAGCGGGACTTCCACAATGAGTAATTAAAGTGCAGAGGTCCTGCCATGAGTGCGGGACCCGCACTATGAGTGTGGACCCCCTGCCAGGACTGCGGGGCCTCTACCACGAGTGCAGAGGCCCTTTGTGAATCGGGCCCTGAGTGCCACATTTATATACTAGGTAGATATCGGGGAGGTTTGTAATATATGTTATCACAGAAATAAAATGGACACACCTATTTTTGATAATGTGTATAACAATCTTGAGAAGTTGTGATGCATTTGGATGAGAACCTCTGCTGTGATAGTCATACAATCAGCAACATAGGAGCACTGTAGGAGCCACGTGCAATGTCACATGAGCATCTTCAAACCTGTCTCAGTCTGCAAAGCATAATCACACTCCCCTCCAGTGGAATAGTTGTAATATCATAAACATGAAAAGTAGGGGCATTCGATTCATATCAAGGCAGGGAAAAGAAACCTGGCTCATGCACACCTTATTTCAAGGAAAGGTGAAAATAGACCCACATTAATAAATAATTCTGCTAGTAATTATATCAATGATCCTTTTACAACCTGCTCGTTGTATTTCACCATCTGCATAATGTTTACGTTTTAGTTCATCTCCATTGGAAAGATGTTCCATACCTTTGTTTTTTCTTCAGATTGCAGCTGTAATCCCTGGGGCAGTGTTCCCCTTTCAACGTGTGATCCTGTCACTGGGGAGTGTCTGTGCCAGCGGCTTGCAACTGGACGTTATTGTGACGAATGCCTTGTAAGTATTGCACGCATCACACTTAATAAATAAGTTTACACAGCACAAACCTATCCAGGAGAGAGATTCAAGATACAGATGTATGAGTTGTATCAGTATTGTGACTCTACACCAGTGGTCTTCAAACGTCTTAGTGCTGCGCCCCCCTGTAAAAAAAAATGAATTCTCAGGCCCCCTCAATTTTTTCACACTTACGCTGCTAAATTGCCAATGTTTAAAAATGTCTAAACACATTTCAACATTGCAGTTCAGCTCAGTTACCCCGTTTTACACATACTCCCAGTCAGTATATACATGACAAAAGTTGTTAGTGATGGCCCATTACAAAGTGGCTTTCTGCTGCTCATGTTTTTAATACTCGAAACAAAGCATGATGCTTCTCTTGGACAGTGACTGTAGCCCCCCCACCCCCTGAGATCACTAAAGGCCCCCCCAGGGGGGCCAGCCCCTAGCTTGGAGACCACTGCTCTACACATATTTACTAGCATACTCCTATGTGCACTACAGGTATGTCTCGGCAGGAAAAATGCAACATTCTGTAATGGCAAAAAGGCACAATGGCTTGATTTCCAGTTTAATGACAGATATATAGTTTGGACAACACTATTGAGCTATTCGTTTCAAGACAAATTTTCAAGAGTGCATCAAGAATATTAGGAACTGCAATTATTGCCCACGTTTCGGTGCAGAAGGTGTTATATAATATAGCCTTATAGCCCGCCGTAGCGGGCTATACCGGCTATTAAAGGCCTGCTCCAGCGTTAAAGACCCGAGCCGAAGGCGGGGGCCTTTAACAAGGTAGCAGGACTTTAATAGCCGGTATAGCCCAGCTACGAAGGGCTATAAGGCTATTAGAACATTCTGCCACTAGAGGGCAGAATGTTCTAACAAATAAAACAAAGGCCTCTCGGAGCCCGAGGGGGTTTAAATCCCCTCTGGCTCCGAGAGGCCTTTGTTCACAGCAATGGCTGTGAACAAAAGCAACATTGGAATGTTGCTCTGCGGGCCTTTACCGGCCCGTAGAAGCTCGGAGCACTCCATTGTATTCAATGGAGTGCTCCACATTCCAATGTTCTAATGCACATTAGAACACTGGAGTCCACGGTTTTCAGAAGTAATGTCCTGCATGTTTTGCTTATTTTATTATGTCTGTTGCTGCAAACGTCCTCTCTCTGTCTACAGAATCTCACTTCTCACCCTTATGCTTGTGTTGTCCATCTCCTTTGGCAAATCAGTGCCCTATGCAACCTAATGCTATGCTTCTGCTTTCATCAGTCTAATGAGAACATTTGACAGTAAACAGACTTGTATTGTCATGAGATAACAATTCAACAATCTAATAATTATAATTTGCACCTCAAAGTGTCCCTGTTTGTAGTGATAACAAACACACATTATATCAGCAATAATGTGCCTGCAAGTGTATGATATCAAGGCTATATCAAGCTACAAGGAGTTCTCTGACAGGTATCACAGAATTGTGATTAGCTTGGTACAGCTTGATATTTTATGGCTATACTTATATTATATATAATAGCCTGATCTAGAGTTTGCCGGGCAGGGTGCTCCGTCACAAACAGATAGAGATCCTGCCAGCCAAACTCTCAGTCCGCACCTCATTTACAGAGTGGCGGACCTTAAGTATTCTTTTGATAGAGCCCACATTGGCTCCGTCAATGGAATACTCGCCCCAACGGCACAGTGGAGTGAGGGTCAGTGGAGGAAGGGCATTACCTCACTATTTAGGGTGAACAGTGTAATGCATTTTTTTCCTTTCTTTCACCACCAGGAAACACCTGGTAGTAAGGGACAGGAAAAAATCAAGAAAGACCACTGCAAAAGTCTCAGGGTTGGGGGGCCATTAGGTTTCTGTTTCTCAAAAACAAACTCCTGCTTTCAGAGTTTGTTTTTGAAAGGCAAAATAAGTTAAACGTTTGGTGGATGGCTGCCAAAACAGATGCCGACGTTCACCAAACTTTTAATACATTGAAAGAAACTGCTGTGATGACAGTTCTCTAAAATCTACAGAGATCAGTGGCAGCCACCACCAATCTAAGGTTAAGGGGCGGCGCGGCGGCCGGTTGGTGGGGGTAGGAGAATAATAATACATTTTTTTTTTTAAAAAGACATACCTGATGCTGCTGACCGCCTCGGTGCTCCTCTCCAACTCTCCTTCTGACAGTCCATGGTCCACAGCACAGGCTCCCCAACCAAAACAGGCGCAGCTCTCATACCTAGCATGAGAGAAGCGCCTGGATTGGCCTGAGCGGGTTGGTCTGATGCTCGCTCAGGCACAGGGAGCCTGTGGCTTTTCTTCAACCGCGCTGTGCAACACAGCTGAGTTGGAGAAATATAAGTGTGCATGTCTGTTTGGCTGGCCTAAGACAGCCGGCCAAACTGACATATGCACTTATAAGTGCCCACAACTCCTCCTCCCTGCCATGGCCAGGCCCCGCCCAAGACTCCATAGCTCAGTCAGGCTGCTCAGGCAGTGATAAATAAAATTATAATAAAATTGTTTTATTATCATTTTATTTTTCATCTGCTGGCAGTGGGGCGACGCAAAAAAATACAAAACAAAATTCTATTCTAGGGCAAAAATAACATCTCTAATCTACTTTTGGGTAAACTAGCAACCCCTCACCACCTTCCTCCACTCCCCAGA
Source organism: Calotriton arnoldi (assembly GCA_963921515.1). Lineage (NCBI taxonomy): Eukaryota > Metazoa > Chordata > Amphibia > Caudata > Salamandridae > Calotriton > Calotriton arnoldi. The sequence continues at coordinate 1,236,391 of CAWUFW010004136.1, read as the reverse complement.
GAAGATTCTTTTCAAACCATGCATTTTAGAAACCATGGAGAGACTGCCGGACATTAGGTCCAGGATTGGGAATCTAAGTGTTCAGATTTTAACTGGAGGTAAAGTTTAGCGACACCAGCCTTTCAGCTGTCCCTCTGTGTCAAAGGAACAGATATTGGCACCTTCCAATTTCAAATAACCCACGTAGGCCACTTCCAACTCGTTGTTGGGAATCACAGGTTAGCTAGTTATGTAGGCGTCTTGCTGATTGTGCAACACATGTGCACAATCCACCAACACAAAAAATTGCATGCAGTACCCTTCTGTCTCTTATAACCTTAAATCTTATATTTACATCATATTTAAATTACATCTGCATTTGGTATTACCAAGGAGAACATGCTAATACATAAACAAGGATTGTGATCCGCTTTGTCCTTACCTTAAAAAGACTGCAGTCCCCGGAACCTTCCCAACCCCTGTGCACATACAGAATTTTAGCTTAAACATGGCATCTGCTTACCTTCTCAAATACTGCGCACAGGTCTCTGCAGTGTGGGATAGGTGGTTTTGCGGTGCCAGCCATTGGGGGCAAAAGGAATCTCTTTTCTGGCTCGCCAACTGTTTCGGCGTGACAAAACTCCCAATACTGGAATAAACACACAGACTCTTCTTGGCAATGCAAAGACAGTATTTACTAACTGTCGCGGCAGGGAGAAAAACAATGCAGACAGCATATCAGCCCTGCTCAGGCTATCTTTGGGGTTTTCCCCCAATGCCTGTTCTCAGACAGGCCTTTTTATACAAATCAATACAATACTTTATTACACCTAGTAAATAATAGTTGACATGCAAGTTACAGATTTAAGATGGGAAAAACACTCAGACATGTGACCTCATAGTCCTGAATTCCTGAACCTAACCATTACACATTATTCATTATACTTCTAACAATGCTTAATGACAGAGCATTCTTTGGCCTATGAATGCGTGTGTGTTTCATGGTAGATGCAATTTATTTGAAGTGTGTGCTGGCAGCATTGTGTGCCTGAGACCATTGTGGGCTCAGGACTTAGTTTTTTCCCTGCACCCATTTTTTAATAAAGCACCTGTGTGCTCTGGATTAATTTGATTATGAACCCATTGTCTAATCAGGCCACAATCTGTTTGAAGGCATGGTGTGAGCGGGGGGACTTGTGTGCTGATGTTGTAAATGCTTTCAAGTCTGTTAGACATGAGTTGTCCTTTAACTGAAAACTCTTTTACGTTTCCTATTTCACTACATTCTTAAGTGAACTTTTTACCTTGCTCGTGTCAGTGTGGAAGTTGGGCCTAAACTGGTTTTTAACCATAAACAGCTAAAGGGTTTCTGTTGGGCTTGATGTTGCGCAATATTTTCATGTTTCATATGTTTTTACAGCATGTTAATTTTTTATATTTCCTACAACAAAACCACCCAGAACTCAGCAGCCAGAAACATCCTTAATCTTCCACACAGAACTCACATCACACCACATCTCAAGAAGCTCCACCCTTTTCCAAAGAGGCTTGCCATGACAGGGATACTGCTGGTGGCGTCCCTCTGGAGATACAGCTCACATTCTTTGAGAACATGCCTCCCTTGCGCAGTACTGGGCTGCAGCTTGGGACACAATGAGGACTGTATTAGACATATCTAGCAATCTGATGAGCCACGTAACACTCTTGCATGACACTGCCAAATATCCGGAACTTACCCATCACTAACCTCTGCGGTTTTCTGCTGCACTAGCTGTGGCAAAGCTATGCATATTGCATCAGTGGAGAACCAGCCTATGCCCTAATATCCAGGCATGGACCCAAGAAATGCACACGAGAGCTTGTGATTTATCATTTGAATTATCAAATGGACAAATTTGCCATGACTTGGGGTGCATTCTTTGAATATGCTACTGGTTGAGGTGATCCCAATAGCCACCTGTGCCGGATTGTGGACATACTACTCTCTTCTTTACTTTTCCTGTGCTTTATGATATGGGAAGGTTTATTTCTTATGTGGGATTAGAGGATGACGAGTCCCCCTGGGCTACAATGTTGAGTGGTTTCTTTATGGGGGGGTTTTCCCTTTGACTCTTAATGTTTTGGGAATTTGTTTCTCCCTTTTCCGCTTCCTCCTCACCTGTGCAGATGTACAAGTATATATTTGAAACCTGAGTATAATACTGAGGCTTTATAACTGTATGGTTTAGTATTCAGTACAGTTCTACTGCTTGCTTTACCTTTGGGAGGGATGGGTAGGCTTCTGCAGTGATATTGTATTTGTGATTTATACAGTAACAAGGATGACTATACCTGATGTAGTTCTCTACCAAATATTTTGTACCCCTTCCTAAGACTTATTACATGTATAGCATGAAGTACAAATACTAAAAAAGAATTATTAAACAAAAAAAAGAAAGCTGAATGAAAATTGCCTCATTCAATGAAGATAGACTCTATATTGTTTACACTTTTTTCCAGGAACCTTGATGTGAGAAGAGCTGTCTTAATTTACTTGGATAGAATAGCCCCCTTTAGTCAGTCCAATTCTTTTTTTTAAATTTTATCTCAGCTGAAAAGGAAAGGAAGCATGCTGTTCAGACTCTGAGTCAGTGGGTAAAGTTGGTGATTCCATTGGCCTGTCAAATGCAGAAGTTTCCTTGTCACCTAAGAGTACAGGGTAGATTCACAAGGGATATGGTGGCATCATGTATCGAATCTCAGGGTCCTTCTTTGCTAGAGTTATTGTATAACAGCTACTTGGGTATCTCCGTCAAATTGTGTGAAGCATTACAGACTCTTAAAAATTATTGTAAGGATATTTTTGGTGCGAGAGCTCTCTCTAAAGTAATGTATTAATAAAGGTTGCACATTAAATGTGTGATTCTCTGCACCTCTCTTGCGCCATATTCTTCTTAATTTGTCTGTCCCCGCTAATTGCTTTGGAATTTCGTCAATTTATAGTGCCTGAAATGAGAAAGTGATGAGGAAGTAATGTTTACTATTCTATTATGCTGATTCATTCTTCCTTGTTTCAATCATGACTTGATACTCTTCCTCGTATGATGGGCAGCCGGTCAAGAATGAAGGGGAAAGGAGGAATAATTAGGATAAAGTTTGGTATGTTTGGGATGTACTGGGGGTGAGTGATGTGCTTATAGCCGGGGCTAAGTGGGCTAATTTGCACATATGTTTGAGATTTGAGCTGTTAAGCAGAAGATCTGTCTACCAGAGATGTCGTGCCTCAATTTGTAATGAATCAAATGAGAACGAATGGTTCAGAGTAGTGGAATTAGCAGCACGTAATTTAAAAATTACAAGTTGGGTGGAGCAGTATCCCCGGGTCGAGTAACACCCTACCCTAATTCGATCATGGTAAAACCAAATATGTGTCTGCACATCTTTTCATCCTGTTCAAAGCAGGAGGATTATGTGCGCTGAAACAGGCCCAAAATAGGGTGAAACATGTAGATTTGGAACTCCATATCCTGGCATGTTTTCCTTGATTCCAGGCCAAAAAACACATGTTGCCCAATCATAGGGAGGAGGTGGGGGGAAAACCAGGCCAGGGCATGTGATAATGATGATACCCAAATTCTCTTGACTTCATAATATAGTGGTGCTTTCTTAGTTTGTTTCATCATAAAATGTTATTAAGACATGTTAAAGAGAGGTCACCTATTGGTACCTGGCTACCGTGAGTTGCAAGCTAAATAAGAAGATTGCATGAACAAATCCAGGGCTGGTGCTACGGGGAGGCTAGGTCATAACTGGAGTAATGTGAGACACTAATGCTAGCTCCTAGATACTGAGCAGCATAGGGTTCATCATTGCATATCTGGTTTATCACTTTAAAGATTATTAGCATTTCATAAATTTACAAATGCATGGAAGGAGAAAGTTGATGTTACGGTTTTCCTTGATTTTGAATACCTGAGCAAATTGCTAGTGCGGTCTGTAGTGGCAAGTGTCTTGCAATCAGTGCTTAAGTTAAGCCGGCAGTAGCGGCCCGTGGTGGGAGTGCTGCCGGACGGTGACGTGGGGCGGGGGAGGGGCAGGGTGGGGGGTAGTAAAGTACGGAATACGGACGAATAGAGGTAAGTAGGCATATAAATAAATAAAACGAATTTCGTTGCGCGCGCTGCATCGCCAAATGCGGGTCACTGTGGGTCCAATGTACAAATGTTTGAGGGAAAGTTGTTACTTTCTCCAGGCTAGTGTGACTCGCTCAAGAATTCCATCTGAATGACAGGGTTACTCTTCTAAATCAGCTTTGGGAATTAACCCTAATCCTACTCCTGATCCACTTAATTTCTATGATAATCTACTTTAGCATCAGTGATTTTGAGTTTTTTCTGTTTTTTCAATGGTTCGCTTTCATATTGCAATGTACATTGTTTCTCACCACCAGAGCAGAAAAATAATTTTGTTTTCCATTTTTGCAGCCAGGATACTGGGGTTTGGGCAACTTGATACAAGCTTGCACTTCCTGTGACTGTGACATTGGTGCAGCCAACAGTAACTTGTAAGTACACACTAGTTATTATATTTTATGTCTGATGAACAGTTTAGTGGTGGTGTTATTTTATCAAAATTGTATGACAGCTTTACCTACACCTAAGAGAAGCTTCTAACCCCTATGATTAGTTGAAGATCAGCCATGTATTTTGCAGCCTATAGTCTGCATTCATACTACAATTACGCAAATATTTTCTGCAGAAAAGATAGTGGATTAATTTTGTATTCGTTTTGTGCTGTGCACCTACGATCTATGACTCACTCCCCTTTCAGTTACAGCAGGTCATGTGTTTCCTCACCTAAAGGCAGGGCCACTAGAATTATGAGGCTGGGGAGCTCCAAACTATGTGGTAGGGTTGACTAAATTATGCGGCAAGACAAGGCAAATTATGCTGTATAATGCAGCACATTTTTTGATAGCATTTCTTCATTCTTTTGTCATTTCTATACGTGGAAATACTGTCACAAAGGTGTCGTGTCATCAGTACCAGTATAACAACCATATACAGAAATAAGCAACTAAAGATGACCAGTTAACCTTTGCGAAGGGCCTCCCACTGTGCGTGAACACATTTTGCAACGTTTTAGTAACTTTGTTCTGTTTGAGCTACAAACAATTTTTTTGTTAAAGTCTGCAGATTATCCTGTAGATGATTTAGGTGGCAAATGCGGAAAATCCATTATTACGCTAAAAAACGCAGTGGCCGCAGAATCCCATAATGGCATAATTCCAGTGGCCCTGCCTAAAGGTCTTTTATTGAACAGGTATTTCACAGAGAAACCATTATTCTGCCTTTGCCATGACCCCCAATTGGTAATTCTGCCCTTGTACGCCCCCTTTACACACACCTTGTCCTAACTGTGAAACATGAATCCTTTTTTTAAAATCTGGCTTGATGCCGTAGCTTTCAGAACTCCTATTGTTGCCAGTTCTTTAAAATATGCATATGTGCGGGCTTTGTCACAATATGCTTGGATTGCCATAAATGAGGAACTATTTTACTTTTTGAAAGTTCACAGACTCATCAACATTAAAATTTCCATCTCATAGATGCATTATATATAGAAAGCAATAGTTTTTTTTTGTTTTTCACTGCTGCAGGTTTTTTTCATTGGCTTAGTATATCTTATCATTGCAAGCAATGCCTATTACTTTCTATAATGCTTGCAATGCGTTTTGTACATGTGAAAAATTCCTACCTTGCTAATTTATATTGCTAATTTATATTTTTGATGTGTTTTTTAACTGTGTGCCTCTCTGCAACCTGCTTTAGGAATGCATAATTATTCTCTCCAAAGTTACATGCAGACTCCGACGCCCTCCATGCCTGGTTCATGGTGTGTATGTAGATCTGCATATAAACAATTAGCAGGATAGGGATGTCGTTTTCTTAACAGATAAACTGGTGGTACAAAAACTTATACATATACAGCAGCACCAATAGATTTCATGTGTATCCAATAGCATGCAAAACATTGCCGTATATGTTCGTTGCTTCTTCTTCATATAGGCTCTTCTCTGGAAAATTCTCAGTAAATAACGACTACCGATCATTAATATGTGGCTAATGACAAATCATTATAAAATGACGAACAATAGAAATAGCCACAAATACATGAATACCCACCTGGTGCAGCTCTAACAGCAATAGTAGAGAAAATCCAATCAAAAAAGTCCGAAAGGAAAAACTCCTTAACATAGGGTTTATTTATTCACTACTGTACCTTCTTTGGGACACCTTTTACAACTCAACAGTGCTCCAATTCTAAAAGGATCAAAATACAGACACCAAATAACAAACAAATAACGTGTTTCAAGTGACTGGTAGCAGCCAGTGTTGTAATAAATTGATGTGTCAACAAAAAGTGAATGCCAACAAATGTCCACCGTCTTCCTGTTAAAATTACAAATTTGGGTTTTGTAATGTTAACAGGAAACTTAGGGCATGATTTAGAGTTTTGCTAAACTCTTGGTTCACCTCCCTTATTCAGAGATGGACAGATCTCAAGATTTTCTGTGGACAGAGCTGCCATTGACTCCATCAATAGAAAGGTTCCTCCAGTGACCTGATGGAGTAGAGAATGGCAGCTGTCCACTAAACATTTTGCACATTGAAGTGGACCACCATGATGACGATCCCCTTCAAGATACAAAGATGACAACTGGGCTTGTAGTCCCTAGGATGGCAGAGGTAATGTCCTCTGCCCAGTGCTTAATTTGTTAAAACTAAGTACTGTGCCAAAGTTTGGTCAGAAGTTCGTGGCCATGCTACAAATATTGGGCCTGCCAAATACCAAGGCAGTGAAATTTTGATTTCACCTCATGCTTCTTTCATTTACCCCAGACCAGCTTCTTTATCTAACTTTCACATGTGCCCCCAGGCCACATCACTGAGGCCAAGGGGGATGGGGCCCTGCATGGGGGCCCCAAAGACACTTTCTGACAGCCTTTTCATAATGGTCGGTCCACCATGAAAAGGCTGTCAAACTGACATCCTAATCCCTACAGCGGTGCCTCCGCAGGTACTGCCCCCATTGGAGGGATTAGGCCCCAACCGCACCCCCACCGGCTCCATATCGGAGGCGGCGATCTTTCTCTGAGCCCAAATCGCTCCGACCGTCGGCATTATGCCCAGGTGACCAGTAAAGATTATTGCTACATAAGGATTAATACTGATTGCCTGTTCTTAATGAGAAAGATAATGATGTATACTATGTCTATATGTCAAGGTGTAATGTTTGAATGTATCTTCACTTGGTCAGCCGGCCTAAAGTCCATATTATCTGAAGTGTATATACATTGAGACCCCATCGGGTGAGTAGCTGCACTTAATAAACCCATGATTGATTGATTCATTGATTTAGAATATAATGTAATATATTCTGTTAGTATCCACAGATGGATACACCTTGGTTCTCTGGTCTAACATCATTAGTTCAAGAATGAATACCAGGAGTCGGTATTCTTATTAACCCCTTCGCTGCTAGGCCTTTCCCCCCCTGTGCTAAGCCTTTTTTTTGCTATTTGGGGTAGTTCGCGCTTAGGCCCCTGTAACTTTTTGACCACATAAGGTATCCATGCCAAATTTGCGTCCTTTTCTTCCAACATCATGGGGATTCTAAAGGTACCCAGGGTTTGTTGATTCCCCTGGAGGGGACCCAGAAATTAGCCAAAATACAGCTACATTTTGGGCGTTTTGGGAAAAATGCGAAAAAAGGGCTACAGATGAAAGGGTCTGGTTTTTTCCCTGAAAATGGTATCAAAAAAGGGGTTGTGGGGCTGAAATCACCATCTTCCAAGCTTTCAGGGACAAGCAGACTTTTGTCCGAAAACCAAAAACTTTTACACAGTTTTGGCATTTTTCTGGGACATAGCCTATTTTTGCTATTTTTGTGCATTCAACCTCCTTCCAGTTAATGATAGAAATGGGTACAAAAGCAATAATGGCTCCTGGAAAGTTATAAATTTTTATAAAGTAGACAAAATTCTGAATTCAGCAAGGGGTCATTTGTGTAGATCCTTTAAGTTTTCTTTATAGAAACTAGCAGTTAAATAAGGGAAAAATTGAAAATTAGTTGAAAAAAACAGCTATTTGTGTCAACGTTTTCACCTGTAACTTCTTCTAATTATGACAGCTATTTGAAAGCAATATACCGTTATAACCGCTGGACCTTTCTGGTTGTGGGATATATAGGACTTGTAGGTTCACCAAGAACCCGACGAACCCAGAGCCAATAACTGAGCAGCGTCTTGCAATGGTTTTTTATTATGTACCGGGTATATAGTAATTATTTTGGGAAAATGTATACATGGAAAAATCGGTATGAAAGACACCTATGTATTTCTGAAATGGGAACTAAATGTAGAGTTTAGAAACAGTAGATATTTGCACATTTCCGAAATTGGGAGTAGCCATACTAGCATGTGAATTATAGGTCATTTTTCAAAATGACTTATTTTTTACACATTGTCTTTCATTTGGAAGGCAGAAATGCATCAAAAGTCAATAGGTAATAACAGTTGCTCAACAATTCTGTGTTACCCTAAGTCTCCCGATAAAAATGGTACCTCACTTGTGTGGGTAGGCCTAGTGCCCGCAACAGGAAACGGCTCAGAACGCAACGTGGACACACTTTATTTTTACAGTGAAAAATGACCCTTTTTTTGCAAAGTGCCTAGCTGTAGTTTTTTAACCCTAGCTCTGCCGGCACCTAGGGAAACCTAGCAAACCTATACATTTTTTAAAACTAGACACCCAGGGGAATCCAGGATGGGGTGACTTGACTGGCGCTCACCAGGTTCTGTTACCCAGAATCCCTTGCAAACCTAAACAATTGTCCAAAAAAACACATTTTCCTCACTTTTCTGTGGTGGAAAGTTCGGGAATCGGCGTGGATCCACAAAATTCCACCCACCCAGCGTTCCCCAATGTCTTTCGAGAAAAACAGTACCTCACTTGTGTAGGTAGGCCTAGTGCCCGCGACAGGAAACGGCCCAAAACGCAACGTGGACACACCACATTTTCACAGTGAAAAATGACCCTTTTTTTGCAAAGTGCCTAGCTGTAGTTTTTTAACCCTAGCTCTGCCGGCACCTAGGGAAACCTAGCAAACCTATACATTTTTTAAAACTAGACACCCAGGGGAATCCAGGATGGGGTGACTTGACTGGCTCTCACCAGGTTCTGTTACCCAGAATCCCTTGCAAACCTAAACAATTGTCCAAAAAAACACATTTTCCTCACTTTTCTGTGGTGGAAAGTTCGGGAATCGGCGTGGATCCACAAAATTCCACCCACCCAGCGTTCCCCAATGTCTTTCGAGAAAAACAGTACCTCACTTGTGTAGGTAGGCCTAGTGCCCGCGACAGGAAACGGCCCAAAACGCAACGTGGACACACCACATTTTCACAGTGAAAAATGACCCCTTTTTTGCAAAGTGCCTAGCTGTAGTTTTTTAACCCTAGCACTGCCGGTACCTAGGGAAACCTAGCAAACCTATACATTTTTCAAAACTAGACACCCAGGGGAATGCAGGATGGGGTGCCTTGAGTCGCTCTCACCAGGTTCTGTTACCCAGAATCCCTTGCAAACCTAAAAAATTGACAAAAAAAACACATTTTCCTCATTTTTCTGTGGTGGAAAGTTCTGGAATCTGCGTGGATCCACAAAATTCCACCCACCCCGCGTTCCCCAAAGTCTTCCAAAAACAACGGTACCTCACTTGTGTGGGTAGGCCTAGTGCCCGCGACAGGAAACAGCACAAAACGCAACGTGGACGCACCACATTTTCACAGTGAAAAATGACCCTTTTTTTGCAAAGTGCCTAGCTGTAGTTTTTGAACCCTAGCTCTGCCAGCACCTAGGGAAACCTAGCAAACCTATACATTTTTGAAAACTAGACACCCAGGGGAATCCAGGATGGGGTGACTTGACTGGCTCTCACCAGGTTCTGTTACCCAGAATCCCTTGCAAACCTAAAAAATTGTCCAAAAAACCACATTTTCCTCACTTTTCTGTGGTGGAAAGTTCTGGAATCTGCGTGGATCCACAAAATTCCACCCACCTCGCGTTTCCCAAAGTCTTCCAAAAACAACGGTACCTCACTTGTGTGGGTAGGCCTAGTGCCCGCGACAGGAAACAGCGCAAAAGGCAACGTGGACACACCACATTTTCACAGTGAAAAATGACCCTTTTTTTGCAAAGTGCCTAGCTGTAGTTTTTTAACCCTAGCTCTGCCGGCACCTAGGGAAAGCTAGCAAACCTATACATTTTTTAAACCTAGACACCCAGGGGAATCCAGGATGGGGTGACTTGACTGGCTCTCACTAGGTTCTGTTACCCAGAATCCCTTGCAAACCTAAAAAATTGTCAAAAAAACACATTTTCCTCACTTTTCTGTGATGGAAAGTTCGGGAATCGGCGTGGATCCACACAATTCCACACACACCGCGTTCCCCAAAGTCTTTCGAGAAAAACAGTACCTCACTTGTGTGGGTAGGCCTAGTGCCCGCGACAGGAAACGGCCCAAAACGCAACGTGGACAGACCACATTTTCACAGTGAAAAATTACCCCTTTTTTGCAAATTGCCTAGCTGTAGTTTTTGAACCCTAGCACTGCCGGCACCTAGGGAAACCTAGCAAACCTATACATTTTTCAAAACTAGACACCCAGGGGAATCCAGGATGGGGTGCCTTGAGTGGCTCTCACCAGGTTCTGTTACCCAGAATCCCTTGCAAACCTAAAACATTGTAAAAACAAAAACACATTTTCCTCACTTTTCTGTGGTGGAAAGTTCTTGAATCTGCGTGGATCCAGAAAATTCCACCCACCCCGCGTTCCCCAAAGTATTCCAAAAAAAATGGTACCTCACTTGTGTGGGTTGGCCTAGTGCCCGCGACAGGAAACAGTGCAAAACGCAACGTGGACACACCACATTTTCACAGTGAAAGATTACCCTTTTTTTGCAAAGTGCCTAGCTGTAGTTTTTTAACCCTAGCTCTGCCGGCACCGAGGGAAACCTAGCAAACCTATACATTTTTGAAAACTAGACACCCAGGGGAATTCAGGATGGGGTGACTTGACTGGCTCTCACCAGGTTCTGTTACCCAGAATCCCTTGGAAACCTAAACAATTGACAAAAAAAACACATTTTCCTCACTTTTCTGTGGTGGAAAGTCTTGGAATCTGTGTGGATCCACAAAATTCCACCCACCCCGCGTTCCCCAAAGTCTTCCAAAAACAACGGTACCTCACTTGTGTGGGTAGGCCTAGTGCCCGCGACAGGAAACAGCGCAAAAGGCAACGTGGACACACCACATTTTCACAGTGAAAAATGACCCTTTTTTTGCAAAGTGCCTAGCTGTAGTTTTTTAACCCTAGTGATCCAGCGCGATATTAGCAAACAGCATTCATACACCAGATACTCACTTGGGCCCATACATTCATACTACGCTAATACTTACGCTGGGTTTTATCAGTTATACTCTTATATCAAAAATCCCTGCTACCAATTACCTTCTGATTGAAGAGTAATGACTTACCAATGAATCCTTTGCTAATTGGGAAGTTTAAAATGAGTGACATTCATTATAGTACATAATCCTGAAATAACCACTGAGTCAGGAAGTTTTAAAATGTTTATCTAAAGATTTAGCAGAGTAAGATACAGAACCACACGGTACTTAATCGCAATACCCAAGATGAAGCATAGAATAACTATTGCTAATCAATGACGGTCCCTCAGAAAAGGAGACGATAGAGACAGCAGCGCAACTAAAGGTTGCATTATATTTACCTAAGTGTGAGAACCAAACCCCTTGGCCAAGGAGTTGGAAAGAATAGGACCCAGGAAGGATGAAGAGCAAAGACCTCCTCCAGGATCAGGACAGGACCGGTGACCTCTCTACAACGACGCCTGCGTCGTTCCCCTCTCTGATACTCGACTTCTCCTCGATTCGCCCGTGTCTTCCTTCTAATGGACTCCGCCGCCCCCTCCTCAGGACCTCTCTGGACAGCGATTCAGTCTGCAACCGATCAGCTTGGCAGTCTGGAGCTAAGAGCTTGACAGCATGGACGCCTGTTCTGTTGCAGCATCTCCTTCTTGAACGCCTGCTCCTAACTACGCTAACTAATAAACTAATTCTAAATCTATTATACCCTTCTACGCCCATGTACCTCCCCTTAATGTTGCTAAAATATGGGACCACTACTTCTGATTGGACAGGGACAGGGGGTGGATTCTCACACCATATGATTTGCCTTGTATTTCTGAAGCCTATTGTTTTTAAACTACCGCCCCTTCAATTTAATACATTTGCTTTATTTCCCACCCGTCTCACGACAAAATTGACAATTTATTCATATAAAATGTTGCTTTTCGATGACAACATCTTGGTATGTAGTGGTGTCGGCCAGCAGGTCATGGCCTTGGGTGATGTCCAAGTTGACTTCATCTTTTTCTTTCTCGTCTGCCTCTCAGGGCGCATGTGCGGAATCTTTGTCACACAAGCTTTCAGTTCACCAACCCCAGGCCCAAGTTACGAACTAATAAAAGTCAAAGAAGAAAACATTAAAATCACAAATAAAATGTTTCACTGTATGCCCACTCTTTCTACTCTATTCCCATTTAATTATAAATTCTATCCCGCATTAATAGCGTTAGAGAAACGACAGTTTAATAATGACATGAGAGCAAGCTGAAGCATGTGAAAACATCAAGCGGCCATTTTAATGCACATTGCGCAGAAGCAGAAATTTCCCACCAAGCAAAGAAAGACGTCACATCACGTGATGTGGTTGGGACATGCGCAGTAGGGTTCCCGCGCTTTAGCGGCCATTTTGGATTACAGACAAGCGTTATTCATTAGTAAAACACATAGGCAAGCATCCTTACTATTCGTGTAGTGTATGCAAGGATTAGTTAGAGACAATACAAGTTTAATAAGTTAATACTATGAAGAGATTGCGTACGAGCAAGTCTCATTTATGAGTCCTTGCTCCATCAATCCCCTCTCTGATGGCGTTTCTGAGCCATCAAAATACTACCCACAATCAGATGCCAACTTCTAGCAAATAGTTTCACTCTTATTTTTACATTTTCTATTTTTACCATCTCCTTTCAATTTCTTGTATAATTCACTTCTCCATTCTTCAAGTTCTATTTCATCTAATTTTCTCTTTCCCTTTCCTGTCACATTATATGTTCCCTTCTTTCTACAACATTTGCACCATATTATTATTGTCAGTGCTATTATTGCTATTCCTGCTAAGGGTACTAATAGTTGACCTATAAGTCCTTTTCCTACATTAGCAAAGCAGGTACCAATTGACACAATACTATTTCTCAATCTTTCCCATACACTATCAACTTCCAGTGGTTTTAGTTCCTTCTCAAGTTTAGTTATATTCTGTATATACGTTCCAATTTCCGCACTCTTATCAGGAATATAAGTGCAACAGTGTTTTGTCTTCAATAATTTACAGACTCCGCCATCTTTTGCCAATATAATATCAAGAGCAAGTCTATTTTGCATCACCATAGATCTAATCGCAACCATCTCCGCATTAATCATTAGAAATCCTCCAGCAGTATCCGTTTATAAACGATCAACCACCGTAGACAATTTACATATTTTCCTTGAGTTCAGAATTATTCCCACTGAAGGTATCAATGCACCAAATATATCACCTACAATTTCAGAAAAACAAGCTCTTTTACTACGTATTAATTCACTATTGTTTTCATTGCTCCCAGTGTTTCTTTTTACGTGGTATATCTTTGGAAATACTATTCCAAAATAACAACTTCCATACCAACGTGCAGGAAGCCTAAAGTAAGCCTTATTCCCACACACATAATAGATTCCAGGAAAAACTGAATCTGTTCCTCCTTTGATTCCCCAACCTCCAAGAATTAAGAAATTATGTTCACATTCACTGGTACCGATGAAAACATTGTTATAATCAGTTTTTAACCTATGTAGACAAATTTTTCCTGTCTTTACAAAATCCAGAGCCATAGCAGCTTGAGCCTTGACAGGTGTGTAACTCCCTTCCTTCTCAGCCCAAGGTGGCAAATGAGCCTTATGCTCAGAAGCTTTCTTTTGAAAATCTTGTCTTCTATCTTCTACTAAATTCAAAAATATCTTTTCTTCTTCATGTAAAGAACATGTTAGATTGTGTCTATGTGCATGTGTTATGTCTATTGATTTCATTGTTAAGAAAAATTCTCCCATAAACTGTGCGTCTTGACTACTAAGCACTGGGTTCATACTCTTCCGAATCGGAACCTCAGAAAATATCACATCTAGGTTTGAATAATAATACTGAAGTCTCCCTGTTCTATAAAATAAACTAGACAAAACACTACATGATATGCCATATGTCAGTGGTAAGTGATGATATGTTAATCCTTCTGCTACTGATTCAGGTAACTTCATACAGACATAACAATTACTAACTTCCATTGTGTCTACATACTGAAACAATAACTTTGTGAAAACATTTAAACTAGTGTCGTTATCAGCTATTTCATGATGAAACTCTGGTTCATTTTCTGCCATTAGTTCTACTCTATTGCCCTTCATGTTTGCTGTCCTCTCCTTAGTTTCATTATTATTTCTTTTATCCATTATCATAAGGTAAGGAACTGCTACAATCAGGACTAACCATACTATAAGCACCATTACTAGACTACATATGCATATTGCACAGCATCTTCTACAACATCTCTGTTTTGGTCTCCCAGCAACTCTATCGTCAGGCATTTTCGACAAGGAAGATCGCTCTTCTTATCTATTTCCTCTTTTCTTTATATGACTCTTTTGCTTAGTCAAGGTGGTCTTGTTTCTTTCTCGTACGTTAGTTCTGCACTTGTTCCTTCGTCACCACTTTCACTTGACTCTGAACTTTCGTAATCTTCAAGAATGATGTAAGTCCAATCAGGACCCTTGAATTTGTTATTCACAAGTTTCAGTCTTTTACTTCTTCTTTTCTTAGTTTTATTCTGTTGTTCAGTTTGGCTTGTTACTTCATTTACTTGATCTGGATCTTCACTTCTGGTTGTTATGTGGTATTTTACTCTTTTAATGACACTTGGCCAATGATCTCCTTTTCTTGTTTTCTTTGTTTGAACTATTTCTTTATCTTCGTCTTCAGAAATCTTTTTATTTTCACTGCTTAGCACTGTTTCTTTTTCTGCAATTACTGTTTTTCTTTCTTGCTTTTTTTCAGGTCTGATTTGTTTTTCTTCAGCAGCTCCACTGTGAGTTTCCAATAATTGACCTTGTGCTTGATTTATTTCTTCATGTTCATTTTTCTCGAGATCTTGTTCTTTTGTGTACTTTTCTGGATCTAACTTGTTCTGATCAGGGCTTATTGCACTTTGTACTTCTGCAGCCTGACCGGATTCTTCTAAACCTGTCTGTCCCTGCTCAAAATGTATTAGTTCTTCGTTAATTTGAGCCCAGTTTCCTTTCCCTATCTGACCTTGCTCAGGTTCTCTTATTGTCTCTTCTTCTTTTTCCTGAGCTGCTTCTTCTTCACCTATCTGATCTTCTTCGATCTCCTCAAATCTTGTTTGACCTCTTGTTCTGTGGTAAGCTTCAGGAATTTCTACCACCGGTATCCAGTCCTGACTTGTGCTCGGTTGTTCTTTTTCAGCTTCTCTTGAATCTCGAGCCTGAGATTCCTCAGCTGGGCAACCTTCAGCTCCTCAGTGATTGATGCTGTCTGAGGATTTTCTTCTTCAGGATCCGGTACTCTTTTAGTGTGGCTTACGTGAATCCAATTAGGAAATCCTGCACACTTCACTGCTGTATTTGTAGTCAGTATGACTTGACAAGGACTGCCCCATCTAGGTGATAGACACGTTTCTCTGGTGTGATTCTTCACTACCACCCAGTCACCAGGATTCAGATCATGTTCTTGTTCAGGCTGCCTAGAAACTGCGTCTTCTCCAACCTGGTGAGAGACAGAACGCACTAGGTCAGCCAGTCCTTTACAATAGTCCAGTACCATATCATCAGATATATTCAGCAGTTTGTTTGTGGGAACATGTGTTTGTCTCATTGCTCTTCCCATCATTATCTTGTGGGGGCTCAATCCTGTATTTTTGTCAGGTATGCTTCTGAGTCCCATTAAAACAAGTGGTAATGCATCTGGCCACTCTAATGATGTTGATGCACACATTTTTCCCAATCTTGACTTTATAGTGCCATTCAATTGTTCAACCACTCCAGAAGCCTCTGGACGATATGCACAGTGCAGTTTCTGTTTAATTTGGAATGCTTCACAGATTATTTGGATCACTTCACTGTTAAAATGTTTTCCTCTATCTGATTACAAAGTTACTGGGAAACCAAACCTAGGAATGAGCTCTCGTAGCAACAGTTTTGCGACTGTAATGCTATCATTTCTCCTGGTAGGGTAAGCCTCCACCCACTTTGAAAACAGACACACTATGACTAGTACATATTTCAACCCTCTACATGGTCGTAACTGTATAAAGTCGAACTGGAGTCTTATAAAAGGACCCTCTGCCTTTCCAATTTTTCCAAACCCAATTATTGTCTTCCGCCCTGGATTATGCATCTGGCAAGTTAAACATCTCTGGCAAAGACTCTCTGCAACAGCCCTGAACTTCGGATTGTACCAGTTTTGTCTAAAAAGCCTAATCATTGCATCTCTCCCTATGTGTGTGTCTCCATGATACATTCTGGCCATTTGTGAGAGTAAACAGTCTGGCATGACTGGTCTGCCATCAGCACTGATCCACACTTCATCATCTCCTCTTTGGGAACAACCCACTTTGATCCACAAATTCTTTTCATTTTCATCGACATCATCTTGTAATCTCTTTACATCATTCCAAGTTTCAGGTGGCATATACAGCATAAGTTGGCAGCTGATTCCCATTCTTTCCACCCTCTTATTGACTGACAATCTATTTTTGGCACAATGTTGGGTCACCAGATCTGCATATCTGTTGCCGACTACCACCCAGTCATCTCCTGACTGGTGTGCGGCACACTTCACCACAGCCAATTCTTTTGGTGATTGTATTGCTTCCAGCAATTCCCTTACAAACTGTCCATTTTTAATGGGGGATCCTGGAGAAGTCATGAAATCCCTCTGCATCCATAGTTGGCCAAAATCATGCACAAACCCGTAACCATATTGACTATCGGTAAATATAGTTACTTTTTGATTCCTCCCAATTTTGCAAGCTTTTATCAACTCAATCAATTCAGCTACTTGTGCAGATTTGACTCCTGGTAAATAGGATGCTTCGACTATTCCAGTTAATTCACATACCGCATAGGCAGCAGTTAATTTACCATCTTCATGTCTTTGACATGAACCATCAACAAATAGCTCCCTGTCTGGTTTTCTGAGGGGCTGTTCTTCGATATCAGGGCGAGGTTTCGTACATAACTCTGTAATCTGTAAACAATCATGTTCATTTTCTTCGTTATCTTTAATTTTCTCATGATATGGGTCTGGTAGTAAGGTTGCTGGATTTATTATAGTACACCTTACCATGGTCACATTTTCAGCACCCATTATTATTCTTTCATATTTAGTCAGCCGACTAGGAGTAAGATGCTGTGTTCTTGTTCTTGTCAACAGAATCACAACGGCATGTGGAACATATACCTTTACAGGATGTCCCATCACAATTGACTCACTTTGTTCAATGCTCAAACAAGTAGCCGCCACTGCTTTTAAGCATCCTGGCAACGCGGCTGCCATTGGGTCCAATGTAGCAGAAAAATATGCTATAGGACGTCTGTCTACACCGTGTCTCTGGGTTAGGACAGAAAGTGCACAATTTTCTCTTTCATGACAGAATAATGCGAATTCTCTTTTATAATCCGGCATGCCTAGGGCTGGTGCTGAGCACAGAGCATTTCTCAATTTTACAAAAGCTCCTGCACTCTCATCATCCCAATCAACTGGGTCCTTTGCTTTCTTTCTTGTCATTTGAATTAGGGGCTTCGCTAACAAGGAAAATCCTAGTATCCATTGTCGACAGTAACCTACTATTCCTAGGAACATTCTTACTTCTCTTTGGGTTACAGGCATTTGCATTTTCTTAATCAATTGTACTCTTTCCGTGGTTATTCTTCTTTTTCCCCTCTCAATTTGGTGTCCCAGATATTTAACAGCTGTTGTACAAAACTGCAATTTTTCAGGTGAGACTTTATGCCCTTCTTCTGCCAAAAGATTAAATAGTGCTATGGAATCAACAACACAGTCCTCTCTGGTGTTCGATGCCACCAATAAGTCGTCGATATATTGCACTAGGACTGAGCTTCCTGGCATCACTAGTTTTTCAAGGCACTTTTTCAATATCTGATTGAAAATGGAAGGACTTTCCGTGTACCCTTGAGGAATACGATTCCATACATAGACTTTATTCTCAAATTTAAATGAGAAAAGATACTGGCTATCTGGATGCAATGGTATTGAGAAGAACGCTTGACATAAATCAATTACTGTGAACCATCCTGCACTCCAAGGGATTTGGTATAGAATTACTGCAGGATTTGGCACTATGGGACAACATGGTTCCACTATTTTATTTATTTTTCGCAGGTCCTGAACAATTCTATATTTTCCACTAGGTTTCTTTAGTCCCATGATTGGTGAATTACATGGGCTACTCATTACTTCTTTTAGTATGTTTTGTTCAACCATTCGATTAATTTCTTCAATGACTCCCGCTTTTACTTCTGCACTCATTTTGTACTGTCTGGTATTTGGGAAAATCGCACCTTCTTTTACAGTAATTTTAACTGGGTCTATTTTAACCATAAGTCCTACTTCTTTTCCTGTGAAATCCCAAACTATGGGGTTTACTGTACCTTTTAATTCTTCTGGCAACTCGTCTTTTGTTAATACCGAAAACATCTCATCTACTTCTGTACCCTGTTTTGCAATCATAATTTTATATACATGGTGTTCATCTGGTGTCTGAACTGCCACACCATCCGGTGTGCAGAAAATTGTGCAGTTCATTTTGCACAATAAATCCCTGCCTAATAAGTTTACTGGGCTAGAATCGCATACTACAAATTGATGCATTTCTCTGAAGTTTCCTATTTTAACTTCCATTGGTTCGGTAAGAGGTGTTCTAATCCTTTGATTAGCTACTCCCACTACTTGGATATTTTCACCAGAGAGAGGAAGATCTGGAATGTCTGCTGTTCTTACAGTAGACCGGGTAGCACCAGTATCCAACAGAAAAGTGATATCATTACCTTTCACATTTCCTTCCACATATGGACCTGACTGATCTACTGATAAGGATGCGCCAAGTACGCACTCCTTCTCCCCCTCTCTTAGGCACCGTCATGAACTGTATTGACAGAAATCGTCCTGTAAAAGAAACTGTGAGGTTATATAATCATTCTTACCACTTCCTCCTTGATAACCGATGTCTGTACCGTGCTTTGCTCTGCTTACATTACCCTGAATAGGTGCAGGTGGCAACTGACTCTGAGGATTTACACCCTGCTGTGAGTCATTCTGCGTCTGTGGATTTAAATTTTGATTTGGGCCATTATTATTCCGGATCTTTTTACATTCATCCTTCCAATGCCCCAATTTTCCGCATCCATGACAAGGAAATTTCTTTTTAGCTTCTTCTCTACTCATTCGTCCTCTCACTTTTCCACCATTCCCAGTATCACCACTCGTTACAGAATCCTTTCCCTGATTTTCACTTGGAATTTCCAAATTAATTCCCTGTTTCTCGGCCATTTTCACCTGAGCCCACATTACTTTTTCCTGCAATTTCTTATGCCTATCCTCAATATCATCTCCACAATATTTAGCATATTTCAAAATTTCGTCGATAGGTTTCCCTTGCCAACACAGCATGTGTTTAATCATCTGACAAATTTCTGGCTTTAAACCGAAAACAAATCGATACACAAACTGACTCATGTTCTTGTCTTCAATGTCCTCAAATCCACTATACTGTTTAAATACCTGCAATAAACGCTCATAGTAGGTATGTACCGATTCATTAGCCTCTTGGGTGGTTCGGTCTATTTTCACCCAATCTGTTTCTTTCGGTGGTATTTTCCCTTTCAAATAAGTTATCACCTGCTGATACTTTTTCATCACATCATTTGACGGGGCACCTGTTTTTGGATCTCTAGGATACTCGTCACTTGGCCAATCAACTGTAATTTTACAATCTGTCCACAAATCGGCAGGTACCACTATGTCAAACAAATCATCTAAATCCTTCAACAATACCTTTGACACCTTCACAAACCTTTCAACCTGTTTGTACCATTCAATTGGTTTTTCTCTCAATTTTGGAAAATCATTCGTAAATGACAAAATATCCTGTCTGCTCCATGGGACATGTACGTATCCTCCTCCCGCAATTTCTCGCATTGGATACATTTGGTCTGCTTTCCCTGTCTCCTTCATCACATATTCCGACGCTGGTCTACTTGATCGTACTTCTTCCTTTTTCTTGGCCCACCTAGTTCTCCATTTATCTAGGTCTCCCCATTTTTGTAAAACTATCATTAATTCCCTTACTTGTAATTTTCTTCCAGAAACATTCATGTTTTCTAAATCTTTTTCTGAAAATTCTGCTCTATAGGGTTTCTGCAACACCTTTGATCTCCCTATTTCTATTCCCATCTGTAGTGCTAGATTGGATAATTTTTATGGAATAATCTTACATTTCTTGTGATACTTCTGCACATAAATAATAATTCTTCATCATAGGTATTCAAGCGATCTAGTCCTACATTTCCTGCTATTATTTCTTCTAATTCGACTTTTAATTTATGAATGTCTATTATTTTTGGAGGTGTGCACTGTTTATCTGATTCTTGTGCCCACCTTTCTAAGTCTTCAGGGGTGACTATTGTGGCACTTTTCACTCCTAATGAAGTTACTAGACTTATATCTTTTGAACACCCAAGTGTAGTTCTCTTGGGAGTAATATTGACAGAATCTCGAATGGGTAAATCCATCAATGATATTGTGGATTCGCTGTCACTAAAGTGATCTTCAACCATTTCTACTGCTTCAGGTTTTGTAGCGTTTACAGGAGTAGGTGCAAGTATCGGTGGAGGACAGTTTCCCTGAGTACCATATAATGGAACTACTGGACCAATTGTTACAGGTATGGTCAATGAATCAGGATGTACTTTTATCTGTGTTATTTTCTGTATTAATTCTGCTCTGGTCTTCTCTAGGGCTTCCCTTTCTTTGTCATGAAGTATTCTACTAGGGGTGAATTCATGCATTACCTGTGGTACTAATGGTGTTTTTAACGGTGGTGCACTTGGGGTGCATCCACTTGTCCCTTCCTGATATGGTGGGGGTTCCTTAACATTTCTTCCATAAATTCGTCTTCAGAATCGTCACTTCTCATTAAATGTTTTGTCTTTTCTGTGCATTTACTTCCTAATTTTTCCTCTGCTGTTAACAATGGATATAGTCCTTCTGTAATCATTGCCCTTCTCCATTGTTTCATCTGACTATCCCTAGACTCATGTTGGTTCCTGGGAAAGAATCCTCGATAACCCCTGTTACTTCTGAATCGGTCACGCTCAAATGCTTCGGTTTCCCATTCCTCTAAAGCTTCATATTGAGTTAATCTAGGTCTGGGTTCTAAGTCATTCATCCTTAATCTCAAGTTTTGAAGAATTCGTCCATTGAACGTGCCATTCTCGGGAAATGCTAGTATTCCATCATTTTTGGTATATTCTATCCAATTCTCTATCCATACACAAGTATGATAACCTCTCTCCATCATCATAAATGAAGCGGGCGTTTTAGCTGGTGGAATGATAATTCCTTCTCTAGTTTTGATTGGTTTGTCCTTTTTAAAATAGTTCTTAATCTTTTGCAGAAAGGACATTTTTCTCTTCTCTCCGTACATTCTATCTAATCTTCGGTGTATAAAATTGTATTCTGCAAAACCTAGGAATCTCCTACCCGGACGGGTTCCTGTTAAAGTTGGATCGCGTTTTAACATGCAATCTCTATCCACTAAGAATTTAGCGTATAGAATATCAACCAATCAATTGTCTGCTATCTTTTATTCCCGAGCCAATCCTTGCGCGGCCTTTTTGGTGACGTTTGTCTGTCAACCCCTCCTTTACAATCTGCTCTTCACTGTCCCTCGCTGTTTCAACCAATCCCAGCGCGGCACCTGTGACGTCAGTACTACTCCTGACTACTGACCCCTCCTTTACAAGAATCGTTCCACACCCGCTGATTCAACCAATCCCAGCGCGGCGTTTGTGACGTCAGCTCCCTCTCCGGCAGCTGACCCTCCCTTTACAAGATCTTACGCAAACTTATTTTCTCTATAATTCTTAATTAAATTTCAGTAACAACATAAAACATTCGCTATCGTGCCAGTTTCTCTAAATTCGAAAAAGATAGTTTTCTCTCACACTTAGTAACACCTTTCCGTTTACTAAACATACACTACGAGTAAAACCCTTCCGTTTACTCTTCACACAAGCTCCAGAAGTACATGTTACTTCTTCAATGTTACCCTTTCTAGGTGATATAACATCAAATTTTCACCAGCGTACTCTTTTGCTATTACTCACACGCATAGATTCCCTAACCAGTACTGATAGTCCTGCTTAACTTTTCAGTACTATTTCTGCCTGACAGATAACCTCACTGCAGTATGGCTTCCACTTACCAACCACTATTCTATTTTCCCCGGGGATTCTGGACAACATAAAACAAACTTTGAATACACGGTTGTTAGTTCATAAAAATTAAATTCTCATTACCCAATTAACAAAGAGTAACCATCCTCTGATTACCAGAAAACTGATCCAGCGCGATATTAGCAAACAGCATTCATTCACCAGATACTCACTTGGGCCCATACATTCATACTACGCTAATACTTACGCTGGGTTTTATCAGTTATACTCTTTTATCAAAAATCCCTGCTACCAATTACCTTCTGATTGAAGAGTAATGACTTACCAATGAATCCTTTGCTAATTGGGAAGTTTAAAATGAGTGACATTCATTATAGTACATAATCCTGAAATAACCACTGAGTCAGGAAGTTTTTAAATGTTTATCTAAAGATTTAGCAGAGTAAGATACAGAACCACACGGTACTTAATCGCAATACCCAAGATGAAGCATAGAATAACTATTGCCAATCAATGACGGTCCCTCAGAAAAGGAGAGGATAGAGACAGCAGCGCAAATAAAGGTTGCATTATATTTACCTAAGTGCGAGAACCAAACCCCTTGGCCAAGGAGTTGGAAAGAATAGGACCCAGGAAGGATGAAGAGCAAAGACCTCCTCCAGGATCAGGACAGGACCGGTGACCTCTCTACAACGACGCCTGCGTCGTTCCCCTCTCTGATACTCGACTTCTCCTCGATTCGCCCGTGTCTTCCTTCTAATGGACTCCGCCGCCCCCTCCTCAGTACCTCTCTGGACAGCGATTCAGTCTGCAACCGATCAGCTTGGCAGTCTGGAGCTAAGAGCTTGACAGCATGGACGCCTGTTCTGTTGCAGCATCTCCTTCTTGAACGCCTGCTCCTAACTACGTTAACTAATAAACTAATTCTAAATCTATTATACCCTTCTACGCCCATGTACCTCCCCTTAATTTTGCTAAAATATGGGACCATTACTTCTGATTGGACAGGGACAGGGGGTGGATTCTCACACCATATTGATTTGCCTTGTATTTCTGAAGCCTATTGTTTTTAAACTGCCGCCCCTTCAATTTAATACATTTGCTTTATTTCCCAACTGTCTCACGACAAAATTGACAATTTATTCATATAAAATGTTGCTTTTCGATGAGTACATCTTGGTATGTAGTGGTGTCGGCCAGCAGGTCATGGCCTTGGGTGATGTCCAAGTTGACTTCATCTTTTTCTTTCTCGTCTGCCTCTCAGGGCGCATGTGCTGAATCTTTGTCACACGAGCTTTCAGTTCACCAACCCCAGGCCCAAGTTACGAACTAATAAAAGTCAAAGAAGAAAACATTAAAATCACAAGTAAAATGTTTCACTGTATGCCCACTCTTTCTACTCTATTCCCATTTAATTATAAATTCTATCCCGCATTAGTAGCGTTAGAGAAACGACAGTTTAATAATGACATGAGAGCAAGCTGAAGCATGTGAAAACATCAAGCGGCCATTTTAATGCACATTGCGCAGAAGCAGAAATTTCCCACCAAGCAAAGAAAGACGTCACAACACGTGATGTGGTTGGGACATGCGCAGTAGGGTTCCCATGCTTTAGCGGCCATTTTGGGTTACAGACAAGCGTTATTCATTAGTAAAACACATAGGCAAGCATCCTTACTATTCGTGTAGTGTATGCAAGGATTAGTTAGAGACAATACAAGTTTAATAAGTTAATACTATGAGGAGATTGCGCATGAGCAAGTCTCATTTATGAGTCCTTGCTCCATCACTAGCTCTGCCGGCACCTAGGGAAACCTAGCAAACCTATACATTTTTTAAACCTAGACACCCAGGGGAATCCAGGATGGGGTGACTTGACTGGCTCTCACCAGGTTCTGTTACTCAGAATCCCTTGCAAACCTAAAAAATTGTCCAAAAAAACACATTTTCCTCACTTTTCTGTGGTGGAAAGTTCTGGAATCTGTGTGGATTCACAAAATTCTACCCACCCCTCGTTCCCCAAAGTCTTCCAAAAAAAACGGTACCTCACTTGTGTGGGTAGGCCTAGTGCCTGCGACAGGAAACAGCGCAAAACGCAACGTGGACACACCACATTTTCACAGTGAAAAATGACCCTTTTTTTGCAAAGTGCCTAGCTGTAGTTTTTGAACCCTAGCTCTGCCGGCACCTAGGGAAACCTAGCAAACCTTTACATTTTTGAACACTAGACACCCAGGGGAATCCAGGATGGGGTGACTTGACTGGCTCTCACCAGGTTCTGTTACCCAGAATACCTTGCAAACCTAATAAATTGTCAGAAAAAACACATTTTCCTCACTTTTCTGTGGTGGAAAGTTCTGGAATCTGCGTGGATCCACAAAATTCCACCCACCCCGTGTTCCCCAAAGTCTTCTGAAAAAAACAGTACCTCACTTGTGTGGGTAGGCCTAGTGCCCGCAACAGGAAACAGCGCAAAACGCAACGTGGACACACCACATTTTCACAGTGAAAAATGACCCTTTTTTTGCAAAGTGCCTAGCTGTAGTTTTTGAACCCTAGCTCTGCCGGCACCTAGGAAAACCTACCAAACCCACACATTTCTGAAAAGTAGACATACGGGGGATTCCAGGGAGATATGGCTTGCGTGGATCCCCCAACGTTTTCTTACACAGAATCCCCTGCAAACCTGAAATTTTGCTGTAAAAATCACTTTTTTCACACATTTTTGTGTGGGAAAGTTGTGGCATCACTGGGCTGACACAAATTTCCTACCACCCAGCGTTCCCCCAGGTCTCCCGATAAAATGGTGCCTCACTCGGGTGGGAGGCCCAAGTAACCGCGACAGGCAAGGGCCCAAAATGTATTGAGGCGACATCAAAATGGACTATCACAAAACGACTTGGTTTTGCACGGGGGGGTCCCATGACTTTTTGGCCCGGGGCTCGGCGGCCACCTAGGGAAACCTACCAAACCCACACATTTCTGAAATATAGACACCCGGGGGATTCCAGGGAGGTATGGGTTCCGTGGATCCCCCAACATTTTCTTACCCAGAATCCCCTGCAAACCTGACATTTTACTGAAAAAATCACTTTTTTCACACATTTTTGTGTGGGAAAGTTGTGGCATCACCGGGCTGACACAAATTTCCTACCACCCAGCGTTCCCCCAGGTCTCCTGATAAAAATGGTGCCTCACTCGGGTGGGAGGCCCAAGTACCCGCGACAGGCAAGGGCCCAAAACATATTGAGGCGACATCAAAATGGCCTATCACAAAACGACCTGGTTTTGCAAGGGGGGTCCCATGACTTTTTGGCCCGGGGCTCGGCAGCCACCTAGGGAAACCTACCAAACCCACACATTTCTGAAATCTAGACACCCGGAGGATTCCAGGGAGGTATGGCTTGCGTGGATCCCGCAACGTTTTCTTACCCAGAATCCCCTGCAAACCTGAAATTTTGCTGAACAAATCACTTTTTTCACACATTTTTGTGTGGGAAAGTTGTGGCATCACTGGGCTGACACAAATTTCCTACCACCCAGCGTTCCCCCAGGTCTCCCGATAAAAATGGTGCCTCACTCGGGTGGGAGGCCCAAGTACCCGCGACAGGCAAGGGCCCAAAACGTATTGAGGTGACATCAAAATTGCCTATCACAAAACGACCTGGTTTTGCAAGGGGGGTCCCAGGACTTTTTGGCCCGGGGCTCGGCGGCCACCTAGGGAAACCTACCAATGCCGGCTGCACCATGCCTGGGGCAACCCAGATGTAATCACTTTCAACTGGAAGCCTTGCAGCCCCAGGCTGAAACCCAGATGCCTCTTGCCGCACTATACCAACGGGAAGCCTTGCAGCCCCAGGCTGCAGCCCAGATGCCTCTTGGTGCACTATCGGCACATCAATGTCCTCCTCTAACACAGGCACTTCATCCGCACTAAGAGTAGCTTCATCCGCACTGAGAGTAGCTTCATCATCCGATGATTCCATGTGGAGAGAAAGCTCACTGCCTGAATCTTCCCCTCCCTCCTCTGCCTCAGATGCAGAGTCAGTCTCTGAACCATGGTCAGAGGAAGACTCAAAGAGCATAACAACAACCTGCTGAGCAGTAATTCTGCGGCTAGCCATTATCCTTACTAAGAAAGGAGACTGCACAAACAACTCAACAACAACCAACAATGTGCAAAATAAGTAAGTAATAAAAAATGTGTGCCTTTATCACAAAGATCTATATACTCAAACTATACAATTCACTTGCAAGAGACAGCTACACTCACCAGCACCTACTCTGCAGAGAGACAGCAAAAACCAACGATATCCCACTAGAAAGAAAAAAACAAAACCAATTACTCACAAGACAACAAAATACACATCGAGCACAAATGCAAAAAGTTTTTGACACTCAAAAAACAGAAGCCAAACATACTGCTATTATTACACCATTTGCAAAAAACACATTAATGCAGAGAAAAAAACGCATTTACATTGTACAAAAAAAAGTCTCTTACCAAACACAAGCAACTACACAAACAGCAGAACCAAAAGTAACGAAACCGCAACCTGGAACAGTCTAAAGAGCAAAAGCCTTGAACTAGAACAAAAAGGGAGAAATAAAGCATTACAATTGCAATTCACAAGAAATAAAACAATTAACATTATAACACGCTATGTCACTACCCAAATGGGGGCAGAAAGGGCAAATAAACGGTCAAATCTGCCCCCAGGGGGGGGGCAGAATACACATAAAAAAATATATGTCCCCTGGAAGCGACCCTTGCCCAAGGGGTCGCTTCCAATTTATTTATTTTTAAATCCCTGGCTCTAGTGGGCTTTTCTGCCCCCCCTGGGCCAGAAACGCCCAAACAAATCGGGCAAGCTGTCCCCGGGGGGGCAGAAAAGTCTTAAAAATAATTATACCCCATAGGAAGCGACCCCTGCCCAAGGGGTCGCTTCCATTTCAAAATTAAAAAACACCCTGGTGTCTAGTGGGGTTTTCTGCCCCGAAAGGCCAAATTAAAAAAACAATCTGCCCCCAGGGGGGGGGCAGAATATACTTTTTAAATATTTAAGGCCAATGGAAGCGACCCTTGCCCAAGGGGTCGCTTCCAATTCAATTACAAAAATTCCCTGGCTCTAGTGGGCTTTTCTGCCCCCCTGGGGCCAGAAACGCCAGAAATCCAGCCAATCTGTCCCCAGGGGGGGGCAGAAAAGTCTTAAAATAATTGTGCCCCTTCAGGAAGCGACCCTTGCCCAAGGGGTCGCTTCCATTTAATTTTTAAACACATCCCTGGTGTCTAGTGGGTTTTCTGACCCCCTGGAGACAGAAAGGCCAAAAACAGGGCTGATCTGCCCCCAGGGGGCAGAAAACACACACAAAAATTGTAGGCCCCCTGGAAGCGACCCTTGCCCAAAGGGTTGCTTCCATTTTAATTTTTAATTAATCCCTGGCTCTAGTGGGCTTTCTGCCCCCTGGGGCCAGAAACGCCAACAAATTCGGCGATCTGGCCCCAGGGGGCAGAAAAGTCTTAAAATGATTATGCCCCCTAAGGAAGCGACCCTTGCCCAAGGGGTCGCTTCCTTTTAACACAAAAGACATCCCTGGTGTCTAGTGGGGGCATTCCTGCTGCACGAACGCGACGCTGTGCGTGATCGTGCAGCAGGAATGCCCTGCATTGAGCCATCAGGGGAGAGGAAACACTGTTTCCTCTCCCCCGATGGCTCAAGGCATCGTAAAATGCCCCCCCGGGCCCACCGGACAAAGCAACACTCACCCTCCTCCTTGGGACGCCTGGAAGCAAATGGCTTCTGGGCGTCCCAGCACTTCTTGATAAAGTCGGCGCGCGCTGTGCACGGTGAGGTCACAGGATCGCCAAGGGGGGGTCGGGGTGGCAGCGGAAACTCTTCCGCTGCCATCCCCCTTTGTGGGACGATTTTGGGCTGCCCATGGGGGGAGCGCCAGCGCTTCCCCCATGGGTGGGTGCCATGACGGAGCGGTTCCTTCATGAGCACAGCCCAACCGATGCTCATGACGGAACCGCTCCGTCATGAACATCGAAGGGGTTAAGAGTTAAAAACAAAGGATATCCCATTCATCTAATGGTATAAACTAGATGGTTATAAGCCATAATCTACTTAGGTATTTTGGGATGGTATCCCCTTTGTCATCCAAAGACAGCTATTGCTTAACATCATTTGGGACATTACTTATCCCTCCAGTCCAACCCACGGTATCAATACTCCATCAGTTGTATATGTAGATACAACTGTGGCAATCGAAAAGTTATTGTTTATTCCTTGCCAGTTCTGCCCAGGAGATGCCATCATTAAGGCCTTGTATATGGGCGCGTAATCAGAAAACCTATCTTTGTTCCTTCTCCAGAAGGATCGCTTGTGGGTTCTCTATATTGGTTAGTGTTTCCAGAATACCCCAGTGTATGTTATCCGGGGTGTGATTTTTCTCCAAAAAATGATTACTCATTCCAGTGGTAATCCTTTTACACCTGATGTTACTTCTATGCTCATTTATGCGTATTTTCACAGCTCTAGTTGTCATTCCAACATACTGTAAATGGCAGGGGCATGTGATTAAGTAAACTGCATTCATAGAGTTACAATTCGTACTTTTTTTCAGATCCTATTTTTTCTTTTCACAATATTAATCTCATTCACTGGCTTCATGAATTGGCAGACATTACATTGCCCACACAGAAAAGGACCGATGACTTGGGGCAGACGCCATCTTCTTAGAGTGTCTTCTGATGGGAATGCTTTCCTAGGTTGAGTATGGTCTTTCAAGTTTTTGGATCACCTGTACTCGAACATCGGTCGCTTTAAGTCCAATTCCCCACTGTTTACAATGTTCCACCATTGTTGATGATCTTCTTGAGTTTGTTTGAACAGGGACTAAACGTAGTGACATAGGTCATTTCATTGAATTTTTATTCGATCTTTTTTGTCCAGATCATAATAAAAGTATATTAAAAAAAAAAAAAATTTAACTGACAACAACTTTGAAAATACAACCAGTCACAATTCTTTCCTTAAACAAGCCTCCTTTAAATCAAATTTACAGTAAATTCCATATAAAACATTTTTAAAAATCAAGGCGTTTAGTTAAAAAATTGCTTGGTATATAATTAAGTGCAAATATATATTTTCCAGTTTTTTAAAACAGTAATAAAACCAGTAAGCAAATAAAAAGTCCTCATAATTAATTAATTCTCCACCTGTTTCCTTTTACGCCTTTTAGTGACATAGGTCAATTTAATGGATTCTTTTTTGACCTTGGGTTCCAATAGTGCCTCTCGATTCTTATTTTTCACTCTTTTCCGTGCAGTGGGAATAATCTGTGGTGGATAATTCCTCTGTTGTCATTTTTCTTGAAGTGTGTTTGCTTGGTGTTCATAATTCCTTAATTCACTGCAATTCCCCTTGATCCGTAAGAACTGGCCATATGGTAAGTTATTCCACAGTGCTCTAAGATGGTGGCTTTAAAAAAGTAGTAAACTAGTACAATCAATAGGTTTGTTGAAGGTTTTCGTTTTCAAAATGCTGTTATCAATTGAGATTGTCAAGTCTAGGAAGGATAGTTCTTTGTCAAAAACAGTGTTTGTCAACATTTTTGGTAAGGATCCAGAGTGCTAATCTATATGGTGAAGTACTCAGATAACCTCTTATCTCCTTCCCAGACAATGAGAATGCCATCAATATACCTTCCCCATCGATGACTTTGATCTTTGTAAGGGATATCTTCAGCCAATATGAATTTTTCTTCAAAATTGAACATATACAGGCATGCCATGGTTGGGGCAAAAGTGCTGCCCATAGAAACCCCTTGGACCTGCAAGAACATTATTTCCTTAAGTTTTTTTGAGTGCTATTGTCACACATTCCACAATGAAATCTATGGGTGTGGGGAAAACCCAATCACTTGCCCTCAATATCTCCTCAATCACAGTTAGGGTGGCATCTTGTGGGATACTAGTATAAATGGCTTTCATGTCCAAAGTGATCAACAGGTTGGTTCTCCCTTTTGAATTGATGTCATTGATCAGCTTGAGAACATCCTTAGTGTTTTTCAGAAAGAATGAGTCTTTTTTACACAAAGAGTCTCAAGAAATAGTTGCAAGATTTAAACAGTGGTTCTAAAAGAGATCCAATGCCTGATACAATTGGGTGTACTAGGGTAAGGACAATCCCTTTGTGTATCTTTGGCAATGTGCAAAAATAAGGGGATCCTTGAATGTTGGTTGACAAGGAAGTCAGCTTCTTTTCTAGAAGTCCAACCCAGTGTTTCAGCCTCATACACTAACATACCTATTTGTTGGGACAGTTTTTTGGTGGGGCCTTCTATGATGACCATGTAATGTCTTTTTATCTGCAAGAAGTCTCAAGTATTCCTTCCCATAATCCACTGTGGACAAAATGACCATAGCTCCACCTTTATCAGTCAGTTTTACAGTGATATATTGGTGTTCCGAGAGTAATTTTACAGCATTCCTTTCATTCCTGGTCAGATTTTGAAATGGCCTACCGGTGTCTACATTTTTAACATCATTCAGCACCGCCTGTTCAAAAGTGAGCATTGCAGTGGGAACCCGTGTTGATAGGAGAGGTAAAGGTCAAGGGGGTTCTCAGGCCTAAGTCCAACTCCTCCTCAGAGACCGGTCTGCCCTTAAAAAAGGCTTGGAGTCTGATCTTATGAAAAAAGTTAACCAGCTCACAATTCAATTCACGCAGATCCACCTACGGTCTCCGATCAAAACCAAAGCCCTTATTGATAGCATTCTTTTCCATTTCCGTAAGCTGTCTATGGGACTGATTTACAATCTAGTCGTTTTCTTCAAATCCTTTCCACTGTTACTTGTTACCATCTTGAGTTCTTCCAGATCTCACAGTACATTTTGACCTCTTCCTCTCATTTTGCCTCTTCCTCTGCCCTGGACTTTGCGTAAAAAAGGTTGAGACCCATTGGGCATTGCAGTACCAGACGAATGAGAAGCTAAGCCCAACAATGAAGCATGCCACCATTCGGTGGTTGAGGGCTCTTGCTCCTAAAAAGGAACACTCCTTCTGACCTTGTCTGTTTGGGCACTGAGTTTAGGTACCTTGACACTACCAAGGAAAAATAAGTGGTAGTCCTCAAAAATGAGTGCCGGTGGGCCTCATATACAACTACCGGCTCAAATTAAGCACTGCCTCCCCCACAAACTCTAATTCAGGCCTTTAGCCTGCATGGACCTATCCAATGTAACAGGTTGAATCTGAAGCTACATATGGTTTAATAATGAGGAAAATATACACTCATTAACCCATACCAAAAAGTATGTAGAAAGAGATCATGTTGTTATTTAAATATATGGTTTAAATACTGATATCAGTTTCATTATATTTTTCTTATTATTAGAAATCCTCAAGTAAATATATCATTTCCCAATGAGGATGTGTCAAACAGAACTATATGATATTCATACATTTTCACAAGGAAAATCCCAAGTGTATAATGTACAATAAAGTACCAAATAAAAAAAAAAATTATAAGTGCCATTTTTGCATAAGAAATTATCTAACAGAAAACCAGAGACGCAAATATTAAAAAGCGAACATACTCCGGTGAAAGGAGATTTTTTAACTCGGGAGCCCAGTGATATACCTTTAAGTTTAGGACCAAATATGCCCTTCATTTTTTAAGGCGATACTTCAATTTAGCAATAGTCTAAGATTTAAAAAAATGCCTTGATAAAAACATAATTTGTAATAGAGCAGTATGACCAACAAAAACAAAAACAGTGCATCACTTCCAGAACAATACCTTCAAATATATTAATTTATCATAATTAGCCTCAAATAAACTGTCCCATTACATAGTTAGTTTAACCTCCCATTAAATTATGTATGAGGCAACTGCTGCCTCATCCCGAAACACAATAAATTATATCTAAAACTCTCTTCACCTCCAATAGTTACCTCTGGATGTTCAGCTGCATCTCAGCAGTTTTTTGGCCAAGCCGAAAGACGCCAATTTATGTGGGGCAGTGCAGGGAGGTGAGTGGCTATCCCACTAGTTGTAGCAAAAATGATAAACAGAGCAAAATAGTCTCTGGGTGTGGGACTCAATAGAGTCTGTTGTTAAAAAAATGGATCCTGGTGGGCAATTCCGCTATCTAGTTTATTTAGCAAGGATACATCTTTGCAAAGTTCCTGATAATGTACCTATGGATGTGACCTTCCCCAAAATATTAATAAGGCCCAAACTTTCCTCAAACGTCAGGTTATAATTAATGACATAATATCAAGTAACAACTTCATTAAAAAACAGCACATGTGTGTTAGACTTGGCATCTTTTGGCGTGTTTCCCCTGACTTTTTGCTTTCTGACCTCCCGGTTTTGACTCTGTTTTTGCTGGTGTGATGATTCTGCGCACTTTCCTCACTGCGGTCCAGTGGGAAAGTGCAAGTGCTCCTGTATAAAATGTGTTATGGATTGGTGTTTCCATGATTGGCCTATTTGGTTTATGTGTCAGTCCCTTGTAAAGTGCACTGCGAGTGCCAGGGCCTATAGACCAAATGCTGTTGGTGGGCTGCAGCACTGGATTGTGCCACCCACGCAAACAGCCCGTAAAGTGTAACTCGGGCCTGCCATCGCAGAGCCTGTGCGCAGCCTGGGGCTGCCATGTCGACTTGGCAAGTGCACACACTTGCAAGTCCCTAAACCTTCCCTTTGCTACATGTTAGTCACCCCTAAGGTAGGCCCAAGGTACCCCTGTGGGCAGGGTGCGTTGTATGCGAAAGGTAGGACATGCCCGGGTGTGTGCGGCATGTCCTGATAGTGAATTACAGCCTAGTTCGTTTTTCACTATTGCAAGGCTACCTGTTCCCCCTAGGCCAGAACGGGCAGTTTTGATTATTACAGCTATATAATCCTAACTGACCCCGGGAACATGGTAGAAATTCGAGTTTAGTATGCCTGGACTCAGAATGATAAAATGCAGCTTTTAGTAAGGTTGGTTTTACCATTCTGGGTTTGAAAATACCACTTTTAGAAAGTGGGTATTTTCTTGCCTAACCATCCAAGCCTGCCTCTGCGAGGTTGTGTATTCCGTGTCTGGAATGTGAGTGACAGGGGCTGGGGGATGCCAGGAGACAGGGTGAGTCAGCACAGGGCTGAATAGCACAGATCTACATGTAGATGGGTGGGAGGGGTCGCACCTGGGCCCTGAATAGGACAGTGCCTTCCCTCCACAATGCTGGCTCCACCTCCTGTGGTGCGTCTGATGTCCCTGGCCTACTCACTGAAAGAAGGGACGGAGACTTGTCAACAAAGTGCTCCAGAACTGGTTTGGACTAGGCAAAGGCCTCTCTGCCTTCAGAGAACAAAGGAATTTGGGATATAAATATTGGGGCCCTGACCCCATGAATTTAGATCTCGCTGGAATCAAGGAACCTGCCAAGACGAAGAGCTGGAAGAGCTGCCAGGAGGAGTACTGCCCCTTTGCTGTGTTGTTGCTTTGTTGGGCTGGCCTGCAGCTGCTGCTTCTGCCTTGGGCAGTGAAAGGACGGGACTGAACTTTCTACGAACTTGTGCTGAGTATCTCCAAGGGCCAGGAACCGAGCTGGCCTCCTGTTAAGAAGTCTCAGGGACTACAAAGACTTCACAAGCCTCTGGGTACCGCTTCTGGAACGCTGTTTCAGTCGCCACAGAGGAAGGGAACTGCAACCGACTCCGTCAACCGAATCCATCCCTGGCCGGTGACCTGTTTGCACCGCAGACCGCATCGCCCCGCTTCGCATCGCAACCCTGGTCTCACCGTGGCGACGTCCGACGCCGCCAACATCGAGCCGCTGCTTGCACCGTGACCTGTGGGCACCGCAGTTCGCATCGCATCGCTTCACTGGGCCAGCCGGACCAGACCGACACTGTCGCTGCAACTGGCTCAAGAGTCGAGACCGCACCGCATTTGGGGCACCGCTCGCACGTCTGCGACGCACCGCTCCGACTCGCACCGCTGTCCGACGCCAGCTCCCGCACTCCGGCTAGGTCGCCTGCATCGCAACCTGTCAGCACCGCATCGAGCATCGTCTCGCCCTGCATCGCACGCCTTGGACTCACCGACTCCGTCTGCACGACGCTCATCGAGCCGCTGCCTGCACCGCATCGAGGGACACCGCACCTTGCATCGCTCCGTCTTGCACCGCAACCGCGACGAACGCCGACCGGCTCGTACACTCCGTACCAGCCACAACGAGAAAGGTACTGTAACCGAGTCTGTTCATGACTCTGCTGGCCCGTATCGACGCGGTCGGCTGGAACTGTTAGACTCTGTGGTTTTCAGCATCACGGTAGGCTCGGACGGAGCTACCGACTCGTACGAACTTTGCTTTTGTGCTATCCCTGCAAAGAAGAAGTTAACGTATCAAGTATTCATTCGTAAAGTATAGTATTGTGGATTTTTGTCGTAATTGGTCTTGTCTTGAGTATATAAAATATTGGTTATTTTTCTAAACTGGTGTGGTGTCCGTTTGTAGTGTTTACACTGTATTACTGTTGGTTATGTGCAAATGCTTTACACACTGCCTCTGAATTAAGCCTGACTGCTCGTGCCAAGCTACCACGAGGGTGAGCAGGGGTTACTTCACGAGTGTAACAACCCTTACCCTGACTAGGAAGAAGGGTCCCTACTTGGACAAAGGTGCAAGCCCTTGCCAACTAGAGATCCCATTTCTAACATTGGTTGTCAGCGGTGAGGATAGGACTTGTGTTTGCACTTGACTTACAGTGATTGGTGTGCACTACTACCATATCGCAGACCATTACGTACCACATACTGGTTCTTTTTCTTTTGGCCTATTTTTGATCTTGCCAGTTTTCAACTCACGACTTTTGTCATGCCTGAATCAATTGCATCATCCGTTGCATCTCTGGAAGTTATCTTTGAGGAGGACAGGTTGGAATCCTACGCCGTAAAGGAGTTACGAGCGATTTGTAAAAACCTGAAAGTCCAAATTAAAGGCCTCACAAGGAAGGAGGAGCTACAGAAGGCGCTGAGGGCCTGGGTAGCAGCCAGACATGCCAATGGGCAGCCTGGTGATCTCAGTGAGGAGGCGGAGGAGCCTATTTCCAGGGTGGATGTGCTTTTGGGTAGGGGGAACCCGCCAGGTCAGGCAGCAGCAGTCTGTCCCCAGAGGAGCTGGAGGACAGGCGGGAGGCAAGGCAGTTCGAGCTGCAGAAGCTCAGGCTGGAGAGTGAGCGGGAGGAGAAGAGATTGGCCATAGAGGAGAGGAAGATGCTCTTAGAGCATGAGAGAGAACTGAAGGAGCTAGAACTTAGGAGTAAGTCAGGCTCAGATGGTGGCAGCAATTCGTCCAGAAAGGCAGACAGGATTGTGCACATTCCCAAGAACGTAGGCAAGGAGTTCAAGAAGGGGGATGACATACAAAGGTGGTTCCAGGGTTATGAGGCAGCCATACACATGAATGGGGTCCCTGAGGAGAATTGGGGAGCAGGATTGTGGCCACTTTTCCCCGGAAGAAGCAAGGGATGCTCTGATAGCTTTGGGTAAGGGGTATCACCTCACCTATGCTGACATGAAGGATGCCCTTCTCACGAAGTATGGTCTTACTCCTGAAAAGTACAGGGATCAGTTCAGGTCCAGTAAGAAGTCTGATGTCAACACTTGGTTGGAATGTGTGGATGTGTTCTGCAGGTCT